>JAGPOW010001543.1:32905669-32951868 GCA_030014935.1 Caiman crocodilus
TTTTTTTTTTTTTTTTTTTTTTTTCCACTGGTGCACAATTAATGTGTTCTTTATTTCTATCCTCTGTTTCTTTCCTCAACCTTTCACAGCTACACATGCCCAGCATGGTGGGATTTTACTGTAAGTTTTAGTGAGAAGGAAAGAGAAGATCCTAAAACAATGCCAATTACTTCTTTATGAACTGAACTTGCAGGTTCTCCATGCCAGATAATTGTTTATCAGGGCATGAAGGGAGAGAAAATGTATTCAAAATTACCTTTTGCTTTTTTTTTGTGTTCTCATAGGCCTCTCTAAGCAGCAGTACATCTTGTAATATCTGCACCTGAGATTTGGTTTGGCACGAACTGAACAATGAAAACCTTACTAGGACAGAAACCAGGCCCCAATCACAAAAATCAAAAGCCGCATATATAATTGGAAGGTGTTTTGACCTAAATTTTTTTGGCTCAGGATCACCTTTGGCAAAAGCTGAGTATTAGTTGCCTATCAATCAGTCCAAATTGAAATGTTCAGAGAATAGAAGAAAACAGTTTATTAATTCTAAATTTAACTTATGAAACAACGTAGGCTCTCGCAGACTGAAATGTGCAGCCAGTTGCACATCAATTTGTACTGGTAATTGAAATTTAAGATTTTCTATATGCTGTTCCTTAAGAATATTATATTATAAACCTTTCATGTAAGTACTGTATGTTGCACTGTGCTTTACACAGAGGTGGTTAGCTGGGGTGAAGAGCTTGCAAACTAAGCTAAGAATCAGAGCAGCAATTCAAGAATGGGAGGATGCTCAGGAAGTTAAGGTGGGATTTGGAAAATCTGAACCCTGTTTGGTTTTCTCAATGTTTCTCTCTTGCAGGTGGTTCTTTGAAGTACTGGGATATCCCAAATCTTCAAAAGCCAATATCATCAATGGGGTGCTAATGACTGTTGTGTTCTTTATGGTGAGGATTGCAGTCATCCCTTTTTATTATGGCCGTGTCGTTTCTGCATTTGGAACAGAGGCTTTCCAGAGACTGGGTCTTGCAGCCCAGAGTGCCTGGATTATCTCTAGTGTTGTCTTGGATGTTATGAACTTGATGTGGATGTTCAAAATTACAAAGGGATGCTACAAAGTTATTTGTCTCATTGGACAAGAAGAAGCCAATACTCGTGAAAATAGAAAATCTGAGTAAAAATGCTATGTGAAAAACTAAACTCTCTCTCACCCCCTCTCTTTCTCTCTCTCAAAAACAGAAAAGAAAATTGAGTTAATAAAATTCACATTTTTGCCATAAAATGCTCCTTTGAGAAAACAGGATCTTGCCTCTCTACAGATTTAAAAAAAAAACCCAACAAATTTTCCCCCTATTACACTGCCTGCATACCCAGAGCCTGTTCTTTTAAGACAGTCTCATGAAACAGGGAAACAATGATAGAGGCATGATAAATGCTGAACAGACAAATGAACTTAAAAAGGAATAGGCCAACTGGTTGCTGGGTTTCTCTACCAGTATGTTCCTAAATCGTTTCACTCAGGTTTCTCAGAGAAATGCATTTTTAAAGCCTGTAAACATCAGGATCCCCGTCTCTCTCTTTTTAAAGTTCTGTTGATGTAGTGCAAGTCTCTTGGCATGTTCTTTGCTTTCTTTATTAATGTTTGATGTTAACAATCAAAACTTGGTCCTTCACAACTTTTTATTTTTTATTTTTTTTTTCAAGAAAAGCTACAAGTTTAGCTTTGATCATATGAAATCTTTTACTGCTTTTCTGCTGCCTTTATATGCATGAACACAATCTTTTGGGGGACTTATGAAACAGTTTTACATGTATACTCATATAATATAGTGTTTGGGGTATTTTTAAAACCTGTTAGAATATACTGATATTGAGGAATGACTTTTGCTGTGTTTTATGTGCATCCAGGAGTATTTATTTCTGTTAAATCTGATCAAAACTGTTTCATAGGTTAACAAGGTAAACAGTGTATAGAAACAAAGTAATTCTCACTGCAGTGCTCTCTCCACATGAAGGCTGCTACTACTTTTATGAGAGACATTTCAGTGCTGCTTCTGGACCTTTTGGGGTATAAACAGTTGAATTGTAAAGAGATTTATGTTTCTGTATAAGTGGCTGTGTGATTCATAGCAAGCCCTACTTCTAATCAGAGCAACCCCCTGTTTATATTGAAACTGAAGTTTTATCAATCTTATTTTTCCTTCTTATTCAGACAATTGGAAATGTGAGGTGTTGAGCAAAGAAAGCCCTTCTTAAGATTAACAAGGCTTTCATCACTTTATCCAAACAAATTTTTCCTCTGTTCCCTTCCAAACTGTTGAACAAATCTGTAGATTGACAATTCATGTCACTGGGGGGAAAGTTTCTGTTTTTAGAGCTACATAGTTGTCTACAGATATTCTGTGTTCTCTTTGAGCACAACACTTCAAGTGATGTCACTAGGAGAAATCTGAGCATGTAGGAAGAACAGAGTCAAATATATGCTCGTGTGAAAGAATGGTATATTTTTCTTCTGTACTATTGTTGTGGAATTATGCATGTCTTATGTATACGTATGTGGTTTGGTTTTATTTTGCTTAAACCAGATCTTCTCTTGGACACTTTTTTTCCTTTTGATTTGTCATCGCTTGCTATTTGTGATGCTGTTTGCTAATATGTCATGCTAAAAATGTGTGTTTTCAGTTTTATACATCTCTATACCATTGTTGTAAACTACTTTTTAAAAAAAAGGGTTGATAAAATCCTTGCCCTATTGGGATATGGATTTTTTTCCCTTACATTTTCTTTAACAGAATCTTACAAAACAAACTCTCATTTTCAGAGGCAGATGCAAATGTATGCCTGTAACGTAATGTTGGCATGAAGGGGGAAGCTTTTTAAAACAGAAGGGAGTAGGGGGAGGAGAACCCTTTCCAAGGAGCAGCTGCAGCTTATGACAAACAAGTCTCCACCAGTCCTCAGGAAGATGCTGCGGACTGCATTTCACTGCAGTGCAGCCAAGGAAGTTCAGTTCTTGGCCTCAGTTCTTTATGGTTTTTGTGTGTTGAATTTGATTCTCGTTGCTGCAGATGTAGTTTAATTATTTAATTCAGTCCCTTTCTTTCAAAAGTAGGGAAATAGAGCTAATAATTAAGTTCCTCACCTATACTTAACAGCCCCATTGCTTTGTGTACATGAGTAGTTCAGTCCTAGAAAGCATAGTAACTTTTTGTTTAGCTGTCACTTTTGAATTGGCAGAGTGCCTTGCCTTGGGTACAAATAAATTCATATTCTCAGTATACTGATTTCTGTGGCTTGTTTTGTTAAGACAAAAAACCCCATCCTTTTATTACATTTTAGGTTATGGTAAAGTTGTAATTTAAACCCAGCCTTGACAAAATACAATATGCACACAGGGGCAATTCTATTGCATCTTCTTCTGATTCAGTAACTCATTTGGTGCATTTTGTAGTGACTTAGTTTTTTCAAATCACTTCATTTGAAATTGCTTAAAGTGGGGGGGAGGGGTTGGTTTGTTTGGGGTTTTTTGGTTTGTGGTTTGTTTGGTTTTTTGTTTTTTGTTTTTTTTTTAAAGGAAAAACAGAGTTAAGCACGGTGCTTTTTAGTTGTTAAAATGTGGCAGAATGGAACATTTTTTGATGCAGGAAATTTATTTTACAGCAAAAAGTTGTCTTTATATGATAATTCATGTAAACTGTGTTGGAAATCTATCCAACTTAAGCATTGATCTTTTAATGGCATTTAAATTCCACTTAATTGTTTAAATTCATTGGTTTCAGTGGAGAGCCATAAACCTTAAAGTGGTCTAGTACCATCTTTGCCACTCAAATCTTGGAGTGATTTAAAAAAAAAAAAGTCATGTCACAAATTGGACAATGAACTAGAAAATCTGCTTGGAGCATTGGAAGGGGCTGAGCTAGATATTCCATCTTAACTAATTTGAGAAAATGGAATTGCTATAGAAAAAAAGAGTAAATATACTTAATCATATGTGGTATGTCAGCCCTTTTTGAAATGGGTTTTATTTAAATTAAACATATTACCTGGTTATAACTCTCACTCAATTTATGCAGCTTCCATATGTGAGAAATACCTTTTTAAAATTATCATTAACTCAATTGCATTGGCACAAGACTAATATCCAGACAACAGTTTTATGGACAGAATGTGTCCTAAATTTTAGAGCTTTTATTTGGATATACTGCTGATTAAGATGCAGCAAATCAAGTAATACAGGTACTAGTTCCTGTTTGTTTTTCAGCTACATTCAGATGTTACAGTTGTGTTAGTCTAAACACTGGATAATTTGCCTCATTTATTAGGTTTTTTTCTGCTTTCAGAGTTTGATTACAAGCATCTGCTTTACAAAAGACCTAAGGTTAATGTCCAAGAGTGAGTGTGTTTATCTATGTATCAGTTTTGCAAAACTCTTCTGGTCCTGCATGAATAGTGTGGTTTTAGGATTGTGATAGCTGTGTGTGAAGTTCCCTTTTTTGGGAAGGGATTCAAGGGGAAGGAAGGTTTTATAGATTATAAATATCTGGAAATTTATATCTTTGCTTATTCTTAGTCACCATAATAAAAACAGATGGGCAAGATCTTGTGTATTGAGATACACATCCTCCAGAACTGCTATTTTTTTGTGCACAGGCAGTTGTTTATAGCTAGATTTTTGCCTTTAAAATTTGTCACTCTCTGAAATGCTAATTCATTTGGTGGTTCCCTATTGAATTATCAGAGCTGAGATGAGTTGCAAGAGGCTGTCCAGATAACTATCCTGCAAGGCAAAACTCATTTTTCCCTCCTCCTAGTTTAGCAATCAAGCTCTGATGGCTGACATGTCAAGAGAAGGTGGTAGGGATCTCCATTACCTCTTCACTAAATACTCTGCACAATGCTGTAGAAGACCACCCTTGTCCTAAGGAGTTCTGCATGCACACACTTGCATAGTCAGTCTTAATATGGAAATCTTAACTATTGCATCTTTTTGCTCTCTAAAACTTACCTTTTTATTTTCTAGCATTTCTCACTCTCTTCTAGAAAATTCAGATTGGTTTGGATTATTGATAGTCATCTTGTGGAGGATCACTGTCTGGATAGGAATTATTTTATATTATTTTATTTTGGAACTTCCATGTTTAATTATCAAACTGTCACGTGTGTGGCAAAACCTTGCCATGGTGTCTAGTATCTTTAGTCTTCAACAGTTATATCTTCATCCATGTTCTCATGAAATTAGTAGAGTTCACCATTATTTATAATGTTTGGTGTTTTATGTATCTTGTTTTCCTTTCCCATTTCATTCTGCAAGTAGCATGTAATATGAATATGAGATTCATTGTGAAGGAGATAATGCTGAAGGATGTTGGTATATAGGTTCTCTTGTCCTGGCATATTTCCTATCTTTTGAATGGAGCGTAATTTTTCAAAATAACTGAATGGATGATGATACATAAGGTTTTTACTATTGCATCCCACTCATGTGCAATACAGAAAGAATATGTATTGAATTTTTTATTGGCCTGATGTGAGTTGTAATGAATTTTAGTGGAGTTGGGAGACTTGTATTGGAGAGCTTTATAATAGACATTTGTATCCTAAGTGGTAAGAATTCCATAATTCTGTGTTTCTGGCATTCTAAATCGACTGAATATTTTCAAACTTGTCCAAATATGGAGGAGTTCAATAAGCATTTGACCTAGCTACTATAAATTTACTTTCTTTTGGGGTTGAAAAATATCCCTTTGGCAGGGAGATGAGACAAGATGACCTTTTGTTCTTAATTTCCAAATTTTAGGATAGATTTTTTAAGGTGAATAATGAATTGCTCCAGATTTATAACAACAGTGTTAAAATAAGTTCAGAATAAGTTATTTAAAGAATGGAAAGCAGCTTAGTAGAATTATGAAGTTTGTGTTGTCACCAAAATGGGGGAAAATTCCCTCTGTTTCAGTGTGTTGACCATCTTTTTCATTCTATGGTTCTTGATTATTGACCAACATGTAAAGGGGATTTCTGTCATCACTTCTAATCAGTATCTGTCTAGTCAATAAAAAGATATTAACAGAGTAATTTACAAATGTTACTTCAGCTGCTACATTTTTCTCAAAGAGAAAGGGGGAACTTTAAAATGACTCCAAGTATGGGCATGGTGCAATATCCACCACTGAGAAACATGACAGAAATGATAAACACTTTTGATAGGGAATTAGCAAGTAGTCTGAACTTTTTGACACGTGAAAAAGAGTAAGTGAAGGCCTGAAAGAGCACTTGTGGACCTTTATTAAATAAATGAATAAAAGCCTGCCTTCAAGCCTCTCAACAACTGATGACAAAAAAGCTTCCCTGAAACAGCACTCCTGAGATGTTATAATACGGTCTCCTTATATCAGATAACTGACAACTGAAGATGGGACACGTCACAGATCCTGAAGCTAGAAACATAAAAATAGTAGTTTTATACTCATGGATTTTGGCATTAACTAATCATGGCAAAACCACTACCTGCTACACAAGTGGAGGCTCTGATTTGCCAATGTCTACTTGAAGTCTTCTGTTCCAGAGAAGAAGCCTATTAATATGTTGCCTATTAATATCTTGAGAGCTCAGTGGTTTATCACTATATTGTACCTTCATCTGGTGGCGTATCTGTATGATGGAACACCAGCATGCAGATCGTTGGAGGAGTTGGGGCGATAGAGATTTCCACTTGCTACCATTAAAATAAAACTGAGCCAACCTCTTACTCTATAGATTTGACCCTAAAAGCAGAAGTGTAATGGCTATGGTCTGTGCCCTGGGCAGCAAAAGCAACAGGGGCTGGGCTAACAGCAGCAGCTGCCATTCTTGTACTCCCGCTAATTGGGCTTCCAAGGCTAAATGATTACTGTAGTTGCAATACTAAAACCTGAATGAAGAGCACATCATGGTCTGAGAAGCTGAAGGAGTAACCTTAAAGTATGTTTTGTATCTTGTTAGGTTGTTCTTAGGTCACTTTCATGGTGCAGTGCTCCACATCGAGAATTATGTACCATGTTGAATTCTGTATAGTTCAGTACTTCTTTTCACAGTCTGAACTATTTTTATAATTCAGTATACTACTTTTACAGGCCAGTAAGTAAAATCTAAAACACAGAAGCAAACAAAACACTGTATGTAATATGTTTTTCTCATTTATCTTGTTTGTCAGATAGCACTTGTTTTATATGAGCAAACAGAGTATTAGATCTCTGGGATTTTGGTCCTGATTGGATCAAGTTGTATGAGGATTATCTTTTTAAAGTTTAAATTTGGTATTTTATAAATTGCAATAGGTATAAAAACAACTTTAATCTTCTGTAGGGCTTCCCATACTTTTAAATGTAATGCAGATTTTCTTTTAAAAAGCTAACTTTGTTTTCCATTGCAGGCTTGGAATAATGAGCTCATTGCTGAAAAAGCAGTAATAATGAGCTTTAGTAGAAATATGCAACTTGCATAAATATTATGCACAAAATTTGGTAAAAATACATTTTCCTCCTCTTCTCGTGCCCCAACTCACACACCAAGAGTATTTTTGGTATTTTTTTGCTATACCTATATGTAGATATTAGGTAAAATGTTTCAAATGTAGAATTCAACTGATTTACAAATTTGGGGGGAAATGAGACACAGTTTGGCCAAGTGCAGTGGAGTCAATAATATTAGGTCTTGCATAGTCCTCTGCTTAAACACACAATTAGTAAATGCAGTGTGAAATGCCATACACACAGGCTAAAGATGAAAGCTGTGAAATTTGAGGCAGTTAGTGCTACTGGATCATGACAGTCTTGTTTACGGTAAAATCAACCCTACAGCAATATCTAATAATACCATGATCACATTGTTGTATACAAACTGAAATGGGTCCTGATTGTAACAGCAACCACTGTCACTGCTGAAATTTTTACAAAGGCAATGCTAATTTCTGTGAATTTGTTATTAAGGTAATAAAGTTTAGTAAGATGAATAACTCAATATTGTGGGCTTTCATTAAAGTTTTGCTTGTAGTAAAAAATATTTAAAAATCTGTTTGCATTTTACTGCTGTTTCTTTATTATCTAACAGCCTTGCAGTTTTATAAAAAGTTCATGCAGGATGGTTTTAGTTAAGGTATATGCAATAATGTCCACAAGCAATAAATAGCATGCTATACACAGGGTATTGGTCTTGATCCTTCATAATAAAGGAAGAGAATGCAGTTTTACCTTGTATAATTTTTTTTTTCTAAAATGATAGTGCAATCAAGTGTGTGTGGGAGGGATTGGGGTGGGGGTGGGCAGATATTGGTTTTTAAAGAAGAGAGCAAAGGGGAACTGATGTATGCTCTATTTAGAAACGTGTGCATTACACCATTACTAGAAATTGCATTATAGATCTTATTAATTGTGTGTTATGGAAACACAGTAGAAGCTTTTTGCTTTACTGGTTTTTTAATTTGCAAAAGTATGTAGGATACAACTGAAGCTAATTTAAAAATCTTTATTTCCTTATTGTGAACAATTGCAATTATATTAGAAAAGATAAATATATTACAGATATAATACCACTTTTATTTGTGGTTATATGCATAATTCTAGTGGTGCTCAGGATGATTATTGTCCACACAAAATGTTATGATAACAGATGATGACAGTAGAGGCTGAATCGCTAGATTAGTAATTTCTTTAGAAAGTGACATGTATTGTAACTATAAATCCCATGTAAATAATCTGAATTAATTGGATTTCAGTTGGGTGACTGCTGCCTTTTTCATTCCTAGCAATTATTACCCTAACATAACATCATACACCTAATTGAGATCTCTTCTCCTTTTGAGACCATCAGACTTGCCAGACATCTCACTTTTTGTTTCTCTGCTGCCTTCAGGCCTTTTTTCTTCTTAAAGCTAAGTGTTTTTTTAAAAAAAAAAGTGACAATTATCTTGCGTCTTCCTATTCGCACCTTTTTAGCCCTACTCCAACCAAGTCTACCCTGAGTCCAGGCTTGGTAACAAATTTTTTTCTTTTAAATTTTTTTTTTGCATAAGTGAACTGGCAGTGTGCAAGTCACATGAATATGAATAGAGCTTCCAAAATGTGCCCAGGAATGGAGGGCACAAACAGAAGTGTAGCTTCCTACTGTAACTTGTGGCACTTCGCACGAAACCCATGAGTTACAGCTATCCCCAGGACCCAACAGATGTTTGCTGTTGGGTCCTAAGGACTGTGAGAGAAGCTACAGTTTAAAGTGGCTTTGTCTCCATAGCTGATCTTCCCCAGCAGTGCCCCTGCCTGCTCCTAGCCCCAGTGATGTTTTTGAAATGGGAGGGCTAGGGGGTGGGGAGGGGAGGGGAGGGGACTTCAATCCACCCCACCCACACACGGACACACACCTTTCAGTGCTGGCTGGGTAACTCCCAGAATGAGCTCCCTCTGCTCCCTTCCTCCCATTTCAAAGTGAATATGGGGAATGGCTTGGCTACATCAGCTAAGCCCTGCGCCTAGTCTTGCAGACAGTCATTAATGAAGGTGCTGTGCTTTGAAGCACCTTCATCTGAACCCTCAGATAACAATTCAGATTGTTGTGCTACTAGGCATTTTTAAGGTGCTTTGCAGCTGTGCACTTCTGTCAGTGTATGGCTGTAGAGTGCTTTCAATAGCTGATCATGCAACATCAGGGGAGTAATGGAAGTTCAAAGTAAATAGAGCACATAAGCTGAGAGAGAACAGAAAAAGAACTGGGGAGATAGATACCATCTTTTATATAGGTAGTCCTTTTTTTTTAAATGAGTACTAATGGCTCCTCTACTGTTTAAAATCACTTGGAGAGGGAGTTAAAGTCATAAACTGGTCATTGATGAGACTCTTCTCCCCCCCACCCCCTGACCCTCCCAGATCAAACTGAAGTACAGGAATGTGGCATCTAGTAGGATGCCATATGATTGGTCAATTACAAGCCTAGTACTACTTTAACTCCAGCAGCAAAACTGCTTGTCTGGCTTGTAGAGTTTCAGAATTGCTAATGCTTTGAAAAGTTAAAGTAAAAAGTAACTGTATCCTTGATGCTGCTGGAAACCGATGCCTGCTCATTTAATTACAGCTCAGAAACTGCATTACTATACATAGTGCTGTTGCTTTTTCCATTTTGTTTTACTATCATGGTTACCAGTGTTTGTTAATTGAGAAATAATTGTTGCCCTTCTTAAATGGCAACTACTAAACATATTTGAAATCATCTGATATTCCACATATGGATTTATCTTAGTGACACTTCATGGTTGTACTGCCAGTGGCAATTTGGGTTTAACTGCAGTTAAAAGTCTAGTATTGTATGTTGTACTGCATTGTACAGACTTGTGCCTCCAATACATAAATATTGTTCCATATGTGCAAGCCCTAGCAGAAATATGTATAGAGATAATGTTAAAGCTAGTGACTCTGAAGAGTAACACAGATGCAAGTGTAAGGATTCTGTTACTGTAGGCAAGCTGGCAACTAAGAAAAACTGAACATGGAGTGATTGAGGTATATTTTTTGGGGTCTTGTTCAAAGCCCTTTGTAGCCAGTGGAAGTCTTTCCATTGAACTCTATAGACCGTGGATCAACCTCTTGTCTGGATCACTTTGTCATAATTAAACAAACAGGTGGGATCCCAGAGTGCTGGAGCACATACAAACCAAATACTGTATATGCCAGTGCTTGCCCTGAAGCGTTTTGGAACAACTGTGTGTGCATCTCGTGGACATGCCTCTCTCTAAATTGTGCTTAATATCTGTAACTGATCAAATAATAATGCTGCTTTTCCCAGATGAAGTGATAAGGCTTTGATACTGTTTCTGTTGAATTTCTGTAGGAATTTTTCTACTGCCTTCAATGGGAGAAAGATTTGATATACTGTCTGCTAAAATAAAAGCTAGGAGAACTTGTATAAAGGGTTTGTGGTTTGCTCAGGGATCACTAGAGTTTTTTTTTACTGCATCACTTGACTTGCAAACCTAGGAAGTGTTCTTGTGTTGCTTTTAGTTGTCTTTTATATGACTCCAGTGCTTGGAGAGTATTTCCTCTTGTGTAATGGCTAGGTCTGAACTACACAAAGCTGTAGATGGCATTCCTTTAGGTTCTTTAGGTTCTTGTTGTATTAGATTGAAGAACTATCTATAAGTAGTAATTTATGAAAAAGCCACTAAGAATTAAGCAGGCTGAAAAACTATAGTTTGGAAAAGTTATTTGAACAAGTATAGTGTCTCCTGCTTGATAAGCAGGAAGAACCTTCACCATAACTATAGGCTAGGTGGTAGCCGACTGGCTGATGCAACATCTGAATGGGACCTGGGGGTCACAGTTGACCAGAAGACGAATATGAGCCAACAGTGTGATTGAAGTCACCAGCAGGGCGGATAGAACTCTGGTGTGCATCAGCCAGAGAGGTGCTTCTCTCTCTCTACTAAGTGTTGGTGAGGCTGCAGCTGGAGTACTGTACCCAGTTTTGGGCACCGCGTTTCAAGAAGGATGCAGATAAGCTCGAGAGATGCAGAGAAGGGCCACCTGCATGATCAGGGGCCTGAAGGATAGGTTGTATGAGGAGAGACTCCAGGAACCAAAAAAGTTCAGCCTGAGTAAGAGGAGGCTGAGAGGTGATTTGATAGCCACCTACAAACATGTCATGGGGAAACACCAAGATGTGGAAGAGCAACTCTTCAGGAAGGCACCCCTTGGGAGGATGAGGACTAATGCTCACAAACTAACAAAGAGAAGATTTAGACTGGATATACGGAAGAACTTCTCCATAAGGGTAACTAGAACCTGGAACACACTCCTGGCAGAGGTGGTGTGGTTGCCATCTGTGGAGGTGTTCAAGAGGAGGCTGGATAAGTGCCTGGTTGAGCTAGTTTGAGCTCATCAACCTCCTGCCTTTGGCAGGGAACTGGACTTGATGATCTTCCAGGTTCCTTCCAGTCCCCCAATTCTATGATTCTAAGCAAGTATAATGTGGGGGCTGGGAAGGCATTAACATTAGCACTGCAATGTCTGTCAGACTGAATGGTAGAAAAGAGGCTGGGTTGCATGGGGGCGAAGATCTGATTCATTTCAGCGACAACTTCCTGACGTGATAAACGTCAGAGTGAAGGAGGAAAACTTCTTAGAACTTTTATATTTGGGACAGGGATGTAAGAAGTGTTTTCTGTCTTGACCTTTCCTGTCATATTTAGGTGCATTGTTGCTCTTCCAAATTTTATATTTAGTTTTTCAGTTACTCTTCCCATACTTAGACACATTTTGTTGAGCTAAAGTAGTCTGCTGTTGGGGCAAAATGCAGCAGGAATCTGTAGTAATCCAAGTTGTTCCTGGGTTTTTTTGATTTTTTGAGCTTGGTCTTCCCACTGACTGACTGGGTTTTTTTAGTTCCTGGTCTAGGAGCTAGACTGGAATTTGTAAACCCTTAAGAAGGATGGTATTTTGGATTAGATTGTGTTTTATTTGGAATGAGTTTTTGATCTTTCTGGTGCTTTGTGATGGAGAAATGTTTTGTTACTTTGGTTGACGTGATATTACAAAAAGCCACATGCAACTTAAGTATTGATTAGTGAGGAGGAACTAACCAGTTCTGCTGTTGCTGGACATAATGGAATTCTGGAGGCTAAAGTTGGGAGAGGGCCTGTAAGTAACCTGAGCCGTAAGCTTTGGATAAACTTGCTGTTGTGTGCCTGAGGCAGTGTGGTGTTTAAATTTTTTGGTTAGAGGTCTGCTGACAGGGAAGGACAGAGACTGTCTATGGGAACACACATCTGCAGTCAAGTAGTTTGAAGATGGGTAGCTTTGCCAAAAATGCTGGCAAAGCTTAATGCGTCAGCCAAGCCAAAGTCATCTTTGAGGTTAAAAAAAAAAAAGATGATGTGATTGCTTCCTGCTGCTACAGACCAGTATTTGATTTCAGGAAGATAGTCTATTACTTTTTCATAATTTGCTGCAAAATTGCAATTGGAAACTTATCTGGTAACACCTGAATTAATTTACAGTCAATCAAAAGCTGGTATTATGCAATAACTATTACATTTTAATGGAAAAATTGCACACATGCAGACCTATTTAGGAGATATGTAAGATTTAAAAAAATATGTAAAATTGCCTGTAAGATTTGAGAGGTACATGAAACTGTATTTCATTGCCTTACTGGATATTTTGTGTTTAAAAAAAAAAAAAAAAAAAGAAAGAAAGCCTGAATCAACAGTGCAATATTAGAGGTTCTAAACTGGAACATAGGGAATGTGCTAAGAGCTTAAGAATACACTAACACCTTTTCTAAAATTTAATAGAAAGTAGACTATCAGGGATTTCATTAAACAAAGTGAAGGTAGTAGACGCTTTCTAGTTAAAGGCAGACATTTGGGTCTAATTCATGGCATAGACATAATCACCATGCTGTTTATATAAAATGGCTATAAGTATGAAATGGCTGAGTGTAGTCTTCGATTATGGCAGTATTCTGCCCCTGGCATATCAGATATCTTCATCATTTTGTATCAGTTACTTGGATGATTGTAGAGACAATTTTAAAGTCACTTAGGGAGCCATCTTTAGAAATGCATGTAGAAAGCCACATATTTTGCTGACAGATCAATTGATAGACCTGTAGTTGAGCAACAGTTGCCATATACCCAATATGCAAGGGACAGGAAACCTTTGTTTTCCAGGGTAATGCAATTGGAGTTAGAAGTAAAAGCACAGAAGAAATGAAAGAAAATGTAAGGTTTGCCAGGATTGTTACAGAATATTCTAAGTGAACTGGCTTGCCTGATTAAAAATATTATGTGGACAAAGTTTAGGCAAGTTCATCTTGTGGTTGGTGTGCACTACACCAGCTGCTACTCTGAGTCTGCTACTTTCAGAAGATTTTCCCCCATCTTACAAAGGATTGAATTTATTTTCAAAGGCATATTTAAACTTTATTTAATGCTAAAATATTGATGGCAACTTCAAGCTCCTGTGGATGCCTTGGAGACGGCAGAAGACTATTTCAGAGGCAACCAGGATATACACAGGGAATTGCTTATAGGAACTTAAGGCTATGATCAAAATTGTCATTTGGGGATTTGTAGGAAGTTAGGTTCTGATGTAGCCTAAGGGAAGAGCATTCTTAAAGAGATCAGAACAGACAAATCTGAGGGCATGCTGTTCTTTAGGGTGGACTTGAATATCCCTGTGAACTGAATCTCTGTTTCAAAGCAAGTATCTTCTGCTTGAGATGTTGCAAAAACTAAAAGATGCAACACAGGAGTCTATTAGAATTCGTCTTTGTCTTAAATACTATCTTTACAACTAAGGATGGCAAACTTCTAAAAACAAAACCCATCTGAATCTTCACAGGTAAAGGAGCAGAAAATCATATATGTATGCTCAAAGCTGCTGTTGCAAATGTGGAAACAGCATATACCAGGCAAATGTAAAATCCATTCACATGGTGTCATTAAGATCCAATGAAGATAACATAGCATCTGATGAAATGAGCTCTTGCTCCTTTAATTTTATCCAATTTCTCAGGGGCCAGGAGCTGCAGTAGGTGGGAGCGCAGCCCTGCCAGCTGCACTGAATGCCTATGACCTGCTTCCATGGCATCAAATGCTTGTGGGCCTACTGGTGTTGTCCTTCCTCTTCCCTTCCCCCCTCCTGCTCCCCAGCACCGCCCACCACACCTCACCATCCCACCCATAGGCTCCCTCATTACACCATACCACTCGGGCACCCTGGGCCACAGGCTTCCTTGGCACTGCAGACTGTGCTGCACAGTAGCACCCTAGGATGAGGAGAAGCTGGAGGGATGGGAAGCCTGGAGACCCTGGCAGTTGCAGCTGGAGAAGGGAACAGCAACTGGTTTTTTTTGGGGGGGGGGGGTGGTTATTGCAGCTTGACAGTTGTGGGTGGCAGGCTTCCTTCTGGACAGTTGAGTTAGTCTGTGAAGGGTACCTCAACCCTGGTTTTCACCTGATTTAGACGATGAACTTGGCTACCTACCCCTCTCTGCTTGTAGATAATGTAGAAATGCAGTCTACCAACTTGAGCACTTCTAATAGGTATTAGATGAAGAGGAGAGTTCTGTGCTCTAAATATTTATGTTAAAATGATGATAATTTATCAGGAAAAAGTAGTGCCTATGCATGTACTAAAGCAGTTACATTTGATTTTTTTTTTTTTTTTTTTTAATAGCAGTTATTTGTGTGCACTTGGCTGTTTGTAGTGCTCTAGTCACCTGGCTGTAAAGATAAGTCCCAATCTCTACAATTGACTATTCAAAGCAGCTTTTTGGGGCAGCGCCTCCTCCCTCAATTATAAAGGAAGAAATTACACATCTGCCTGCTGGTGGGGAGTATATCCTTACTTTTGATGTTGGTAGGATTAAAAGGGCCTCCTTGAAGAGGTGTGGCTTGTGTCTGGTAAGAGCACAAGCGGGGCCAGTGTTGGTGCCCAGACATGGTCCGTACTTGCTTTCCCCTGCACGGAGCGCGGGGCCGGGGCTGGCCCTGAAGTGACTGCAAGCTGCATCCTGACCCGTGCGCCGACTCGTTCCCGGGGAGGGGCAGAGCCTGTGACCACCGCCCGGCGCGGCGCAGTACAAGTTCCCAGTCACCGGGACGTGGCTGAACTGCGGCTGCCCCGCCCCCAGCGACCCCCCCCCCAGAGGGGCGGGGCATGGAGAATCCTACGCGAGTGCTCATGCGTCACAGCCGCCGGGTTTCAGTCGCTGTCCTGTGGCTCCGCCCACTCCCAGCGGCGCAGCCGCAGACAGCTAGCAACTACGCGGGAGCCGATCAAGTCTCGCGAGAGGCCGTAGGGGTTATTTTCCTCCGTGGTGGGTGCGCGCGGGCAGGTGCGTGGGGCGGCGGGGAGGGGGTGTGAAGTTCGCGGCTGGGGCTAGGCTGCTCGCGACCGGGCGGGGCCTTCTTAGGCCTGCAGCGACGGATACGGCCATGACCTTGATGCTGAGCAGGCGGGCCCCCAGCAGCTCCGGGTCAGGCGTGCTGAGGGAGTCTGTGGCTCGTTGTCATCTGCCGCCGCCCTCCTGAGCGCTGAGTTCCACGGGTGTGAAGGCCTCGCTCTTCTCCCCTGCTCCCGTCCCTTCCTGTCCCGCTGCCCTCGGGTCACAGCCCAGCAGGTAGTTTCTAGTTCCTCCTGGTGAAGTTGTACCTGTTTCTGCTTCAGGCTTCAGCCAAGGTGTGCAGCCCTAGTGCCCTGGCCTCTTAGCAAAGCTGCTGGTTTATTTTTAAGTGGAGAAAAACAGGCATGGTGTTAATGTGATGATGCTCAGCCCCACCTGCATTGTTTCAGTTGCTCTTCGCTGCTCTAGATTTGCCCTGAACTGCTTCTCGCACCGCAGCTAAGCATGAGCTGGATACTTTTTCCCCTGCTTCAGGAACATGCCATTAACTTTGTATCTAGGCAGATTTGAGAGGTACAAAGTCATAGCAGAGTGGGGCTGGAAGGGACCTTAGAAGGTCATCCAGTCCATCTCTCTGCTCAAGGCAGGGTCATCCCTAACTAAACCATCGTAGAAGAGTACGGGCACCTATACATGTGCAGTGAGGCAGCTCTACGTTGGAGAAGATGCATGTGCATCAGCATCCCCATGCTGAAAAATGGTGGCAGGGATGCTTTACCTAAAGCTCATTTGACAAGATTTGGTTAAAGCGCCCTTGCTGCCATTTTTCAGCCCAGGGACACTGAAACATGTGAAGCTCCAGGTGCTTTAATTAGAGTAGCTCTCAGAGCCATTTAATTAAAGTGCACCCTGTACACCTGGAGCATATCTGTAAACGTCCTGTGGGTCTAACCTGCTCTGGAAAAGCTTCCACAGGTAGAAGTACTGCAACCTCTGGTCTGTTGACTTTTTATTTAATACACTCACTCTTCCGTCCCTGTGTTCTCATTTCTGCGTAATAATTTTTGGTGCAAAATGTGGGGGCTTTTTGGTTATGATTGGTTCAATAGTGCTAACTATGACTTTGTGTTCTAGATGTGCAATTTTTTCCCTGCAAATTTGATCTAAAAATAAAAGTTGCTATGGGTTTGTCAGCGTCATCTCCATCCCTTGCAGTTCAGTCACCCAATGTATCTGAACATCAAACAGCATCTCCACCTTCAGAATGTCCAATGCATCAGAAAAAAATGGAAGGTAACTATGCACACGACTGAAGTGAACCCAAACTGAACCTTGCAAATTATGTTCCAAAAGTTGTTTGTCAAGGATGGGAGGTTCCTTATATGCAAAGTAGTGGTCATATGGAAAACTGCCTCTTTCAAGATGCAACTTGCAAGTAGTTGCATTCATAAAGGTAAAAAGGGCTGAGCTTGTCACTCAAAGTCTTCATAGTCCAAGCCATTCCATGCTAGTGCCATGATTCGGAGCTCTCTCTTCAACAACAGTGCAATATGATATGCATCAAAAGTTCTATTGTTTATGTTGCCAAACTTGCAGTTTTATAATGTTGTGCCATAATTACTGTGTTAGACTGCACAGTTAAAGGAAAATAGGAGTAGAAAAATGTTTACATATGTGCAGATCATTTGCACTTCAAACCTTAATTTTTTGCATTTCTAGACTTTGTTGACTAAGTGAAATATAAAATTTGTATTAATATAGATGCAAAAAATGAAGGCAGATTTTTAAGTGCATTTGGAGGGAGAGTGGTGTTCTACTAATCAGATGAAAACTAAGGATGTTGTCATTGTAAGAATTATCAAGTGATATATGAAAAGATACACATTTTTTAATTACTGATTTAAATTCAAGACACTTGTTGGCGCTACAAGCATATGGAAAAACATACTGATTTATTTCTAAGTGTATGGAAATAAATGTATACAGTGAGGGCTCAGGGCTAAGAGAGTTGACTGCATATCTACCATGTATCGTGCTTTGACTCTTCCCATAAAGTTACATTTTATAAATTGTATTTTGTTGTAGTGCATCATTTAATATTTTCTCTATTTCAGATTGTGCAGTGCACGTAAAATCATCTGACCAGAGAGCTGAAAACCAAAACGTTGTTCCTGCACATCAAGAACGCGCGTATGAATATGTGGCGTGTCCTGTTAAATCTAGTTCATCTCAAACAACAGATGATATAGACCCCAGAAATATGGTAACTTTGGTTTAGTCTTTTTAAGATCTCTTTCCTTCTGAAGTCTGACCATGAAAATGATATGGATGTGAGCATTGTGGAAGTTGGAACAATGAGTTCTCTTTCTGAAGACATCTCTAAAACAGGCGATCTTAAGCCTTTTTCCACTTAAAGAAAAAATGCACTGTGGAGCTTTGGGTTACAACAGGGAAAAATGGCTTGTGGCAATCTTTAATCAAGCATGAACAAGAAATTACTACCTCCAAAAGCAAGCCAACTATTCCTGTAGGACCTTTGACATGCTTTTCAGTTTTTATGTAGTAACTACTTACCTATACGTTGACCCTTACAGATACTGATATTATATTAAAATGTTTGTATTATATTATATTAAAATAAGTGATTATTTTTGTTGTTTAGATGCCACCTCCTAATCAGATGCCATCCCCAGATCAACCATTTCCACTGTCAACTGTCAGAGAAGAGTCTACCATTCCTAGAGCATACTCTGAAAAAAAATGGGTTTATCCTTCAGAGCAAATGTTTTGGAATGCTATGCTTAAGAAAGGGTAAGTAACTGGGACTTCCCCTAATAGTATCCAGGGTATCCTGAAGACTCTAGAATGATTCACCAATGTTCACTGATATTGTAGCAGTTCATTAAGGGACTAGTTGACTTCAACTGGTAAGCAGTCAACTGACTTGGAGATACAAATGGCTTTTTAAAAATCTGTCCTCTTAATAAACTGGTTTCAAAGATCATGTTCACATTAGAGGTAAAGTACCTTACCATTTCATATCTACAAACCAATCTACTGGATTGATCTTTGTAATATAGGGACCCCAAGGCAGACAAGTCTTGCATGGTTGCCTGAAACACGATTAGACCTATACAAACTGTTTAAAAATAAAACTGTTAAAGATGTTTGTTCTTGCAAGAAACTTAGCACTGGTAAGCTGCCATTTGTACTAATAACAACATGAAAACTAAAATGGTTGTAGCAACAGTAGGATTTCTGTTTTAAAAAAAAAAAGCAAAAAAGAACAGCCCACATCCTAATATAGATAAGTCCTAAATGCATAGCATGTTTCTTATGGCCTAAAAATATTTAAGAACTAATGAATATTGTCTTATTTGCCACTTAATATTTATTTGTATGAAAGATTTTCATATTTGGGCTGTCATTCTTAAACTGATTTATTTTCAAAGCAATTGATGTTAAAATATAGTAGTTGCTGTAGTATTACATTTCAAAACTGTAGTTAAAATGTAATTAATTTGTAATATTCATCTTGATATGACAACCCTGATCCTATGAACCCTTACACACATTTACTAGGACTGTGTGAAACTTTGGTTGCTGATTCTAGTTGGAGGAGATTCGGCCCAATTCAGCAGCTGAATCAAATCAGGAGACCTGTTAATCGCTCCGAATCAGTTCGGAGCGATTCGATGATTCGGCCATAAACACAGTTTTATATGTTTTCCCTACGTACCCAAGGTACCAGGCCTGGCTTGTGAATGCTGAGTTGATGGGGTGGATGGAGCATCGCAGGGGAGCGCGGTGGGGTGGGGTGGTCCTCCTGGGTCTGCTGCAGAGCGCACAGGGGACTCCCTCGTGCCCTGGCTTAAGGACTGGTGCCTCCTGGGTCTGGAGGGGCACCTAGGGTCCCCATGTAGCCAATTGCTGAGCTGCAGGGGGTGTCCCCCACGCACTTGGCAGTGGACCCAAAAGTGGACCAGAAATATTTCCAGGCCACTTCTGGGCCTACCACTGAGCACACGGGGGACCTCCCCTGCATTCTCATGGAATGCTCCATCTGCTCCCCCATTTCAGCATTCATAAGCTGTGCCTGGTACCTCTAGATAAGTAGAAAAAGTGTATAAAGCTGTGTTTATGGCCAAATAGCTGATTCTCTGAATCGGAATCAAATCTTCAGATTCAGCTGAATCGAATTGGGACAGAGATCTAAATCCGCAAATTCAATCACTGTCCCCTGAATTGGGCCGAATCTGAATTGAATACTGTCTGCTTTGCACACCCTTAATATTTACTCGTGTTTAAAAATGGGGGTATAAATGTTAGCAGGATCTGGGAATTGGAGGAATTTCTACATGTACCTTTAAGGTACTAGATACAGGAGTTTGTGCATTAAAAGTGAATCTGGGCTGCTCTCTACACACATTTCAAAAATGCCTTTGTGAAAGGTAAAATAACTACATCTGTCAGCAAATTGTAATACTCTGATTTGGCACAAGCATTTTAACTAACTTAACTGACATCTGTGGGTTTCTACTGTGGTGATGTTTGGTAATTATGGCTGCTTCTACACATGCTTGGGATTGGGGGGGTCTTTTTAATTAGAGCAGGTCCCGGACAGCTACTTTAATTAAAGAGCAGCTCACCGTCACTTGGGTTAAGTCCCTGTGCATTTCAAAATGTCCATTGGGTGCATTATCTAAAGCTCATTTGCCAAGGTTTAGATAAAGTGCCCCCACGGCCATTTTGAAATGCTTGGGGCCTTGCATGTGATGGTGAGGCAATGCTGGAGCATTCTTAGTAGACTGTGGAGCAGACTTGATTAATTGAGTCTGGATGTGATTAACTGAGTCTGCTCTGACATGTTCTGATTAGAATGTGATGTGAACAAGCACAACTTTAGGCACCCTGTAGTTTTATACAAAGTTAATATGATTGTCAAGAAGCCTAAGCAGGGAGCAGGGAACTAGGAATTAGCTGATTTCTAATTCTGGCTCTGATACAAACTTGCTATGTGATTCCAAATCTCCTGAATTTTATACTTGTCAAAATCACTGATGGAGGAAAGTGATAAAGTTAAATTCCACTGTTTGAAAAAATTTCCAAAAACAGATTCTTTTTTTTTTTTTTTCAGATGGAGGTGGAAAAAAGATGACCTCTCTCCTGAAGATATGACTAATATTATTAAGATTCACAATCAAAATAATGAGCAAGCTTGGAAAGAGATTTTAAAGTGGGAAGCTCTTCATGTTGTGTAAGTATGTTTGAGATCAAAAATAAAAAGCCTTTGTTTTAAGCTAATACTATGCTGAGTCTTTAAACATTGGAATGATTTCCAGTTTTCCTAAAAAGTGGCCTAAAACTTGCAGTATTGTGCAGCAATATCTTATTAGATTGGATTTGTCATGGTATGGATGTTTTGTATTACTTTCTTATGTGGAAATATTTGGGAAGTTTGTCCAGGTATATTTGGCAGACTTGGTTAAATTGGACCTGAATGAGTTATTACACTGCCGGACTTGGTCAGAATTTCTGTAGTATAGGACCTTGAGATCTATTTATTTTGGATGTGCTGTTTTTTTTAGTTTAGAATGCTCTTTGGTACTAAAATCCCTTTGCTAGGAACAAAGATTTTAGATGATCCAGCAGCTTGAGTGTTGAGACTCAGCTGACTTCAAAGTGGAAATGACATATAAATACTTTCATTAATAATCTTATGGCTTCCTTCCTAGTGGGAGCTATTGATAAACGTTTAAAGCGTGCTAAAACACAACCTTTGCTTTTCCTGAGAGAGCTTATCACTGGCTTGTAAATTTTGGGGGGGGTTTTGGGGGTTTTTCTTTTTTTAAAGAAGTTGGTTTCTTATAGTGTTGGAAGAATTACATTTTTTCCTAAGTTCTATTTTTAACATATTTGTATATTAGTAAAGTTTTTAATACTGTTTTATGTTGTTTAACTTGTAACTTACCAGTCTTACCATAAAAGTACCATTTTAATTGTGTTTGCTAAAACATATTTAGGGAATGTCCATGTGGACCAACATTGATTCGATTTGGTGGTAAAGCTAAGGAGTATTCACCAAGAGCCAGAATACGTTCGTGGATGGGGTACGTGTAAAGGCCATAAATATGTTTTTATGCATGCTGAAATACCATACCTGAAGCTGGACAGAAGCGATCATGTTTTCTTATAAATTGTGGTGTCTGACTTTCTTTGCTACATGTTTATAAAGTTCATAATCTTGATTTAATTTAACAAGTTAACTACATTGTCTATCTTTCATTTTAGATATGAACTTCCTTTTGACAGACATGATTGGATAGTTGATCGTTGTGGAAAGGAAGTCAGATATGTTATTGATTATTATGATGGTGGAGAAGTAGATAAGAACTATCAGTTCACCATCTTGGATGTCCGTCCTGCATTTGATTCCATTTCTGCTGTATGGGACAGGATGAAGGTAGCTTGGTGGCGCTGGACTTCATAACTAGCTACATACTATGTAATCAAAACCTAAAACTGTATTCGCCTAAACTGAAGAGGAGAAGAGAGTGGAACTTTATTTAAAGTTCATAGTGGTTATACTTACCTTCATTTGCCAACATTATCCTTCCTCATTGGGAGGCAGGGGGATGACATGTCTTTTTCTTATGAACTGGTACTTCATGCTGTCTTTAAGTAAAGAATAAGGTGTGTGTCTTTTTTCATCTGGTCAAATTTTGGTGCTCCTAGTTTCCTTAGAAAAGAACAGAAGAATTATCAAAAAGAATTTTCTGCAAGTGCTCAAGGTTTTCAAAGCTATTTATGAAGTCATTTTGGAAAGTGAGGGGGAAAATCCTAATGTGTGCTTTATGATTTAAAGCTATAAGGCAAAATTAATTATTCAAGTCCTGTGCAAACACATTGAGGCCTTGACCCTGATTGGGGTCTCTGGGCACTACTGCAAGGTGTTTTGTAAATGCTTTTAGCTGGTTAGAAACAGTACACAGATTCTCCTCATGGTGGGTGAAATAAAACAGTCTAGCTAAATGATAAAACAAGAGTAATTGCTTGTTGTAATTTAAGGTTCTGTGTTGTCATATGCTGGCATTTTATTTCTTCAAATCTACATTTTCTCAGTTTTGCTCATATCTACTCTATTTAATTACAAAATACTTAAATGTATAGGGTTTTTTAATTCTAAAAAGGAGGTTAATAGATATTTCAGGATGTTTAAAAGTACTTGTCTTTAGCTACATCCAAGGACAGAATTAAGCTTTTTGTAGAGAGAATGTGATGCCTTCATTTAAAGAGAAAAAATAATCTGACATGTTCAGCTTGCACTACAACTTTCAATTCTTACATCTTTCATTTTGAAGTGTTTTGCAGGTATGGTAGATAATCCCTATATATACTGTTAAAAATTTAGCCTGATTAAAAGCAAATGATAAGCTTCTAACTTGATTGACTTATTTCTATGTGTTAGGAAATAATTATTGCATATGTTTTAAATATCTGAACAAGCTTGCATGTTGTCTAAATGTCCAAAAAGCAGCATGATTTGTAATAGTTTTGTAATTCAGCACTCCCAAAACTTAAGGGTTGTAGGCATCAGGAGCTAGCTATAAGCTTTAAGTATTTTTTGGCATGCCCTGCTCTTGTGAATGATTGATTCATGCATAGCACTCATGTCATTCGGTTTCCTCACTAACCTCATTATAACCTACTTAGTAAGAATTTTCTTCACTAAATCCTTAAAAAAAAAAAAATCCAGTATGAACAGATGAACACTAATCTTAATTTGGATGAAGGAGTCTGTAATCAAATTTATACAGGAAGCTGCTTTTGGGATCATCAACCCATCTTGCCTGGAATGATTATAGATGGGGCTGATCCTGTCTTGAGCAGGAGGGTTGGACTAGATGGCCTCCTGAAGTCTCTTGTAGGCATTCTTTTCTATGATTCTATCTTAGGAGCAACTGACTCGATGAAGCTTCAAGTTTGAAGGTAGTAACGTAAGAGTTCACTTCAGAGGTTTCCAAACTGTATTGAATATTATAAGTAAATTGTAGCCTGATATCTTTTGAAAACGAGCTGCTACTTTCTTTATTCATTCCTGTTCAGAATAACCGTTATTCCACACCAATCTGAACTGGAATCCATTTTGAACAGAAATAAGCTCAGTGAATCCCTAGTGTGTAGTGTAACACAGTTAATTGGAGGATAAGTATGGCATCCTGTGTCTGATGATTGAAAGGTTACTGGCCCCATACAGTATAACCTCATGAATCTGGCATGCTTGGGACTGAACACTTGCTGGATAGCTGAAAATGTTGGATTTTTGAAATCTGAGCAGTGGCTGGTCATGGAGTGACTGGCGGAGTTGGGGCGGGGGTAGCAGCAGGTGGTCCCAGAGCCTCTGTGTGCGGTGCAGGGTGGTTAATAATAGTGGCAGCAGCCACATGCAAGCTTTCCCGTCTACGTCTGGGGGGGGGGAAGTGGGGACCAGTTCTTAAATCCAGCACTAGAATTGCTGCTCCTGAGATCTGGACTCATGAGGTTTTACTGTATTATTAGTCAGAAATATCTGGTGTTTATGTGGTGTTCCTTGCAAAATCAGTGTTGATAATTTGGGATACATACACTCCTTATTTCTTACACAAAATCACAGAAAAATTAACAGTGCTTAAATTATGTATCAGGAATTTCAAAAGAACTAGTTTACCTCCACTGACTGTAATTTTGATTAGTGGCTCATTACTAAAATAATCTTTGGTAAAGAACCTAAACAAGATGCATGCTTGCTTTGAGTTATTTGCCTTCTAGTATGCCCTGCCTTATATGCATAGGATCAGGTTTGTTCTTTGCTGTGTTGCTGCTGCTTACAAAATGTTATTTGATTTTCCCTTTTGTTTTAATAAATAGACCTATTTTTTGTTTTGTTTACTTGGCTATTATAACATTTTTCTAGGTTTTTTGAGCCAAACTGGTAGTGTCGGTGATGAGCTTTCTCTGGTTTAACATAGTGAAATATGATCCTTTAACATAGTGAAATGATCCCTCATTTGCACAACTTATCAGGTTAGTTATTTTGCATGTTAATGAAAAGCTCTAGTACACTCTACATATTTATTGAGAGAAACTGGGAAGAAACGAGGAGTCTACTCAGTATTAGCCAACAGTTTTAACAGATGTCGAAGAAGTCATGTGTAGAGGTATCTCAGTCTTGGATTAATTTTCTTACTGAAGTGCCAGGAGATGTGAAGGAAGTGCAGATATCTGAAATCTTGCTACAATCCACAGCAAACCAATTTCCAGAGCCCCTAGATTTTTAGGTCAGACCCTCAGTCTATGCTTTAAAGAAAAAAAAATCCACATTCTGCTAGAATTAAATCCTTTTGGACAAAAATTAGATGCTTAGAAACGTTTAGTCAATTTAACAAACAAAAGGAATTGTTATGTGCTGATAATAAGATGTTTGTCCCTATAATTGAGTTCCAAATTTTGTAGACTTCATATATCTAAAATGTTACCCCTTGGAATTTAAAGCAATGGGCAGATACCTTTTATACATTTGAGATTCAGAGCCTGTAATCCTCCTTAGGTCTTAGAAAACATGGCTCAGTCCTTTCTGTTTTCTAAAATGTAGCCTGGTGCTAGTTGGGGGCAGCTGCTGCCCATCTTATATAATATCCAGGTAATAGAGAATTTGCCTTTCTCAGTCTGACTTAAAATCCACAGGCACTTATACATGTGATGCCGTTAGCATGTACACGTAACAGAAACATCACTTTGTGTGGCTTACAGGCATCAGAGTATAAGACTTGCGGGTTTAAAATTACTTGCATTATTGCAAACAAAACTACATCTGGATGGAATTTAGTTTGCAGTGTTGCAAACTGCAATGATGCAGCTGTCAGCTTACCCCCTCAGCTGCAGGAGAGGCAGGCAGGCTCCACAGAAAAAAAGGATCAGGCTTCTTGCTGCTTCTGTCTTCAGGTACCTGCTGGAGGCAGAAACAGTGAGGGGCCCAATCCTTTTATTTATTTATCTTTTTAATGAATAAATTTTTTATAAATTTATAAATCCACCTCACCCGCAGCTGCAAGGACAAGTTGCTAGGGAGTCAAGTGGCCCTTGAGTTGTGGGGAGCTGTGGTCTTTCCTTCTGTAGCAGCAGTGCCCCACAGGCAGGCTACTAGTGGGCTGGGGCTCAGGGTCAGAAAAGAGTTAGATCAGGTCAGGTGCTGTCTCTAAGCTGGAGCAGCCCCCAGCCCACTAGCAGCGCATCCAAGGGGTGCCACCACTGCAGGGAAGGACCCAGGGCCCCCTGCAGCTCAGGAACCACTCAGCCCACCAGTACCTCATCCTCTGCCTGTGGGAGAGGCAGGCAGGCTTCGCAGAAAAAAAAGGATTTGGGCCCCTTGCCACTTCTGCCGTCAGCAGGTGCCTGCTGACGGCAGAAGTGGCAAGGGCCCTGATCCTCTTTTGGCAGAGCCTGCCTGTGGCTAGGGGGCAAACTGCCAGCAGGCCAGGCAGCCCCTGAGCTGCAAGGAGGCCCTGTCCTTCCCTCCGCAGTGGCGTCACCCCCTGGGGCCGCCCGGGTGAACTGCTAGTGGGTTGAGTGCTGCCCCAGCTTGAAGACAGCCCCTGGCCTGATCTAATGGTAGGTTTCAATTAAAAACCCACCATATCAATTTAGGGGGAACAGAATAAAACCCTGCGGGCTAAACTCTCATCATGTGTAAAAGCACCCCACGTTTCCCACTTCACCGACTGACAGTTGAGATGCACAGAAACTTAGAATGATGGGAGCAATTTGAGTACCTGAGCTGTGCTTTGTCAGTAACATTTTGATTCACTAAGGAAACTTTTTTAAAAAGGTAGAAATGTTTTTGCCAAACAATCGGATCCACACTTTGAGGGTCTGGAGAAGTTAACATCCTAGTGTTTTGTAGGACAAATTGTGCTGCACAAATGTTTTGCTATTTTGGAGAAGGTAAAAGTGTGAAGGAATAATTTAAAAAAATACCAAATATTTCTTTTACTACTTCTGTTAGGGTTTTTTCAAGTATGTACAGGATATTTTCAGGCCATCCTTAGGTTATGTTTACACTGCACAATTCATCTGGGCTGTTACCTGGGCATTGGCCTCCATCTCCCTTCCATCATCCACACAGCAAAGCCCATGACTTATGCTTAGAGGTGCTTTAAACCTGGACTGCAGTGTACTGCTTAACCTCTCAACATGCTAATGCAGTGGTACTCATCCTTTTTAGACTTGAGGTAGCCTTTGGAAAATTCCAGCTCTTAGCCAAAAATGAACAAAAACTATGGAAAAATAGAGCAACTTTTATCTTGCAAACAGACCTGCACAACAGGTCAGAAAGTTTTTACCACTATGGATTTCTATTTGAAATGTACAGATTTGTCTTGTAAATTGGATTTGCACATGTAACAGTGCTGACATCACATGTCACCCTTGAAAGGATCTTAAGGCACCCCATAGTGCTGTGACACCAGGCTGAGAATCACTGATTATAGTTTGATTAGCCTGACCCTTCAAGGGGTGTTGAAAATCATTGAGTGACCCAAAAATGCATCAGTATTCTGAGATGACAACTGATGAAAGTCCCTTTGTTTTCCATCTGCAGTTATGCAGAAAGGAAGCGGTCCTCTCAGAATATTATGCAGGTATGCATTTGAAGTACCAAGGAATAGTTAAACTTTACAATCTTGACTTTTCTTTTTTTAAATAGATTTTTGGTTAGCTCCAATCTGCTTATATATTTCTATAATAATGATTCCAGCAAATAAAAGATTTCCAGTTAATAAAAAGCTTTTTCTAGGACTATGAAACATCTCAGTCCTGTAACATCAAGAAAGGTGTACAGTGAGGATGCACTGTATTTCAGCAACCATTCAAGATGTATGCAGAGGCTATAACAAGCCTCTGTGCCGTATTTGTAATCTAAGTTCTGTCAACAACATAAAATATGCTATAAATCTCATTTAATAACTTTCACAGGACTAGAACTTCACAATATGCTTAATGCCTCCAACAATACCAGTAGGAATTATGCCGTGACAATAAATCTTAAGAAAACTAACACTGTGACACCAAGCTAACTCAATACAGTACAAGGACAGCAACATTTGTTCCACCACTTGGCCATTACGGAACAATGAAGGAGGGTGTACACTTAAAGACTTGGATAATGCTGGATGGAAGACGCAATGTAAAAAAAGGAAGGCCGCTATAGTGAAACTTTCATTCTCCATCTTGCACAAATTTCTGCATGGTAGAAAGCTCCTAAAATGTTATCTATGCCTGAACCTCCTGTATGTTTATGAAAGCTGAACTTGTTTAAAGCACTGCTGAGAGACAACCCAGAGTACTGGAATTTGGCATTAGAGGGCACTTAAATTTTTTTTAGCTCCCCAAAATCACAAAAGAAGAGATGCTGAGAAGGATGACCTTAGGCCAGGGGCGGGCAATTATTTTGGGTGGAGAGCAACTTACTGAGTTTTGGCAAGCCATCAATGGCTGCATGGTAGGCAGCCAGGGGCAGATAAATATTAATTTTCTAAATTTTTTAGGGGTCCCGCAGGCCAGATGGAACAGCCCGGCGGGCCGCATCCAGCCCCTGGGCAACATTTTGCTCACCCCTGCCTTAGGCTGTAAACAGACTTATTTGAAACAATCCTGACTGTCCCTACATGCACAACCCTTCCCAGCTCCACTGCCGCTCCTCTTGCCAGTAGGTGACCAGAGATAACAGAAGCCTGGTAGACTTGTCCCTAAAATATCTTGCAATTAACTTGAATGACTTATAGTTGACATTGCTGTGTTCTTCTGCAAGTTCTGGGGATAAGAGTTAGCACATTCTTTCTCACAGGTAGTCAGGAAGACAGTGGACTTGTACTAGGGAGACCATAGGCTTTCAGGAGAAATGGGACTCTGAGGTGCTGTGAGAACTTGTCAGGTTTGCTGCTGCTGCTGGGCGAAAGTGTCCGTGCCCTGGTTTTCAGGAGACACCTTAGAGCCGAAGTGAGAATCAATTACAGCAGGAAGGCTTCCTTTAACATTATGCAGATGGACATAATGCTTCTGTTGCAGCTCTTCCAAGCTTGGCTCCACTGTGCCTCCTGGAAACTGCGCGTCCGGGAAACCCAAGATGTTTGGACTGTTCTACCCATGAGTGACTGGTGCCTTCTGCATCTGGGGGGGTGGGGCACCTGTAGAAGCCACCAATGGCAGCAGCCCTGTCGGGGGGCATCAGCCTTACCAACAGCATCAGTGTTGGCCATTCGGGGGGGTGTGGTACCGTCCCTGTCAGGGTGCACGTGCACTCCCATTCATCCCCTACCTGTCGCTCATAGTTCTACCTAGCAGCAGTTGCATCTATCTCCAGGCTGCCATGGGATAAAATTGCCGTATGTACCTCAGTTTTCAGGAGCAAAACCAGGAAGAGCTACAGCAGAAAGCAGCGTGCTTGCCAGCTTGGCATCTGAGCCCTACCAGCCAAGTGTCCCCATACTCTGTACCATACAGGCTAAATTCAGGGTGGATTGTTCTGGGGTAACTGCAAGCAGAACTTGACCCAGGAGTTCCTGATCCCCACCAGTGACCTAGTGCTGCTTGGGGAGAGCCCTCTGCTGCACTGGGAGCAAACATATACTTGACGAGGCATGGATCACACTCCAAGCCAGGATGTTCCCTGAGAGGGTGAATATAATATAATGTTGTAATCAAATAATGGAATTAATAATATATTTATACTTATAATATTTGTAATATATTAGTTGGGGTGCTGCTAAATTCTGAATAGTTTTGGAGGGGTACCTTGAGCCTAAAAGGGTTGAAAACCACTAGTTTACAGCCTTGAGCACAGCTATTTGAAGTTCTAGATAAAAGAACATCTGTCTTCAGATATATAGTCCAAAATCACCAAATAATTCTATGTTAGCACTTTTAATACCAGGTAAATACAAGGGAAACCAGGAAATGGAGGAAGAATGTCAAATAGGTTGAATACAAGATAGAGCAGTTTTCATACAGACTATGGATGTTTTACAGCTTTGTGATGACTAAAGGATGGAACATGGTGATCAACAAGTCTCCACATTAGAGACACTACTTGAAGGAGAAGACTGGTATTAGTGAGGAAGTCCCTGTGGGGAGTGTGGTAAGAGGCCTTGGCCACCTCTTGGGGGGTTTGATGGCAAACTTTCACCAGATGGAATTGATTATGAAAGGACTCTTAAATAGTTCCTAGGTGAGTTGTTAAATTTACTGACTAATTAATTCCATTTCTTGTCTTCTTTTTGTATGTCCAGGACAGAAGCTGGAAATCTGGAGTTCTACAACTATTGATATAGTCAAGCTGATCATTATTTCTTATTGTTATTTTTCCACTTTTACCCTCATTTCCTTATAATCTTCTTGGGACAAGGACTATTTTTTTACTATGTGGCGATCAGTGCTTAGCATAGTGGGGCCCTGCTTTCAGATTAGGGCCTTTAGGAACCAGCTCAATACAAATAATCAAGTGAGGTACCAATGTAGTATATAGGAATTACCTTGCACACTACTACAGTGCAGTATCTCTTATTTTAGTTTATATGTGTTTTATTCCCCTTGACCTGATAAATAGCATCAGATATTTTCTAAAATAGAAGGTCTTGATCCTTTGTCTCCATATACTGCAAGGAGAGAGAGAATTAAAATTAGTAAGGGCCTTCAGGTATTTGGTTACAGAAATAAGAGCAGAAAATACTGGATTCTCAGAACTATACTGCTATCTGTGCTTGTGTGTTTATCACCTTCCCTTCCCTAATTTTCTTTACATCCACATACACTTTTAAAGCTAAAACACTAGCAGGTTTCAAGAGATTTCTAGCAAACAACTTCACCGTGTAGTTCTGCCTCCATTCAAAGGAAATATTATGGGTTATTTGCTATTCAGTGTTATTCTATACAAGATAAATTGCAGTCAGAAAAGTCTTGTCAAGTAGTTTCCATTTTAAATACCAGATTTTTTACAGTGAATTGACTGAATACTAGTATTCTTGGCAATGTTAAAATAGAGCACTAGGTTTAGGGCTTGGGTTGGATATCAAATCACTTTCTGTACTCAATTCCTTTAAAAGTATGTCATGAAAAGTATTTGATCCTCAACTGTTAGGAATGATCCCAGGTATTCCCATAAAAGTGACAGCTGAATCTGTTCAGATTTACTAACAATTCATCAGACTGTAAAAAAATGGAGGGACAAATTAGAATACCTGAGCTTTGTCAAATATAATCCATATGGGGGTGTGGGAGCATGTGGGTGTGTGTGTGTGTGGATATATGGGGTGTGGGTGGGTATGGGACTTGTGGGAGGTTGTGTGTGGGGGAGGGTAGCTGGGGTGTGTGAGGACATGAGGGTGTAGGGGTCTGCATGTATGGCAGTGTAAGGCGGGCTGTGGGTGCATGTATATGGTGGGGTGTGTGGGACTCACCCTATGAACACACACACACACACACACACACACAAGTCCCTCCCTACACCCCCCAACCCCGGGATACTAACGTGGCCCCATGCTTTGGTGGATGCAGCCGGGAGCCAGGTGGCGCTGGAGCAGTGCACAGACAGGAAGGCAGGGAAATGGCTAGGGATGGGCTGGGCTGGGCTGGGCTGCTCAGTCCTGCTGGTTTCCTCTGGGTCCTACTGCCCCTATCTCCTGTCATCTTTGAGAGGCAGCCAGGAGCAAATAAATATTAATTTACTACGTTTTTAGGGGCTCTGTGGGCCAGACAGAATGGCCTGGTGGGCTATATTTTGCCCACTTCTGAGGTAGAATCATAGGGTTAGAAGGGACCTCAAGGATTGTCAAGGGTACCCCTAATGTACTTGCTTTTTGATCTGTAACTCAATAGAGAAACTTACTAGTGATTGCTGTTATGACATCTAATCTGAAGATGCAAAATAGGCCTTTCCAAACTTGTTGAGCTTTGGCATGGAAATCTGAAGTGATATATTCCTAGCACGCATGAATTGGGTGACTTATGGTTTCTTATTTCAGCTAAGGCTACAAATACCGTATGTGTTTACCATATGTTTTCTGGCTTTGTCCCAGTAACAAATGACATAAGATCTTTATACAAGTTTTTTGCATCAGAGCAATGGATAACCTGTTTAAGTCACTTTAGTCATATTTTCATAATATTTCAGAATGTTGTCAATATAGCAAGGGTGTTCTTATTAACACACAAAGTCCCACAATTTAAATTGATCCAGCAAATACTTACACATGTAAGTAACTTTACAGAAGTGAATAGATTTATTGATATCAAAGAGTCAACGTGCATGTAAAGCTTTTCATGTATGAGTTTATCAGAAAGAACAAATAATTATTGTGGTGGATGGTACTACTGTTTTGGATCCACTTGTTTGTCCACAGAATGCCCAGTAAAGGACATTTATTGTTGTGCAGAATAAAAAGCTGATGTCCTTCTTATTGTTAAACTATGTATTGCACAAGAAGATATTCTTCTTTCTCTTGAAGTAAGAAGATCCAGCACACAGAGCTCACAATGGGTCTTGAAGTTTGGTAGCAGGAAGTTTGGCAGCAGTGTTAATTGTCTTTATATCCTTTATATATAAATGCTAGTGAGTAATGATGCAGCCTATAATTTGCTAGGGTGGATAATCACAGTGAAAGGAGAGCATATGTCTGACTACTTCTTTAAGAATTGTGGGGATATTAGTGTCTTGACAAAGTTTTAGGTATTTATAGATTGAAGCTTGTATTGTGTTTGCTGTGTCAGGTAAAGTGGAAGATATTGGCATCATTGGAGTTAAATCAAATTATGACAGGATGCCAAAGCTATTTAAAACAGACTGACTCAGAAGAGCTGAGAAATGTTGAACTTATTTCCCATGTGTTGCTAGGAAAGCATCCATTTGGAGAAGTGAGTGCAGCTAATGTTATTTTATCAAACATCACAATGTTTGAAGATTTTTCTAAAAAGGGGAACACAGATCTTGACTTCCAATATAATAATAATAGAATATGAAGGCCAGGCTGTAACTGAAGTTCATTTCAAATTTAAATATTTAGCATTTTCACTGGTCTGTGAATACAAGAAAATTTATTACATTAAGATGGAATTTAGATCTTTGACATGAAGCTGATATTTTCATAGGGTGAAAAATATCAAGCTGACATTATACTGTCTCATTTGATGACTTCCAAATGTCAGAGTGCAGTAACTTATTCATGGGGACCTCAATGTCTTGTGATAGTGTCAATTTAAAAGACATTTACATTGACTTCTTTTTTTTTAATTTAAACATGTAAAATGGAATATGCAAAGTGTATGAGGAAACTGTGGGGAGGTGGGGAGGGAAGACTAGTGGCAAGAAAATTCTTAATAATAGAATGAGGCACTTTTAAGGCTAGTTTCCATGGATGCCTTCCTGACAGCTTCAGGTACTACATAGCAGCACTTTTGACAGCTCTAGTCTTGGTGTTTTTCACATTACTTCACTCACTCCAGCTCAGCCAGCCGCCCAATATTTCTCATTATTTTAACAGAATTTAAAGAATTAAAATAGCATTCAGTATAAAAAATGCTTTTTAAATAATAAATTTGTAATAAAAATAAGCTGCACTGGCAAGTCCATTTTTGTGCAGTCTTTATTATATCCTGCTAGAACTGGAGTGTGGCAATTTTTAAATCCTGAATATATTGAACAGTATGTCATAGCTCTTCATTGGTGATGATTATAAACAGAACTCCAGGCATACAGAGATAGCTTGGAAGGATTTCTTGAGGTTTTGATCAAGAGAGGAAGAAAGGTCTTATGCTTGTCACTGGATTAAGCTGCAGGAGACTGATTCTTCGCTCTACAACAGACTTCCTGAGTGATCTTGACCAAACTACCTAACAGTATGGAGAGATGGACATATAAAGTGCCTCAAACTCAGCTTTTTTTTTAGGGGTTTTAATTTGTAGCACTTTGGTAGTGTACAATTGCCTCCCAGCTAAAGCATCATTGTGAAGCCCGTCAGAATAATAATTCATCCAGAGTCGTTCTTGTATGGCTTGGGCCAATTTGTAGACCTAGAACATTGTACGTCATCTGTCCACATTATTTTTATAGCACTATAAAGTTGCTTAAAGTACTATACATGTTATTTCTGTCTATGCCCTTGATCTCTCTGCACCTCTGTTCATCATCTGAGAGATGAACATAACAAACCTTGCACCCTTGGCCTTTTAAATTGTATGCTCCTCCAGGAAGGGACTATCTCCTCCTGTGTACATATACAGAACCTTGGTTTTGTTCAGTAGCTACTAATGCAATACAGTTTTATTGATGTTTTCAATATATATTGTGATTAAAAGCAATATTTTAAAAAGAAATAAGGCTATGAAACCTGACTTTGCACTTGTCTAGGTGGTTTAGTAGTAAATATTACAGAAGTGCTCTTTCACATGGGCAGCAATTAGAAAAGCACTCACTAACACTGATAAAATGCCTGTCAACTTCACTTCTTTTAACTACAGGTTTTTATGGTGTTATAATTCTACTTCAGGCATTCAGTATGGGTTGGAAATTGGCATGCAAACTTTTAAACCTGGGAACAGTTTTATTTTTAATCACCTGCATACAGCAGTGCACAAATATCTTAACTGCTTTGGAGGAATGGGGTTTTTTTTCAATCTCTCAGAAAAATACTAGCTTTAGATTTGAATTTGGAGGAGATTGCGGGAATTGTTTGGAATAAAAAACTACAAGTCACCAATGGGTTAGCTAAACTGGTTGTTTTGGGTATTCATGGCGGAATAGTGATCATTGCCCAATCCTTTTAAATCTGGAGACAGATATCTTAATACATTATTTATTGTGTATTGGTCTTAGTCCAGTTCTTAATGGATGGTTGTCTTAGTTCCAGAACAGCACCACTGAGTGGTATTTTTGGCACAGAATGGTATATTTGGCACTGAGACCAGCCTGCAAGTTGGTTGTTATATTATGAAGGCTGAGCTACCTCAGTGGTGGTCTTTCTTTGAGGCTTGCTGGCAGGAGATTAGGGGGAAGTTACTCAGCTGCTGTTTCTACTCATGGACCTAAATCCATGAGGCTGTTCCATGGACCCGAGTCAGGGAGCCTGTGGAAGTCCTGGCATGCCAAGGACTGAAGTCACGGGCTTCTGTGACCCAAGTCAGGGGTGTTGGTTGCAACCATATCGGTCTAAGCACGCAGGCAGGCAGGATTCTTCGGGTAGATGTGGTCTCTTATCAGACCAACTAAATAGTTGGAAAAAAATGTTCTTTGCAAGCTTTTGGGTGCAAATGCCCTTCTTCAGGCATGTGTGCCTGAAAGTGTCTTTGGGTAGATATCACATCCACCCAAAGAACCTTGTGTACCTATGACCTAAGTCAGTGGTTCTCAACTTCTTTAGACTCAAGCAATCCATTGCTAGACTTGACACCTCCCAGAAAATGTCAGCTCTTCATTTTCACTCCTTTTTGACCACAGAAAAATAATGAGTGATTCTGATGTGGTAAAGAACGTGGAAAAACCCAAACAGGTCACCATGTTCCTAACACTGGATTCTTCTTTGAAATCTCTGGGTTCACCTTATGAACCATGCTTGCACGCCTAACAGAACTAACACCCTGTGGCACCCCTGAAAGGCTCTCTAGGCTCTACAGGGTGGTGTGGCACCAGGCTGAGAATCACTGATCCACGGTGGCAGGGGTGCAGCTAGGGAAGCTCCACTCCTCTGTACTCTTGCCTAGATCAAAGGTCTCAGGACTCTGCAAGGGGCATAAGAAACCTGAGGCAGCTACCAGGGCCTTCAAGGAGCCCTGCTCAGGGGTGGCTTGCTTGCTTCTCATGAGGAAGACCCTAGAAAAGGTAGGCTAAAAAAGCTACACCCAAACCCAATCTGTCCAGCCAAAATGAAATAAAGTGACTCATGTTGGAAACTTGTGACAAAACTAGGCTTGTTAGCCACAAGTGGATTTATCAGGCAGCTGCCTAGACCTCTTATGCCTGCACCATGATCCAGAAGATCAGAATCATATAGAGACAGAGAGGCTATATCTATCTATCTACAGATATATATATATAGAGAGAGAGAGAGTGTGTGTGTGTGTAGTTTTGTCTAGAATATATAGACTATATCCTAGGTATATAGGACCAGAGGTTACCTATATAGACCAGAGGTTCTCAAACTGTGGTCTGCAAACCCCGTTCAATGGGCCTGCAGAAAAGTTGTGGAACAATTGAGAATATCTGTACTTGTAGGACTAGTGATAATAAGATAGGAGTTGTTTGCTTTGATTTGTAGAACAAAAAACATTTATTAAGTGGTCTGCGGAGACCCTCAGCAATTTTCAAGTGGTCTGCGAAAAGAAAAGTTTGGGAACCACTGTTATAAAGTTTAGTCTAGTGTGTCTATAGAGTGTATATACAGAGAGAGTATATTATCTATATAGTCTAGATTACATCTATATACTAGGCTCTATACACACACACGCTCTCTACAGACACACGACTAAACTATATGATACGTGTATGTGTATATAGAGCTACGTATACAGCTACCTCCACACACAGTGTATATACAGCACATAACCACGGAGAGCGCCGTAGGCTGCTCCCGGAGCCCCCGGCCCCGCCCCCGCCCGCTGCAGTCTGGGCCGGCGCCGAGCCGCGCAGTGTCTCGCGCGGCGCTGCTGGCAGGGGGCGCGGCGCGGCGCGGCGCGGCGGGGCGGGGCGGGGCGAGGCCGAGCGGCGCGGGCAGCATGTCGGCGCTGGCGGTAGAGGAGCTCTCGGCGCTGGCCGCCATTTACTGCGAGCCGGACGAGTGCGAGGTGCTGGCGGTGTCAGGTGACTCCCCGCCCCTGACCGGGGCCGAGCAGTACAAGGGGACCCCCCTCTCCCCCGAGTCGGGGGAGCGGTGGCGGGCGCGGGCCCTCACGAAGGCACCTGAAGGGAGGGAGCCCGCGAGCCGCTCCGGCTGTCTCTGTCTCTGTCTCTGTCCCTGTCCCTGTCCCTGTCCCAAAGGAAGAAGGAGCCGTTTGTCTTGAGCCCTGCCCTGCTTCTCAGTTAGTGGATGTGGGCTGCCAGCCTGCCCACCGACCCCACGCACAGAAGGATCCTGGGGTTTAAAGATCCCCAGAAAAGCAGCAAGCCTTCCTCTAAGACTCCCAAGCATCGCCCTTGGTGATGCATAGAGGGTGTGCGTAGGTGCACGTGCACCCTCTCAGACAAGGCGCATGGCAGCGCACCCCCTCAGACAAGGTGCTGCTGATACTGCCAGCAGCGTTTGTGGGCAGTGTGCAATTGCTGCCGGCCGCACCAGCTGCTGGTGGCGTTCACCACCCTCCACCCACTGCCAGCAGCTCCTCTTGTCGCCCCCACAGCCGCCAGCACCTGCAGGAGCTCACGGCACCAGCCCAGCCTCCAGGGGCATGCAGCATTCATGCTCACCTCCCCCCATGTGTCACCAAGCAGCTGCCAACCATCCCAGCTCCATGTCAGCTGCTGAACTGTGCTCATGCCTCTGACACACGTGCTTCCACTCTGCTGCTGGGGCTTTTGGTTGTAGCTGTGTTGGTCTAAGGACCTGAGTGCTTGCCTAAAATCTTTTTTTCAGCTACTCGTTTGGCATAATAAAAGATATCACTGAAACAACCTTGCCTGCATTCTGCTGCCAAGCGCCTGTTGGCTTTTCAGACCTGTAACATAATGCAGCACTGGCTGTTAGGATTTGCTTCCTGTAGCAAGTAGCGGTAGTTTGGGCTGTCATTCCATGCTTCCCCACTGCAAAAGAGCCTGGCAAGTGACCCATTTAATCATTTTTGGTTCAGACAGGGGTCTTTTGAATATTAGTTTTCTACAATGTATCTTTATGATTCAGATCTTTGCTACAGCAGTCGCCATGAGTTTTACTGTCCCCAGGGTCCTTGGGTTCTTTGTGTTAGTACTGGGAGGCCTGGATCATCATAATGAATCACATCAGCCTTTACAAAGCATAGCTACATGAGCAGATATAGCAGGGCTACAATCCTTTAGTGCAAGGGTAGGCAACCCCTGGAATGGGTGCCAGAGCATGGCGCGAGAAGGCATTTTGTTTGGCACAGGTGCTTCAGGGCAGATGGAAGGGAAGGGGACAGGGGTGCCGTGCCAGTAACAAGGACTGGGCCCCTTATGGCTTCCCCACCGTGTGCCGCAGCACACCAACATTGTACAAGTTAAGGTTGCAGGTGTTTTTAGTGCTCTGCCCAAAAACATTGCCAACCCCTGCTTCAGTGTTTAGTTGATGTAGCTGTTGCTGTGCATCTGGGGCCTAAATGGCAGTCACTCCTGTCTTGTGCCTGAAGAAGGCTCTGATTCATGGAGCAGAGATGGCATTGTGTTGTGGTTGTTTCTCATCTTCTGGAGCTGTGCAGGGCCTCCTTTGTATAATTTTGACAGCATTCCAGACACTGTTTTCCAGGTTTATTGGTTGCTGAGAATAATACACCAATCAGGCCCTGAACACTGGAGGCTAGGACTAGGGTATTTATAGGATCCTTATACCAATTCTTCTGTAGCAGCTGGGACTGCCTTCATGTGCTGGGTCCAGCTGTGGACCAACCTCACGTGCCAACCCAGTCTGGCATTTGGGGCTATGTCATCTGGCCAGGGGGCTCCCCATGGGTTGGGAACTTTGGCAATGGGGGGCTGGTGGCGTTGTTAATTGCTATGGCTCTTAGAGCTGTGGCAGTTAACACTGCTACAGCTCTTCAATCACCAAATTTCTAGATCTGTGGGGATTTGTTTTTCTTTCATACAGGCGGTCCCCGGTTAACGAATGTCCGAGTTACGGACATCCATACTTACGAATGGCACAGGCCGGGAGGGGTGCAGGGTCCCTCTGGGCACTGCAGCCACGTGGTAGCGCTGGGACTGTGCTCTCGCTCGGCTGCCATTTTTCTTTCCCACCCTCCCACCCCCACTTTCAGCTGATGCTGTCCTAAGTCATTGTGCCCTTGGGTGAAGCCTGGTTTCTCCCCTCACCTCCTCGGCCATTAAAAAGGTATGTGTTCCGACTTACATACAAAATCGACTTAAAGACGGTCTCAGGACCGTAACTCATTCGTAACCCGGAGACCACCTGTATTATGTGCCACCAATTTTAACCAGCTGGATTGGGGGGTAGGGTGCAGATTATATGCAAAAAAATATGGTATCTAGATTACCTTGATATTCTATGTCTTTTAGGGCAAAGCAACTTTTACGATTTGTTAGTCTTTTATTTCTGTTGTTGACTTCTGTCTTTGCTGGAATCCAGAAAACTTTCTGGGTGAGAACACTGGTTGCTGATTTATTTTGTGTGGGAATTTCCTCTGCATTTCAAAGAAGTGTAAAATCCCTGAGTTTGCATGTATTTTGATATCTGTTTGCTTGTGCTTTTAACTTCCTTAAACAGTGTAACTTGTCATTTTAAACACTGCACAGAAAGATTTTCCATTAAGGCTGTTCCGTTAAATGAAAAGATCCCTAAAAACTTTAGGGTGATTTTTGTGTAGAGCCACAGGATCAGGAAAGAGGAAAGCTTTTGCACAGGTCTTATAATACTATAAGCTCTAGTGTCCCAAGGTTTAACAATACAACACTTAAGATGCAAATGATGGGTTTTTTTTATTGAAAATGATGTGTCGATGAATTTAAATAAGCTAATTACAGTATGTATGTCTTTCTTTGCATGCCTATTTGGAAAGATTAGTATTATAGATTGAATTCCATAATTTATTTGTTACTCCACTCACTCCTTTTCAGTTTGCTCAGAAATCTTCTAATAACAATATACTTATATATTCAAAGCTTATATTTTTGTAGGTACCTCTTTCAGTATTTGAAAAGTGACTGTATGTATGGCATAGATTTCCTTTGGATGTGAGCTGAAAGTACTTGTCTATTTGACATGGAAAGAAAAAGGAAAAATCTGGATTTCAGATACTATCTTTTCTGTGAAATCAACCCAGGATCTGTAGTATGTGAGAATATGGGAGCTGCTTTTGTAGCGTCCAGCTGAGAAGTCAAGGTTATTCACTATCTTTTTTCTGTAGTATGCAGCCCCTACCTGTAAAACGGCCATCATTGTATTTTGACAAGCTGTAAATATATTTTGGATTATATATTTTAAATTTTCTATGCATAAAGAGTTTTGTATCAGTTCTCTAATATAAGTGAGCATGGCTAGTTTTGAATGCTCTTTTTCATGACATCTCAGGATGATGCACCTTGAGATTTGCTACTGCTCTGCTTCTTTCAGATTAGTTCACCATCAGAGCAATCTGCTTCGCTCAGTGACAGGTGTGAGCTTGTTGCAGGCTTATACGTATGATCACTGCAGCATGACATTCTTGCCAGGGGGATATGGTTGGCTTGTCTGTTTATCCATCAGTTACTTCTGAGTCAGTGGCATCTGTGATGATAAATTAGTGACAGCACACTAGCAGGATTACCAGAAAGGTGATATTTTTTTCTATTGCTGTAATTAAGATGGTAATAAATTATTCTTCAATTGACTTTTTAGTCTATGAATTTTAAAATGCACTTACAACTTTGTTTAAAGTAAAGTGGTGCATGGGAGGAATATAAAATACTTAGTACTGTTAGGGCAAGTAAGCGATCACTTCTCCTGTGAGTCTACCTGCTGTGGTTGTGTTTGTGGAAGTAGAAGTTAAAAGGAGGAAGTTGTGCAAACAGAGCTGAAAGTATATGCAGCATGTTGCAGCATGCAGAAAGGAGGGGCACAAAGGAGCTGGCAGTGAGGTTGGAAGATTTACTGCTTGGTGGATCCTTCTGTTGCCTTTCCAAAGGGGAGATCATAGAGGGGCTTGATAGCAGATTTGTGGCCTTGGCTAAGGATTTCACCTTCCTCTTTCCTCTGCCCACTTCCATGTCTGCCTGCTTAGTTAATGATGAAGGCCAAAACTTTATTGCCACTCTGATATTTGGAATATTTTATTTGGAAGGCAGTGTGGGAATGACTTGTGTGGCTCGAAGGATTGGAAATGAGGTGTAGGGTCCTTCTTTACTACTTTGAATCTGGCAGATGATGGTTTGACTGCTGTCTTATAGTGTGTGAGAAACCCCCACAAAGGCTTTGCTTCAGTTTTGAGCAATCAGGTGTTCCTATCATAGAAAATAAACTTCCTAATTGCTAAGACAGAAGTTGCATGTGATACTTGGATTGTAATCTGTTCAGGCAGGGCCTGCATGAACAGAGTTTAGGGGAGTGGGGCTGGAATTTCTAGGTGCTTCTGCAAAACACACAATATAATAATAATAATAATAATAATAATAAAAAGAGGAAGCAGTTTCAGCAAATAAACCAAAGATGTATGGGAATGAAAACTGAATTCCTGTCTTATTCTGCTAAGTGAGCTTCCTGGTTCAGAGTTGAGACTCCTTGCCAGTTCTGTGAGGCAACAACGGAATAGCTCCTAGCTGTAGATGAACCTGGGTATTGTCTATGATAGGAATGGATACTTCAGAGGCTTAAACTCATGAGAGGTGCCAATTTATGTGAACATAAACCTTGATTTTACAAAAATTTGGTGTATTCAGAGGAGTCAAAGGAAGCAAGAGGCCAGGTCCTGTTGAAAGTGAATGGTACTTTGAATATCTTGGTCCAAGCACAGAAGAGTCAAATTAACTCTGGGCATCAGCAGATGCAACTCCATTTAATTCAATGAAGTTGTATTTGCAAGCGCTGGTGGTGCATTTCAGGGTGCCAGTGGCTGTACACGGAGTCTTTTCTGATTTTAATCTTAGTGTTCAATCATACAATCTGAAGGGTTTATTTTATTTCATGATTACTGTGTTCTAGAGGGTTCTTCGTCCAAACCAGGAGGGAAGTTTTGCAACAAACCTCTTGCTGAGTTCTTAAAAGAACTCTCAGGTTCTTTCACTTACGAAGCACGGGTCAAGTATTATAGAGGGCACTGGGTTGGTTATCACTTTCAGCAATAAAAATAAGGCATAATTCAACTATCTGTCATGTAAAAGGAAAGTAAAACGTGGATGGGGAAGAAGGTGACAAATCACTTCACAAGAATTGTTGCTCTGCCTTTCAAATTTGTCTTCTGCTCTTATTGAATGAACCAGTCTGACATTTTAGCAACTTTTTTTAAAGAAATGAGGTGAAATGTTTGGAACATATCAAAGAAGTTAGTCAGAGTAGATCTGAAGAAGAGCTCCTTTAATCTAACACTTTTTCCTCTTATGGCAGTGTAGTAAAAGTTGGTGAAGTCTTTGGCCCATCTTCACTTAATGATTTTTGTGTTGTTTTTCTTTGTATCACATCTTAATCAGAAAAAGGATTTTACAAGAGAAACTATTCCATGTGCAGTTTCCAAATTCACTGCTTTTGATCATGATTTATCACATGAAACAGTAAGTGTTATTCTTAGATGAGCTATCTAGACCAATTATAGGACCTTGTTCTAGCTCTCCCAGAACAAGGCGGCTTTTAGCCCATGTTTGTTATTAGGAGGTGTTCCTTTCTAGATCATTGAGTATAATTCTGTTATGGAAAGTAACTATATTCCCAGATAAAAAGTTCAGTTTGAATTTAAAAATTTAGAATTGAATTTAAGAATATGCTGCATATTAATGACATGTAACACTCAGAAGAGGCATGCAATTGTTTCAGAATATTGTGTTGTATTCATAGAAACATCAACTAAAGGTTGAATTTGATTAAACTTTATTTAACATGTTAAGATAGAACATACAGATTTAAGATAGCCAAACAATTTTAACTCGCCTCTACCGACCCCCACTAACATGAATACGAGGAATGAATTTTAGTGTTTATGATCACAGATCATATTAACCTTATTTGAAAAACGCATTTCTTGGGATGTCACTAGAAGACAGAAATAGGGTTATCCTAGTGTCTGTCTTATTTCTACTGAAGGCTGTGGTTTTGCATAAGTTTAACCATTTGAATTTGGGCTGCAGAACGTTTATTACTTCTAATAATCCACAAGCCAATATAGATTTGTGACTTCAAGCAGAAGGCAGGGCAGGGAGTCACCTTAAAGACTAACTCATTCAGAAAGGGATAAACTTTTGTAGGTCACAGCCTACCTGGTCAGGTGTTATCATAGTATTCCTTAGACCTATCTGAAGTAGGCTGTAGCCTGTGGAAGCTTATCCCTTTCTGAACAAGTTAGTCTTTTAGGTGCCATCCTGACCTGTCATCTTCTGAACTTCAGAATAACATGGCTAATCTATCTGTACACATGAATTCAATAAAAGTTTGAAAACACACCAAATGTAAGTTAAGTAGATTAATTTTGGAGATTTCTAGAAGCCTGAAACCCCACAATGATATTTGAGAATCACCTTTTAGTGTAAAAGTCCACTTTAAGGGTTAATCTTCAAAAGTACTCACAGCTGCCTACCTTGGCATGAGGTTGATGATAAAACTGCCATAGATTTCAGGAAGAGCAGAGTTAGTACTCTTAGTGCTGAGTGCTTTTGAAAAATCTTTATTTCCATTGTCGTCACTTTTGCTACTCAGGTAGGTTTTTTTTACTCGGGGGAGGAAGAAAGAGCATCCTTTTTTACCAACTTGCCTAGGTGTGAATAACATTTTAAAAACATTATTTATTTCCTTCTGGGATGTAATGTAAATGTTGTGTTTTAGGATCTCTGATAGATAAGGGCTGATAGAAGTTATCATTTGCAAGAGAATTCAGAATTACTCTGTTCTTGCAATTGATGCTTTTATGAAAGACCTTACTAATATAGTATTTAAGTCTGGAATGCAACTCATTATTATTTTTTGATTCCTTCCAGAGACGCATGGAATCACATTTAGAATTCAAACCAGGGTGAAAAGACTTCCGGATACAGACATACTGTTAAAGCTATTGTTTCATTTACCAGTTAGTTACCCATCAGCTCCACCAAACATCTCCATTGACTCGGAACAGCTTACCAGGGCCCAATGTATAGATGTGAAAGAAAAATTGCTTGAACAAGCAAAGAGGCATCTTTCGGAACCCATGGTACATGAGCTGGTTCTCTGGATACAACAGAATTTTAATCATGTTATAGGGCATTCGGAAACTTCAGTTTGCAATGAAAAAAGTATTTTGTCAACAGCTCCAAGTACCGAGGATGGTATTTGGACTGTCCTTTTGCATTTAGACCACATGAGAGCTAAGGCAAAATACGTCAAAACTGTGGAAAAATGGACTTCAGATCTAAGACTGACTGGAAGACTGATGTTTATAGGCAGAGTAATACTGATTCTTCTGCAAGGAGACAGAAACAGCATTAAGGTGCAGAAATGCTCACTAGTCCTTTTGATTTATTGATGAGAACTGTTGGTCTGAATACTTTGTGCGTGTGTTTTTCTAACTTTAACAGTTTTGGAAGCAGATTGGTCATCAGGGATATCTGTATGACCTGCAATCTCCCTATGTTAGTAAGCTTCAGTTTTCTTTCAAAGAAATTTAGCTCTTGCTTCTTCATTGTGTTTCAGTCTCCAAGCTGCTCTAATTAAAGCACCCTACCCCTCCCACCTCTGGAGCATGTGTAAAAACACCCTAAATGTCCAGCTACACCTTTGAGTGTTCTTTCCTGTTTGTGATTGAGTCCTTGTTTGCCACTTTGACCACCATGAGCACACCCTAATGTTCTTGGAGTTTGATCTTCTCTACATGTACAAAACTCCCAGGGTTTATTGCTTGCAGTGGCATGTTTGGGCCTTTTTAAAGTAGCTTGCCAGCAGGACACTTAAGAATATGCTCTACTTTAAGCCTAGTAAATAGTACCATTGATTTTGATCAGACTAAATATTTTGGATGAACACTTTTTAAGTTGTTTGCTATGTTCTGAAATAGATTCTGTGGATCATTTTAGATTTAGCATAGATCCTTAAATAAACCTCAAAGACATTAGGTAACATTTAATATTCTGTTCTATTTTTGCTATTTAGGAATACTTGATTCTTCAGAAAACCTCTAAGGTAGATGTGGATTCAAGCGGAAAGAAATGCAAAGAGAAAATGATTAGTGTACTCTGTGAAACAAAAGTACAGACACAGCACAAAAGGTATAATTTAGTACTGTTATGGATAGAAAAGCAACTGAATCGATAATTATATTCTGACAAATGTAGGCACATTCATGAGTTTTTCTTGTACAATGTAGGTATCAGGCATTTGAAGTCAAAGAATATTCAACGTTGGATGAACTGCAAAAGGAATTTGAAGCTGCAGGACTCAAGGAGATTTTCTCTGAGTTTGTGACTGGTCTGTTAAAATAAGTGTGAAAGAAAACACTGTAACCTTTGTCTAAAACAGTAGTTGAGTATATCAGGTGGATGTTGGGAGAAGATAAAATTAAGTTTCTGTTGGTGAGCAACTCTAAAGCTGCTCTGCAAACCTATCAGAAAAAAACATCTTGAAAGAAACAAAAGGCAATTCACATGTTATGGAAAAGAGTTTTTGACTTTATGCACTGACAGATTTTGCCAGGAAATGTTGAGCTTAAACATCAGTACTTATATGTCAACGTGAAGGATGATGCAGAAAATTAACATTCTTCTTTTCTGGGACTCAGAACTATTCTATCATCAGTTAAACTCTGTTTTAATAATATCTGCTTGCTTTCTTCTGCTTTTGATTTGATCCTCATGAGGTTGTTTTTTCAACTTGGGTAAAAAAAATCCATTATTTTACTTTTAAATGGATTAAAAAAGAACATGAGTTATACATGTATAATAAATAAATAAATAAATATGGTCTATAAACATAAGGTAGAAATGTGTTTGTTTTTAACTGTTTCAAATACTGCCTACCTGTTGGCCCTCAGATCATTTCTACACCTCTCTTCCTTTTGTGTTTCTCCATTAAACATTTTATAAATTATTTAAATACCAAACTTTAAGGTTCCTTTTATAAAAATACCGGGATGGAAAAATTTGGGTGGAAGCTGGTTTGTAACTTCTTGCTGTTATGCTCTATTCTGGCAATTATAAGAGCTCAGTGTCACACAGGTGGCCTCTGCTGGCAATAAGCCTAAAAATCATTAAACTTTTTGTAAAATTCTGTTTTTAAATAGTTGTTTAGCTTTATAAGATTTGAAGTTCAGGTTCCATTAGATTGCTAATTGTGTAATATTTCGTTATCAAAATGGAGTATAACTATTCACAAAACAAAATGGCCATGCTAAAAATAACAACGCAACAAGGACAACCCTTCTTTTCCGCTTGCAATGCCATGTACCCTCCCCCCTCCCTTCTAGCCAATCAGTAGTAGTCACGGGTAGCC
>JAGPOW010001543.1:32951968-32989775 GCA_030014935.1 Caiman crocodilus
AACGCAACAAGGACAACCCTTCTTTTCCGCTTGCAATGCCATGTACCCTCCCCCCTCCCTTCTAGCCAATCAGTAGTAGTCACGGGTAGCCGAAATCTCACGAGGCTAGAAACTGATAAAGGGAGCCAGCAAGGGAGGACGGGCGGAGTCTCTCTAGGACCTCGCCGCGAATGGACATGAGCCTGATCACCTCACATGTCCTACACCATCGCACCAACCGATATTCGTCCACTCGTCCACCGGCTACCTGTCAACCAGTTTGTCTAGACAGCCTAACCCAGCCCTTTCTGCTTGCTTCGCCATTTGTTACATTCGACACACCAATCTACCTGGCCCTCTGGGTCAGGCGCTCTGTAAGTACCCAGAGTTAATAAACCGTGTTCCATTGCCAAATCCAAGTCTCAACTCAACCTGTTACGAACACATAACACTAATCTGTTTAAACTTATGTGTAGATAGGGTCTGATCCTGAAAAGGTAAGTGCTGGCGCAGCCTCTGAAATTTATGTGGACATAAGGGTTCATACATGTTTATTTATTAGCAGAAGATGAATCCTGACTTAGCTGAAATATTTGGAGATATGACTCTGGATAGTCACTGCAACAAGAAATCAGTGTGCGTTATTTCATGTCTTTTCAAACTATAACTATTTGGACATCTTTTAATGATAGCTATAACTTTCAAAAGTTCAAGTCTGAATTTGGAACTAAAGAAATTAATATAGAGATCAAAACAAAATATTTATTTCTTAGATAGCAAATATTGATTTTGATGGAACCGACTGAATGTTGGGCTATGTTCTTTTGTTACATGTGCTAGTTTTTATTATTATGGTGGAAGGGGGAAGTGGAAGTCAGAAGAATTTACTTAAGTAGCGTGACTTCTCAGCAATTAATGAGCCAGGATTTTAACCACTTTTGTCTTATAAGTTAGTCTAGAAATTCAGATTTACTTTCTAAATTAGACAAGAGTTGAACTGCTTTTTCTGTAAACATACTGTTAAAACCAGGAAACATTCTGGTCCTGATTCTTATTTAGAATGAGGCCTCTCTACAACATGGGCCATATAAAGTCCCCTTTATATTGCCAAAATAGCATGAAGGGACCTCAGTGTAAATAAGAATCAAGTCCTTTATCCTTTTAGATCATCACTGGATGGTAATTCCCTTTTCCATTTTCCCTAACTTCAGCGTTTTTTTTCACTGTATTTAACGGCGTGGGCCAGCATAATACATATTTTTTTTCACAAGCCTATGTTTTACTTAATTCTGATCGATTCTTAACAATGACTTTTACAAACTCACGTGTAATTTCAAATTGCTTTGTAATACTGATGCTTAGTTCTCATTTTCAGTGTGCTTTACCATCATTTTCTATTTTAGCTCTAATGTAGATAGATAGAATTATTCAGCAGTATAGTTTTGGAAGGCCTGGATCTATCCAGTGCAGAATAATGGGATTTTGTTGTGTTTTAAGTCTGACACGCATTTAAACAAGCATTCTATAAAACTTCCTCATCAGCTGCTAAGATTTCTCTTGCTCGATTTACAGATTCTGTCGAACCATCTTAAATTCTTATTATCTCTGTTCTGTAGGTTGGTGGGGAAAGTGAGGTTTAAAGTGAATTTCCAAAGCCCTAGAAATAATCATTACTAGAGTGGACACAAAATATCCAGATTCCCAGTTCCATGCTCAGTGTTAGATCACACCTCTCTGTTTAGAAATATTCCAACACAAGAACAGTTTCTTGACTTTCATATATTTTTATATCAGATTAATAAAAGGATGTGGCTAGACTGCTTTGGAGTTCCTCAGGTTTTAGTGAGTTTGATTTTCATCACATGGTCCATGTTGTAGCAAATGGTAGATGTTGTTCTAATCCATACAGACTTATGTAACGAGACCATAGTTGACACTCATTTTAACAAGCCTCTCTGTATGTAACACTACAATATTTTATTTACAACAAAGTCTGGCTTAAACATGTTTTTCAAATAGTTTTTCCTTTTTTTTTGGAAATTATTTCTTAAAAGAAACTCAGCTTTATAGTGTGGATATTGTAGGCATACAGTATGTTTCTGAATTGTTACCTGTGTGATATGGAATGGTACAATAAAACACAAATTGTCAAAAGTATTAAAATTTGGGTATATTTTACACTACAATTTTCAGCATACAGAAGCTGGTCTCAGTTTAACAGCACGTGTTTTGTAAATAATAAATTGGTGGAAGACCTGGCATGATATGATAATGAGAAAGTTTAAGTGAGCTTTTGTATGCTAGTGTTCTGTCCATGTCCATTAAAAGTTACTGTCTATACAATGTGAGAAAAGTTAAGTGTTAGCCATTTAATTGTCTTCAATACAGTGAGAAGCATTAGCAATAACAGTTACCTGTCTGCAAATCCATATGCTGTAAAATGCACTTTACAAAAATCTTAGCTCTATAGGCTGATCTGAAAACATGGTACAACAAAGTGAATAATCAAATGCTTCCAATATTATATCACACACAATTTGGAACAAAATAGTAAGATTAGCTCAGAGCAAGAGCTAACTCCTATTAAAATCAATGCAATATTCTTTCTAGGAATTCAATCAGCTCCTTTTGAATAGCAGTGAACTACCATAAACTTGCATGGGATCAGAAAAGTAGCTGAAGTTCCTTAGTATGCAGGATACAGCAATCATTCTTGTAAGGCTGAGTACAGATTTCCCAGTGTCTGATTGTCTTACTGTTGAGAGTTAATGTAAATAACTGCATAAAGAAAGCCATTTGCAGTGCCATTGATGACAAGTTGTATTATTTCTCCAAAAACCAGGAACTCTGATGTATAGTCTGCTTGTATTTACCATTTACTGACACTTTTCCTTTAAATATTATTATTTGTACATAGACAGAAAGAACACTTCAGTAATGAAGCCAGTAAAAAAAGCAGTTTAGGACAAATGGAACACAGGCAGGTTGGAATTCCTTTCTGGGACCTGCTTTATCTTTCTGCCAAAAATGGTTGATTAAATGTTTCAAGAAGCTTGATTATCTGTCAGTTTCAGGAGTCATAAAATGCATTTTATTCAAGGGCCTTCCATCATATGTTTAATTTGTTACTCACTATACTTAAATTTGGCCAAATCAACAAATCCATTCAGTATAAGAAATTACTACAGTTGTTTCTGCTCACTTTGACAGGCTTTCAAAGAATTACAAATCTGATCAGTATGGCTTTGTTCAGACAGCTAAGAACATAAAAGTAGATGTCAGCATGATTCTATTAAAGTGAATGCGTTTGCCTACCTATCAATCAGTCACTTAGTAAGAGGACATCTTGTATTCAGACAAGTAAACAGTATTTGCAAAGGTTGTTCTTCTATGAGAAAGTTGGCGCTGTCTATTATTAACTCGTGACTTGTTTGTACATAGGGTATGTTGGTTTATGAAGAGATGGGCAATCCTTTGGACCAAAAAGATTGAGTAGCAAATTCTAAGGTGTCACTTACCATTCATCTTCAAAGAAATAGGTAGAAACAGGAATGGAAAGAAGAAAATTCAGCAAGAACTGGGAGGCACAAAAGAAACACCAGGAAATGTTAAAACACGTTTATCATCTGCATGAAGAAAAAAAATCAAACTATAAAAATTGCATGTCTGTGATATAGGATTTTATCTGTCTCGTTTCCTCTTCCTTAATTCTCTCCCCAATGTGTTCCTTGTTTTCCCCCCTTAAGGTTAGTTCCTGCTTCTAATGTTTTTAGACCTTATTCCTTTTCATCTGTATGTATTTGCCATCTTTTTTTTTTTGTATCTGCTACGGTTAGCATAAAACCTGAGGGGAGTGCAAGAAGTAGGAAGCTATTTTTTTACCCATTGATCTACGAGCCAACTTGGATCAGGTTTGAAACTGGGTCTGTCATGGAGCTTGTAGTTGGGTCAGTTCTAATTATGGTAGGAACACAGTTATGTAATTTATTTGCATTAATCTGCTAAAGTTATTATGATACTGCATCATTAGTACCTTGTATATATGACACAGTTCTCAGACTAGTCTCAGTGTCTTCTGCTATAGGATGAAGTCACTGTGATACTGTATGATTATGTCAGTGAGCATCAAACCATACGTTATTCTCATACAATTTGACCAACTGTACAATGCCAAAACTCCTGAAAATCGTGGGAGTGCAAAATAAGGTATTGAATAAAACATTGCATATAAAAGAAGCCAGGTTAACAGATTGAATTTAACAGTCAGCCTTATACAATACCTATAAAACCAAAGCTGTTAGAAGAGAGCTTAGCTATTTAATATGTCTAGTTAAATGAGGTAACTGAGAGTTGGTTGGTTTCTTTCCACCCTACTTTTTGAACTGCCTCCACCATATGGTGTTATGAAACTTAAATCCAGTGAAGAAAGATAGATTAGAAAGAAAAATTAATTAACTTAGTTGGCCAGATCAGCTGACCTCAGGAGCAGGAATATAAGGAAAGACCTCAACTTTGTAAGTAGCCTTTGGTTTCTTGATGTGGACAATACAAAGCAATCATGTGTCTTTGCACTCAATTCTTGTCACCCTTTATCTCCAAGTTCTGTAGGTAAGTGGTTCTAAGCATGCTGGGTGCACCTGTATGTGCATTTTAATGTGCAGTAGACTAGTTTGCTGCACATTACAATGTCATATACAAACTGTGACATGATGCTAATGTGCAGTACAATAGTCTACTGTGCATTAAGCATCACTAAAGTGTGCAAATGCACTACCATGAATTAGCACAGCCTAATGTGCATTCATTTACTATCTCACATTGGAGGTACTAAAGTTAATGTGCATTAGAAAAGGCAAATTAATGCACATGTAGATGCACCCACAGTGTGGCAGGAACAAGCTATTCAACCGGCCATTCAAAGTTGAATAGGAGACTCCAAAATGGATAATTACATCCAGTGGAAAATTACCCCTTGAAGAATCAGAGGTAAAACTTGACTGGTATCAGTTCCACTGGTTCAGATTCACCTCTTCGAATCTAGCCCCAGAGCAGCAGTTTGCTAAAGGCCAATCAGATACTACTTGCTCCTGTGTCTCATAGTAGCAAGGTGCAGTGAGGGAGAACTTTCCTGGGATAGCTCCATGTCTGTCTGTTCCTGATCGTGCTGTAAGTTACAATAGCATTCAAAACCAATGTAAATTGCACCAGTTTATGTGCTTGTCCATGCCCTTAGTGTAATAGCTATCCTGATGCAGACTGATTTCATAAAGGCTACTTTTAGCCTCTGAAATTTTGTCAGTTGCCTCCAAACACCCGCCAGTCTCAGAAATGAATGGCCAGTGAGCTTTGTGTTGTATGGCATTATAGAAAGCAATTTCTAGATTTACTGAACTAGGGTTTTTCTAGGGAGAAGGGTTAACTGCATAGGTGGAGCCTTGAGCTGCTCACCTCCATTTTGGTGCCCTAGGACGCAAACCGTATCAGGTAGAAGTCTGGTGCACAGGATGCAAGTTCCACTAGCTATGCCTCTGGAAGGACGGGTGAACTTGGGAAGTTTTGTGTTATGGTTTGGTATGTGTGCATGACTAAGCTGAGAGCACTTTGCTGACTTCACTAGCTATTTCAGACAGATTTGCAAGCAATGCAAGATACATGTGCTCATTCTGTGTTGCTTTTAGCCTGTGTGTTTGTGTGACAAATTGGATTGAACATGGCCAGGTTGGAGCAAACAGCCTAAGTTTGTAGTTCAATTAAATGTTAGATGCCAGTGTGTCTACAACTGGAGCATAAATTATAAGAGCAAAAAAAATCTTGTTGCTATAGCATCCAGAAAAATCAAAATGATATTGAACAGCCAAAGATATAAAAAAGGATGTAATCAAATCTGGGCTCTCAGACAGCCAGCAGAAGAATTCTGGTGATAAGGGAACAGGAACAGCCCAGACTCAGGAACTCTGAAGAACACTGAATATCAAACCCAGTCTGAAGGAACTGCAAGAGAAGAGTGGGGTTCAGATAACTGTGGGCACACTGGACATGTCAACACAATACATTTAGTGCACGGTTGCCTAATTAATTAAACTCTAAACTGCAGAGTTTTTTTTGTGCACAGCAGCATGCATGTAGATGCTAACCAGCTGGCTGGGGCATATGGGTTCTTTAGTGCTGGGACTGCCTACTGGTTAGCCCTACACTGAAGAACCCTTGTGCCCCAGTCAGCCTCTCGCAGCACATTTAGCCTGGTTGGAGCAGCCCTGGGTTGGCAGGCTGACCCCTGGGGCTCTTTGCCAGCTGGGGCTGCCACCGTCTGGCTCAGTGTGCTGTGCTCTAGATGCACGTGCAGACATGTGCCTGGAAGCTTCCTGGGAGCAATAAACTGGAGCAGTTTATCCTGCAGCAAAGAGCTGTCTTGTGAGAGAAACAGTATCATAGTGGGGCAGGGTAGGGAGAGGGAGGGCACAGTTTCTTGGCTTGGCAATCGGCCATGAGGGACTCCCCCCTCCACTCAGTGATTAGCTGCCTGGGGGGACCCCCTCATACTTGTCAATCGGGGGCGGACGGGGGAAGGGGGTGCAAATGTAAGCACTGGCCCCCAGGCGCTGGAGGTCCACACTATATGCCACTGCAGAGAGAAAAAAAATTCTTTGCCTCCAAAAAAAGACAGTTCTTCATATTGAATTAAATTCTTTGGACTTTAAGAATAAAATCTCTTAATACTTTATGTCTGGAACAGTTATGTATTTGGGGACTTCAATTTTATGCAGTTTATTGCTGCCCCTTAATGGCACGTGTAGACATGCCACATATGTAGGAGTCAGGCTTCATCCTGCTGTTTATGTTGTTTGGCAGGGTTTTGTGACTAGTAAAACAAGACAGGGTGTCTATACACATGCTCTGGGAGTGTGTCGGAGGGTGGCTCCTAGGGCTGCTGTATAAGCATTCCCGCGCTGAAAAATGGCAACGAGGTTGCTTTAACTAAAGCTTGTCAATGAACTTTAGTTAAAGTGCCCCCGCCACCATTTTTCCGTGTGGGGATGCTGGTATATGTGATGCTGAAGTCTACTGGAGCATGGTAATTACCACACTTCCACAGACTTGATTAATTGAGCCTGTTCTGATGCACTGTAATTACAGCATGTCGGAACAGCCTTGCTGCTTGTGTATAGGTGCCCAGTGAGGGCAGTTAGAAGGATCACAAAATAAAGGGTGCCATCCAATTCCTATGCATTATAGAAACCCAGCCTTCATTAGGTCTCCCTATAGCTACATTTCTCTACTAGCTAAAGTCTGGGTAAAAAAGGCTTCTCTACCATTGTGGGTTGGAGAAAAGAGAAGGAAAGTAATCTTCCTGGCTACCCACAAAATGGAGTGCGATCAGTGTTCTAAGTCATTCATCTCAACCAGCACTGAATTCAGTATGTATATTTGATTAATGGTTTGTCATCATATGCATGCACAGAAACATTTGTACTCAGTTTGTGTGTTTATTGTATGAGAAAGGAAACCACCACTCAAGAATAATATGCCTAGCATTAGATACCAGTAAATAATCCAGTAACCTACAATGGGAAAATGCTGAGTGAGAAGCCAGAACACAGCCCTTTTTACAAACATTCTGGCACCCCCTCTTCTCTATTTAGTAAAATGAGACTGACAAAGTAAGAACAGTTTCCCAATGCCTGTTTGTGACTCCATAATTGAGGACACTTGATTTAGTTAATTTAAAACAAAAAACGCTAAATGCAATTTCAGTACCACATCTTTTCCTGAACCCCGAGCCAATTTACATGTCTTTTCAACCATATTTTTCTGATTTAAAATATTTTTCTCTCCACTTTTTGTGTGAAAAGCCCACAAAAAACCCACAGTGGTTACAACTGATAACACACAAAATACGGTTAAATGTATATAGCAAATAAAGTGAGAAACGGAGAAAATATTTCAGTTATAGTAATTTGAAATATTATTTTTAACACTAATTGTTAAAAATCAAACAGTGATTTTTAAAGTCACAATGTCTTTATTTTTCCAGAATAGATAAATAAATAATAATGTTCTTGTTCTTTGCAACAGGGTGATAAAGGAGTGTGCCTCATATTCTACAAGAATTTAAAACTGAAATTGCCTTTACCAGATACTCAAATTGTTTGAATCAACTTTCATGTATTTTATGGTAGTATTAGACCTTTTCATGCTTAACACATATACCAAAGCTGCCACTTTATAGCTTTCTATTTTTTTTTAAATTTTATGTGTATATTTAATTTTCTGTTATCTTATGCAGGAATTATGTATTGTAGTTTAATTATGGAGGCAAATGAAACTTGAAATGTAAATATGCTAATATGTATTTTGCAGTTATTGTTTCGAGCTATGCTGATATGTGGGCTTTTGTATCAATATTAGTTTGTGTTGTCTAACCTCACTTGCATCTTTATCCTGTAGCAAAGAGCCGTCTTGTCTGAAAAAGAAAAAAATTCTTTGCTTACAAAATAAGACAGTTCTGTATATTAAATTAAGAAATTCTTTGGACTTAAAGAATAAAATCCCTTAATACTTTATGTCTGGAACAGTTATGTATTCAGGGACTTCAATTTTATGCTAATAAGGCAACAAGTGTTATATTTAATTTTAGTTTGTTATTTCCTGTACATAATTTAATGCAAATAATCAGTTCATATACTGATTTAAAGCACTGCTGATGTTGGGAATGTGATCAAGATTTTTATTGGTACTTCTATTATAAATCACGAATAAGAATAATTTGTAGTTTCAATGTGAAAAGTAACTTCAGGATGAAATATGACCCCAAAGGCCTCAGAAACGTGGTGGCAGTCCTTTGTGTTTAATACTGTTTCCTTTAACATTTGGGTTTGTGGGGAAACCAAAGTACTGATGTGTACTGGCCAGAACCTTCTTGACTGAATTTAATAGGTTCACACACACATTCAATAGAACCTGATGACAGGAAAGGATGGTGAAAGGAGGTGAAGAGTGATAACAAGAATCCTGTTCTGTTTCTGGACTTCAGTAACTTTGACATTTTGGTATCCTAAATGCCTAAAGGCAAGACAGGTACATCTAAACTGCCTGACAGCCCTGCTGGAGCGCTTGATCTGAGAAGTCTCGAACCCCTAAACCAAGAATTTAGGTATTCTTGTGGACTGAATCACACAGTGAGCACAAGACTAGTGCACTGATGTTGATCTATGGAAAGACTAATATCCTCATCTTGCAAAATGACACTGAAGATACTCCACTCCTTGCAGTTGATATTAACCTGAGATTTGAAGTGCTACTTTTTATCTTGCGTCACAGATGCAACTAAATTCAAACTCACATTAGTTAGCATATCCAAGTCACAAAGTACACCAAGATTCACTTCACATCATAATGTCAAGACTCATGTTACTGAAACTGATATTGAAGGCTCACTCTGTTAGAAAGAATCAGGCCATAATACTATACCAATATCTGATATACTCTCACAGGCTGTGTCCACATGAACGTGGACATTTGGTTCCACAGTGACTAGTAGTGGCACAGCTTGTGTCCCCACTAGTTGTCCCCGGGGAACGCCTGTGCCACGTGCCTTCTGGTGTGGCCCCAGCAGTCCTACCTGGGGTCTTGGGAGCCTCCCAGGGCTGCAGCAACAGTGGTCCTGCCACTTGAAGCCTGGCCAGCAGCTGGAGCATGACTTTGGCTGGTCAGGCTCTGGTTCTGAGTGACGCACGCTGACCCCATGTGCACTGCTCTGCTTTTTTTCCCCACTTTTTTTTTGACCCCTGGATATCCAGGAGTCAACCCCCCTTACCACGCTACTCCCTTGCAGCATGGAGAATAAATGAATGTGCAGTATGTGGCACTGCAGTCGTGTCTGTGGTGCCATGTGCTGCATGGCTGTGCTTGTCCCAATGCAGTCACAGTGTGTCATGTAGCAGGATTGCTTTGTGTCTGAATGTTAATTTCCTTGTGGCTTGTGAATCCAGAATGGTAGTTTGCTGAATGTCAAACACGCTGTACAGAGTTAAAAACAATTACAAACAGTTGAAAAACAGTTGTAAAATTTGAACCAATGGGTCTGGAAAATGTAGATGTAGAACAGAACTGTGAAGGAGAAAGGAATGAGCTTTCAGGGTACATTCTATTGCAATGCTTTGCTTTTACATGAGCAGCACAGAAAATCTGAGACTCTGGATGGGAGTCTGTAGTTCTGATCCAGCAAAGACAGAGGAGGTGTGTCTAAACAAAGTGTTTATTGTACATTAGACTAGCTGTGCACTAAATGTTGCGTGTCTACAAGTGTGCCTCTATTAGGCTAGAATAAACTAATTTATACCACATGAGGATAGTATTTGTAAATACAAGTACTATCATGCTTCAGTTTTTTTACTTCACAGCACTGCACATGTAGATGCTGCCCCAGCTGCCTGGGACAAGAGGGTGCTTCAGTGTGGGGGGCTGCCTGCCAGCTAGCCCCAGAATGAAGCATCCTAATGCCTCAGCCAGCCCCTCTGCAGCACACTGAGCTGTGAGAGCAACCCCAGGCAAACAGGGCCTCCTTCCAGCCAGCGTTGCTCTGACCCGGCTCAACATGCTGCATCCCCAGGTGCATGTGCCAACAGTGCTCCCAGAACAATAAGCTTTAGAGCTTATTATTGCTTTGCATTAATATGCACATGGAGACATGCCCAGGTTGTATTATTTTAGTCTAGCACAAGATAGAAACTAGGTGAAAACTGACTCATTAAAAAATCACGTCACCAGCTTCCAGTGGCAAAAATAGGAATTTTTTTACAGATGCTTGAGGAAGGCATGATTGAACCTCCAACTAGACTTGGGCCTTAACCAGTACTGCTTAAGAAAAAAAAATGGAATCATCAGATTCTGTGTGGCTTATAAAAATGAAATAAATTATGTTTAAAGGAGTATTATCTATTAGCACAAACATGATGCATTGGATGTTTTTTCTGATTTTTCACGCTTGATCTTAAAAGTGGGTATTGTCAATTGTAAGTGGATCCAAAGAATGGGAAACATTGCTTTAACAGCAAGACAAGGCCTGTGGCAATTTGAAGTAGAGGGCTTTAGACTTGTGGAATAGACCTACCACATTTGAGAAGCTAATGGAAAGGGTATGGCATGGCATACCTTTCTTGGCCTGTTTGTTATACTTTTATATCCAAGTGCATGCTAGGATCTTTGAACAATTACTGGTATTTTGACAAATGATCCATAATAAGCTTAAGACTGCCAATCTGAAACTGCATTCAATGTGGTATATAGTGTTCCTAAAAAAGGTAATATACCTTGGGCATAGAGTCAATGTGTGCCCCTGACAGATGCAGGGTTCTTAGGACTTCTTGTGATACAGAAAGCTTTATGGATTTGCAAAACCTTTGTATAGATCAGCTGAAAAAACAAACCAATTCAATTTTTTAGAATGTGATTTAGCAGTATAATGGTGCTTGTGACTGTTCCTAATTTAGCTTGCCCAAGTTTCAGATCCCTTTTCCTGTTGGACACTAGTGTTAATACTGTTAGGGGCAGTAGTGATATGGGAACACACAGGACTTGAGAGGGTGGTGGCTAATTACAGCAAAAATCTAACTTCTACAGAACAAAATGATTGCATTACTGGGAAGGAACTACTGACAGCATTATGGTGGTGCAAACATTATATATAGATTTAACCATATTTGTGAGGGGGGAAGCCTGTGGACAGGCCATACCAAGGTATCCCTGCAGTGATTTTTTAGATTCAGAAGGGCAACTTGTCATGTGCTTGGAAAAACTGCAGTGCTGTGATTTCAGTCACCCACAGGCCTGATTGTAACTAATATCTTGTCTAGAAGTTCTTGTTAACTGCAAATTAAGAGATAAAGAGGAGACCTGTGATTTAGCTTCTTAAAGCTTTGAGTGGGCTTAGGAAGAAATGGTTGCATTTTCTCTTCCCATAATTTGTGTAAATAAATACACATGTTCCTCTTTCATCTACTGAATCAGTAGATGCAGGGAGAGGAAGGGAGGGGAGTTGCAATAATGGAATTTGGGGCTGTTAAAAGTCTCTTAAGAAGGGAATCCTACTGTGAGAACACAGCTCTATTTATTTAACTGTTAAACAACTATTTTATCCTAGCTGAAAATCTGGCTAATAAAATCCACATAAAGGCAAATGATTTAATCCCATACTGCCCACATTTTTTCAGGTAATCTCTGTTCCCTCCTCAACCCAATGTAAATAGACTGACTGATGTATAGCCCCCATGATATCTCTCTCTTTACATACATATACACAGAAAGTGAGTGAGAATTTGTCCCACTTGAACCCCTCCATTGTTAATACTCTCTGTAGGAGTAATTTAGCCTATACAAAGATAATCCTCCAGTTTAGGGATAGCAGAATTAAATTTACCAGGGAGCAAGAGAACTGCTGAAATAGCATGTTTTCTTTGTCCATCCTGTCCTTTCTCAAGAGAGAAAAGGCTAAGTGAAAAGGAAAAAAATCCTTGCTGCTTATGTTTTTTTTGAGATAAGGAACATTTCAGTGAGTCCCTTGTCTCAGGTTTAAGACCCTAGGGTTAAACTGATGGAAATTAAGATTATTGGAAGGTTGATTTTTTTTGCCTCAGAAGTTTGATTTTGACTTTTGGTTTGGTAGGTCTATCTATTCAGCTTCAAAAATGAGTGCTGAAAAGAGGCCTGAGATCTGCACATGCTCAGATTCCTGCAGAGACCCAGGGAGGTGAAAGCACACTTGAAAAGGTCTATTTTAAATGTGTGAGGAATGAGTAATTGCTGGAAAGTGCAGATTACTAGAAGAACAAGCATTTTATATGCTGTGTTACAGACAGATCCAGCACTTGTGGAAGACATCTGTGGCAACAGTCTTTCAGTGGGTGACATTTATGTACATGATAAAAAGACAGGACCTCTTAATGTAAATTTTACAGTCAGTTTTCTAATGTCATAAGTCTTGTTAGGCTTTAAAAAAAAATAACTTTCATTTAATAAATCTAACTCCCTGTGTTTAGGACCTCGGTTTGCAAAAGGATAAAGCCACTGGTTTAAGATAAAATTGAACATTAGATTTGGGATTTCTGTTGGGAGGCAAAGCAGAAAACTGCCTTGCCAGGAAATCTGGCTCTAGATAGCACTGCTCAAAGGTCTTTGCCTAAAGATCCCTTGATTCAGAGCTCAGGCAGGGCAGGAGCTACTGCCTGCCACAAAGCTGAAGGTGAGCCGGGATGGGTGGAGCTCATCTCAGTCATGCAATAGGAGACATCCCTGAGCAAGAATTTTCTTTCACACTTAAAATAGGAAGAGGGGAAAAGAGAGGAGCAAGAAGAGCAGAAGCAGAAGGGAAACATGATGGCTACCTGCATTAAAGTGAATTAGGCAGGAGAATAAATAGGAGGAATAAACAACACAAAGACAAAAAAGCAAGTGGAAATCTGGAGAGGAAGGTGAAGAAAAGTAACCAACACCGACAGGGATGCGAGGGAAAGAGACTGCCTGACAGAGCAGAAAGCATGTGAGGACAGAGCAGCTGGAAAGTAGGGACTGCAATCCACCTTGTGGTGGATGTGAGGACCACTGACTAGGATCGACTTGCAGAAGCACAACCTCAGGCTGCCAAGCGCTCCTTCTGGCATGGCAGCTGTGCCCTGCCACCTGCCCACAGCATGCCAAGCAGCTTCCATGTTTCCACTTGTGGCCACCAAGTGCTGTTGTGGAACGTGGGCCGTGTGTACACAAACGAGAGGTGTGTGCGCACGGCACTTTAAAGCGGACTAAATGCTTTTGCCCTGCTCTAACGGTGTCAGTTGTGCATGCCTCGGCGGTGTGTTGCACATTCATTCCAGCTGCTGTAGGAAATTTGGCAGCGTAAAATGACTTGAGGAGGAGTTTTAGTTTGCTCCTTTGAGGCGTTTTAGTTTGCTACCCCTTCAGCCATGGAGCGAAGCACCGGGCTCCATGCAACTCCATGGCTTTGCAGGAAGCCCTGCAGGCAGCAGCCTGGAAAAGCAGGCTCCACCCAAGAAAAGCAATGAGCCTGACCTTTTTTCCCCCACCTTGGAGCCTGCCTGCCTGCCTGAGCTGTGCAGGGGCCCAGTGCTTGCCTCTGTGGCTGAAGTGCCCCCCAAGACTGCTCCAAGCCAGGTGCCTGCTGGTAGGTGCCACCTGGGTGGGGGCCGCCACTGTCACAGAGGGAAGCACTGCCCCCCCCCCCAGCCCAGGGACCACTCCCTGCACCGCCAGCTCACCCTCCCCTCCCTGTTGGAGAGGCAGGTAAGTCAGCAGGGTGTGTGCATGACCCAGGGGTTTAATGAGCCCTAAATTGAAGTGGTGTTTTTTTTAAAGCCCACCGCTTCAATTCAGGGCCCCTATTTCATCTACATATGCCCATGGTGTCCAGCCTGTCCATTCATCCCCCCATGGCTGCACCTCCTGCTGGGTCCCAGGGAGGGCAGGGAGGTGGTGGTGGCAGGTGACAGATAGATCGGCAGGGTGGAAGATGAAGGAAGGTGAGGGATAGCTATAGCTCCTCCGGCTGCACCTACACTCCCATAGCACCTCAGGACCACTTACCTCAGTGCCCACTTGACCCAGGTGTCCCCATGACAGCACCCAGCTACCCACTTGGAAGCCCTCAGCGTGCCTGTAACATGATGAACATCTGGTGCCTCATTGCAACTTCAACCGCAGACTCAGCTCCCAGCTACTCCCATGCTCCACACATCAGCACGAATCCCTTTGTCCTCACTCCCTCTTGTGTGTCCCCAAGTCCCAAGGCCTTGCCCAGGTCTCCTTACAGTCTCCCAGCTTCCATGAGGCCTACTTTAGCGGCAGCATTGCTTGGCTTGCTGTCTGGGCAGAGGGCTTTCATTTATCGAGTGTTACTAGAGAAAAAATAGTCACTGACAAATTAAATGAGGACTTCCCATTCTCTGAGTGCTCTGGCAATATGTGTGTGGTATTCTGCAACCTGAGCGCATCCAGGTTTGCGGTCTGGGGAATTGTTAAGTAAATTTTTGTAGGTTGCCATAACCAGTCTGCCTCAAAGCCGGCAGGATTCTTCAGTCCCATGCAACCTTTCAAAAGAATGAAAATGGCAATAATTGTAACTAGGGTTGGCTGATCTGAATGAAATTTAATAAAGGCAGCTCACTCTACTAGTGTTTCTGACAGGTGATAAATGTCTTGAAGCCCTGAAATTCAGCCTCTGTCTCATTTCCTTATTTGCAAAGATAAATGTAGTGTTGACAGCACATTATTAATGGAGTATGTTCCCATCCTCAAGAGCCAATCTTGAACCCCCTCCCACCCTGTGGGATCAGAGAAGGTTTTGCATTGTGGAACATGACTATTTAGGCATCTCTGCTGCAGGGTGGGGAAAGTCTGTGGGTGGTTTGTGTTGGGTGTGTGGGGAGGGAGAATAATTGATTTCTGAGTGTATGATAAAAGCCCTTCAGTCTCACCCGTCCAGTACCTTTGGGTGCTGCAGTGGGAAAGGGACGCTGTGGGAAGGGGATTTCCCAAAGTGCGTTCTTTTTAGTCAATATATTGACTCCAGGATTTAGTCCAGAGTGACTGAGGTGCATTTTTCTGAAAGCACATCCATCCTTATATTAATTTGGGATTAATAGTCTCTAATGTTTATCATAAGATTTGGATGGTTTTTTTGGAAACTGCTGCTTCCTATTGTTTATTTATGAATTAAATCACATTTGAAATGTTATGGTTTACGTAGGCTTTTTTTCTGCAAAGACATATGCATGCACCTACTGTTCATGTGTGAGTAGATTTGTTGAGTTCAGCAGTGCTACTCACATGTTTCAAACTAAACATTTATGAGATTAGGATTAGTTTGAATCACTTCAGATGGCATTTTAGGTTTACTGACTATATATAACCAAAATGGTATGGTTAGCAATGTTTGTAGTTGTTTGGTGCCTAATGTATTTTTTAACATCTGTAAAAAATGTATTTATTGTACAATTGTGCATAAACCTAAAGTTCCTTCTGAGGCTACCAAATAGTATTTTAATTAGGCTGGCAAAATGCTTTTGGCATGTCTCTAAAGTATTTATTATCTATTTCTATTAACAAAATAGTAATCACCATTAAATACTAAAATGTAACCAAAGTAGGTAATATTTTTATTAACTGGAGATAGATAATGAACCTGCCCTATACAAAGATTTGGATTAAATCTTCTGAGGTGATGATGATAGTGTTTTAATTAAGGTAATCCTTATTTGCATCAAACAAACACTATAGCTACTTAGAAATTTAAGACCTTAGTGATGCTTTATTAGTGCATTACCTCAATGAATCTAATAGAGATTTAATACCTGTATTTGAAGTAGCAATCTGTCATAAATTAAGAGCATTTGCATAGTAAATTTAAAATACGTTGTTCTTTGCAGTTTTATACAGTGAAAGATGACATTAAACATTAAGGTTTTATAATTTTTATAGTGCTAGGGATGTGTGCTTTGTTGTTAAACTAATCCTTATTTTCATCCACACATAAGATAGAAGGGTCCAGCCTTTACAATAGTGTTATATATGTGCATTCACTCAGTTTCTTTGCTAAACCTTTCCCTGCTGGTTTACATATGTAAGGATATCTTAGTATTCAAAACAAAAATTTTCAGACCATTCTACTGAATTTTATAGCAAGGTTTTAAAATAATGTTTCACATAATCAACAGAAAAGATATATATTTTATTAAATTAGAAATCATAAATTATTATGAGCTCTGCATTAGAGCACAGAAAGGATCAGCCTAGCTATTTTGAAATTGTGATATAGGCAGAAGTTGCAGTATTTGGTAAAGAATGCTGTAATGTATTGATATATATGACTATATATAAAGGCAACAAATGGCTGATTTTAATAAAAATGACTAAACATTTCATTTGTGTAATACCTTTAAAATAAGTGTTGACACTTTGGTAAAGCAAATGCAGAATATATTTTAAAGTTAGTCTTTACTGTGGTTTCTCAGGCTTATTGCTTAATTTTTGAGTTATGCATATTTTCAAATTAGCAAAAGGAGCAAATACCTCAATGAGAAGAATTGTCTCTTTAAGGATTGTTTCCTCATGCACATTGCAGTACTAATAGGCCGTTACTCCAGTATTATATGGGGCTCTAGTAAGAGCCGTTGTGAGAATCTTAGAGCAGTGAGAAATGCTAATGTCTAGACTATGCAGAGGCCTGAAGGTTGCTTTTACTTGCGTTGGCTGGCCACAATCTCAAAAGGTTTTTATGTAAATTGAGATGGGTGATTCATATGGATATTCTAGTCAGGCTTGCTACAAGGAGGAGGTAACAACTACTCAGCTGGCTCAGTTTCATTAAAGGAACCTAGCTCTCCTGTCCCTTTTAAACAGGCAAGGTTCTTTGGGTAGATGTGATATCTTTTATTAGACCAACTGAGTAGTTGGAAAAAAGTTCTTAGCTTTCGGGCGCAGTCACCCTTTGTCGGGCATAGTGGGTCTCTGCTGGTCTGAGACTCCAAGGGTGACCGCACCCGAAAGCTTGCTAAGAACTTTTTTCCAACTACTTAGTTGGTCTAATAAAAGATACCTCATCTGCCCAAAGAACCTTGCCTGCCTATGTTCTTAGACCAACATGGCTACAACCAAAAACCCTGTCCCGCTTAATGCAGTCATATGGCAGAAAACTGGCATAAAGCAGGTTGGATCTGGGTTCTTGTATCCTAGTGCTTTTTAAAATCCTTTTATTGATGCTGTTTTCCCTGCTTCCCTTAGGGCACTGCCTGTTCTCACTCTAAGGCAAAGAATCCTGATATCCAACCTTTAATTTCTCTTTGCATAATTTAACCCCATTGGTCCTCTAGGGACCATCCTAAAGAAGTCCTCTTTCTCTCTCTTTGGAATGTACATCCATCAGACATAGCAACTTTTCTCCTTACAAACAGAAACCTACCAACAAGCAGATTACAGTGTTATTCTCACTTTGAGCTTTCTTCCCAGCATAACAACCCTGACAATAAAGCAGTGTGTTACCACAAATGGACCTAAGAGAATAATCCTATCAATAGTTTTGTTTTATCTGTACTCAAGCCATTTAAAAATGTTATTAATGTCACTGTGACTCAACAAGTTACAGGGTGTTGCTAATATCTCAGGTCATTGCCAATGCATAGAGGGTGCATGCAGGTATACATGCACCCCCTGAGATTAGTGGTACACACCCTGCAAAAAGTGCCACTCACTGCCAGCAGCACCTGCAGGTGGTCGTTGCTCACCCTTTGCCCACCCTTGCTGCTGACACCACCAGTGTTGTCTACGGGTGTTTCCTGATCACCACTGGTCACCATCAACACCGCTGGCATCATCTTCAGGTGGTCACTGACCACTGGCCGGTGTTCGCCATCCCTCCCCCACCACAGACACCATTGTGGCTGCCTGCGGGAGCTCCCCATTCACTGTCGCCACCCGCAGGCCGTGTCGGAGGCACTCAGTGTTCATGTCTCAGATGATGGATACTGTAGTGGTCACAGACAAATTTCTCTTCAGGGATGGCATTAAAGTGTAACAGATTTTACAATCCTAATTCAGTCAGTATAAGAAACTTGACATAGTATCCCATATTTTATTGAAGACATAAAGAAGTGCTATACAGAAGAGGGCTATGCATCACAATGGCCTAGTCTCCTTGCCTCTCTGCTCTGCTTATAAGCAATCTTCTCTCTAGAAAAACAAGTTTTATTTTATGCTCATTTGTACTGCTTCCTTTCAGTGCCATTAACAGTCAAAATTACAACATTTCTTACACTTTCTACCCTTTGGATGCTGGAATGGATTTGTCTCTAGTCCTTGTTTACTTCAACATTCCCTAAATTTATGATGAAAATTACATGTTAGTTTTTCCTTCCTTCATAGAGAGACTACCCTTTTGTCACAGAAGTGGAAGATCTCAGCTGTGGAGATCAAGGGTTTGTAAACTTTATAGATAGCGCAGTTTAAAGTCTTGCATTGATGAATGGCTCCAGGACTTGAAATAAGAGTAGCAAGTCTAATAGTGTGAGTCATTGTGCTAGGTCGCTTTATCTTTAGAAAATTTGTGTGAACTGTAGGCTGAAAGCATTGACAATTTTCCATTAGTAATGAATTACAATAGTAATTTCATTAATTTCTTCACCTCAGTCAGGATATGTTAGTATAAGTTGCTTAACCAAGCATCAGAGGAACCATTGCATTTAACCTTTAGTCCTCTCCTGTGTAACCAGGACCAGTTAAGAAGTAAATTAGCGTAACATCCCTTTAAAAAAAATTACTTTAGATAAGCAGCGGACATAATTTTTGCCTGTTTTTAATTTAATAGCAGGTTTATGGTTTTATGCAAAACCATTCACATTACATCTGACCCTCTGGGAGCTGGGTTTTTTCGGCTGTGTAATTTGGTGTCTTTAATAATCTGCTGTCTGTTAAATCCAGCACAGGCTTGATTAATGAATTGTGATGAACCAATGCATTAATTTACAGGTTTGGTCTAATACCCTAAAAGGCTACATCAGTGCTTGCAGTTATTAATGCTAATAAACTCGAGAGAAAAAGCAATGTGAGGAGGGACAAGGGAAGATAATGTGTGACAAGTCTTGTCTTTATTCAAGCTCTGATGGCTGGAGCTACTTTCCTTATGAAGGGATGTAAAGGCCTTAAACAGAACACAAAATCAAACCAAGACCAAACTGATTCTGTTGCAAAATGTAAAATCTCCAACTATATGTCTGTTAACCAGTGCAGACCTTCTCTTGTAACAAGTCCTTAATCAACATAGTTCCATGTTACACTGTCGACTACCAGATAACATATAGTTTTGATATCTTTTGGTACTAAAACTTTGACTGAAACACTACACTGGCTACAAAATTATGGCTAAGTCACTGCAAAATTCAGATAGATTTGAAATAAAAAATGCATATAATGTAAACAGTTTGATTTTGATTTTCAAATAAGATTTGCTGTGAAAAGGAGACCACTTTCATAAAATATATTGTGGCTTTTGAGATTTTTTTATGGTGTTTTGAACGAATCTCCAAGCATAACAGCAAATGAATATTTTTACGGTGTGAATTTTTGAGTTGCAGGCTGTTCATCTATTTACTCCAGCCAGTGATTCAGAATGCACACTTTTGGAGTACATTTTTAATACTGGTGCAGTGTAACAAAGGAAACTGTAATTTTATTTTTTGAAAGAAAGAAATAGTTGCCACAGGACAGGAACAAGGGGGATCATGCTGGTGTAAAACAATGATAAAAAAGAGTGTTTGATGCTGAACCTTTAAATTTGGAAAGCAAAATCCTAGTTCAGAAGTGTAAAGGAAAAGATTTTATTTTGTCATCCCTTGGGTATTATCACACACTATATGACTTCCTCAAATTACAGTTCCAACTCTGGCTCGTTATGATAAATATAAGAATTATTATTTCAGACATTGATGTATCCATCTTTCTGTCTATTAAATATAAGACGATGTTTAAAGCCCATTTTAGCAATCATGCCTCAGGGATTTTCTTTCTAGTAGAGCACAGGAATTTTCACTTGCCAGTTCTAGACCAGCATCATTTATCTAAAGGACATCTCATTGTCTTCATTCTAGCATGTATGGCACTAAAGCAGCACTGGAAGTCATGGAATGGCATACAGAAATCAACATTATTTTTTAGGCTGAACAAAACATTAGTTACAGCTGGTATTGCATCTTTCACTTCCTTACTCTTAGGGAAAGAATAATCTCTGTTATATCTTTTCAGTTTGAATAGGATTCAAAGCACATGATCACACTAGATATTGTACCTGAGGCAATCTGTTTAGACTAGTGATAATTACATGCAAAAATCATTTAACAACGAGGCAATTAATACTGATGAACTTTAATAAAGTCAGCTGTCAGCAATAGATATTGCTGGTGAATTTTCTAATCCCATATTTACAATCCTTTGAAATTCCCTTATGCTTCATTCCATAATAAATTCCTGTTTAATGGGATAAATAGACCTTGGAAATTTTACCATCCAAACAAACATTGACAATAACATTTCTAAATCTTTCACAAGTCTCAACAACAATGTCAAAAACCAATCTAGCTATTAGATTTACTCAGGTGATGTGTATTTACCAAAGAAGACAACAGACTGAACACAACAATTCCCTCAACTGTCCCAATAGAAGAGAGAGAGAGAGAGAAAAGCATTAGACAGAGAAAGCAAGGCTTAACGTACGTTCATTGTTGATTAACAAGCATTAAGCTATGAGTCTCTAGCTAGATAACTTACAACATTCTATTCATATACATATCACATATGTGTATGTGCGCATGTGTATACACATGCACATATAATGTGTAATGACATATATATCATTATATGCTATAGATACAGGATGTTGTAATGAAAAGACAGTAAAAATTAGAAATTTGTAAACTAGTTAATATGGAGGATTTTCTGAGTTCTGGGATATGTCCGGAAGCATGCTATAGTTATATCTTGTGAAATTCAAAGGAAGTTAGTGAATCCTAGTTTCTTGTTTGGGCAAAGTTGTTTTCTCTTTGGAAAGCTTCATTATAAAGGGTGACTTCTGCTCTAAAGTGTTTTAAGTTAAAAATGTGAATAATACTAATATTGGATATAGGAATGATTTATATGTTAATGTATATAATTGGATGATAGGGTATAAAATTATAATATTGGATATAGGAATGACATCATTTCTTATTCTAAATTAATCTAATGCAAAACCATCATATATATCCAGTATCTTTTTATGTATGTATATGTAATGACTTTATTTAAATAATGTATTTTAGTTTTGGAGGAAATTAGAGCTGTAAATCAGGGCTGGTCAACCTATGGTGCACATGCCACAAGTGGCATATGGCAGACTGGGGAGGGCACAGGCAGCACAGTGGTAGATAGAGCAGGAAGCAGAAACCAGAGCAACAGATTGAGCAGGGAGCAAAGGGCAGGGAGATGAAAGTAGAGCAGCAGACTGGGCAAAAGAAAAGGATTGGAGCAGTGCTTGAGCATGGTGTGGTGCTAATTTGTGACATACCTCTGAAAAAGGTTGGCCACAACTGTTCTAGATGCATCAGTAAGAGCTGTGTATACTGGTTCTGGAACGTGACATGCCTAGACTTCGGGGGGAAACAAGTATTAAGCAAAATCCTGGTATATTTGATAAAACTGCGGTTTGATAAATCCTAACTTTATGAATAGCAACCAATGTGCACCAGCCCTGGGTACAGCAGTTGCAATTAAAGGTTAACAGCTGAAGATAAGGTTACAGTTTCTTCTGGGGTTAGGACTGGGAATGAGTTGGTTTTGATAAACTTTTGGACTTTTTTTCCAACTAACAAAAATCTTATTTGATTAGATAATCCGATTTTGCAAAACACCTGCCACTTAAGATCCCGTGAGAATGGTTTGAGAATTAGAATAACTAGAAAATAGGCATCTTCAAACATTACCTTTGGCCTGCAACCAATCCTGTAGAAGGGATTGGTTCAATCACAGGATTCTTATCTGAATCTTTACAAGTACTGGGGAGACTATGGCTTTGATCTGTCTCTTTTTTTTATTGTGTGTGTATTTTTGGACCAGGAAGAGAGGATGGAAATGGAAATGGAAATGAGAATAGAGCAAGGAGTCTGGGGGAGACTGAGGGAACTTGAGAGAAGAGACAGAGAGAAATAGAAGGGCAAAGGAAACTTAAGGAGTAATTAAAAGCAGGTCAGCAAGAAAGAATAGCATTTAGAGATCCAGCTGTTTGTCCTTTACCAGCTTTAGGACAAACATGTCTCCAGTGAATGTGGTCCCAGCCATGAGGGCTGGAAATGAGATCACAGCTGTTTTAAAATGGCAAATTTTAAACTATTTTCAAATTGACATTATGGTAATTGGGCTAAGATGTGCTAAAAGGTGGTCAACATGAGAAGTTTCTGGTCATCCAGTACCAATAGCATTTTGGCCAGTTTGGAGTGTTAGCACTGTGGTGCTATCTTAGATGACCTTGCAACCTTGCACCTCATCAAAAGCAAATGCCTGCCAAGGAAGTGGTAAAAGATTCCTCTGGGGAAACACAGAAGTTGTTTTCCGTGGTAGTCTGAAGTCAGGCTGTTGGTAGAACAGACTGGTATCTCTCAGACTAATTGGTTCAGAAAGTCATGAGTTTTCATAGGCAGTGACATACTTCAGAAATGCTTTGTCTTAACTTTGACAAAATAGGTTTTTGCCTACAAAAGCTCATGCCTCTCTGAACTAGTTAGTCTTTAAGGGTGCCTATACACACAATGGACCCCTGGTCTGATGTCAGAGCCGCTCTAATTAAAGCCCCTCCCCCACCCTGGAACACATGTATAGACACCCTAAAATGCCAGCCTGCCCTACCTTCTTCCTGTGGGGAAAAAAGAGAACAATGTCTGAGAAAGAAAGAAAAGTATTATAATGAAAATCTGAAGGGCAATCTATTGCTTATTTATGCTGAAGTCAAGTAAGGTCTGGTCCTTTGCTTCTTAGTAATACGTACAGTGTATACATGCATGTATACATACATATACATGCATATATAACATTAACTTATATGGTGTTATGCAACAGGTAGACTGTTCTAGATGGGCATCTTGCCTCATGCAGCATTTATACATAGACTTTTTTCCAGCGACTCACTGAAGATCTGCTGCTTCCAAGCAGACTTGATTCATGGAGTCTGCTCCACATGTGAGCTGAGGTGAGCTGGACTGCGTCATGTGCAGTTGTATAAGCAGAAAAACACGTGTCAGCATGCAGACTATGGCAGCAGTGAACTTTTGAACTAAGGCACCTCTGAGGTGTTTTAATTCAAAAGTGGCATCACCACCATTTTTCCAGCGCTAATGTGCATTTTGCCACCTATAAAACTGCATGCGTCACAACACAGGGCACTTTTCAAAGCGCTGTGATGCATGCATGTGTAAAAATGCATATAGAGCTTAAAATTTAAAGGCACAAGGCACCATTGAAAGTTAAACATGTAAGTTGGTGTATGAAGCTGATACTTAGTATCTTCCAGTAGCATCCTTCTTTTTCCTGATGTCTTCAAAGCATCAATGATTGACTAGCTAATGCTGAGACTTAAGAAAATATATGTATCTTGCAGTTTAGAAAAACTGACAGCAGTTCAATATTCTCAAATGTAGGGAATGTATTTAAATACTAGAGGTCTTTTTAGATTATACTCAACAATCTGCATATATTCCATTCTTCTGATGTCAGTTAATATCAAAATTGATGTAAACGGCATTTTGTGGAGTAGTACAGTCATACGCATTTTTGCTTACTTGAAAGTATCATTGCAGTATACCTGTAGCTTCAGATTTTGGATTGCACAGAAGTGAGTTTCTTTCTCTTTCTTTTGTTTACTTTTTGGGTTTCTTTGTTTCTTGATTCATTTTTCTTGCTTTTTTGCCTTATGTGTTTGATAATTAGGTTTCCCAAACAGGGGGCATATTTTTAATTCTATATAATTATTCTTAAATATCAGATTTCTAACAACATACCGTAACAGTGCTTGGCCTAGCTTTGTACAGAAGAAACAAGGAGAGACAAGGGAAATGTCTGTGTCATTCTGCTGCCAATGTTTCCTAAGCATCCTGAAAGGGCACAAGCTGTTCTTCTGAGTGCAAGAGACTCAGTCCCCTTGCTGGAATTAGTAGCTGCTTTCTAGCCCGTGCATCACTGCTTCATGTGCAGAGACAGGAAAGCAGGGGTAGGAGGCAACATAGGTTGCTGGTGGCCATTCTTTTACCTCTTAACAAGAAGAGATTTGCTAGATTCTTAAACAAAAGGGATCCTTCTGATTCTCTAGCCTGACTTCTGGGACTGACTGAACATGGCATGGATTTCTGGTGAGCGCCCACAGGCTTCTGCATGGCTCCTTATAACACCTACTGCTGGATGGTACCTGCCTTCATTCCTTCTCTGTGAGTACACAGGTCGGTAATACTTTGGACATTCTGGGGGTGTAGGAGAAGGGAGAAAGTAAGAGAATTCACATCAAGGAGACTGACTAACATAAAGATGTAAGATCTGGGATTAACGTGACCCATCCTGGTAAACATATTGGCCTTAGTAGCAGCGCCTTTAAACATGCTGCACTGTTCTGGATGGGCTACCTCCTAAACTGAGGAAGTGTGACTGTCTCTGTGCCAGTTAATTAGCATAGGGGTGAGCTAATTGGCTTATCACTCAAAAGTGCTAATTAGCCTGCCAAAAAGCACCCTGTGGATGCAGCTACATTCCTGTGTTAAGAGGCAGCCCACTCAGGGCAGTACAGCATGCTGGGGATTGCTACTGCCAGGCCTCAGTTTATTGGATAGTGATAGCCTTAGCAATCTTTCAAACCTGGCAATCAGATGCCTGCAAGAGCTGCGCTGTCCTCTGTGTGCTCTCATGGTCCCTTCTGATGCCAGGTAACTAACAGCTGTTAATCTTGATGATAGGCCAAACCAAGACTCTAGTTAGTGATAAGTGTAACTTTATTCACATTGTTTGCTTTCCTATCATTCTCCATTGCTTTAGTGGAATCTTACAAAGTGACTCCTTATTGCCCTGTGAATTGTTATATCTGATCTCACTGATCTTTCTAAATAATATTCAAACTGGGTTTGTAATGAGAAAGTTCGCAATCTTTCCTGGGGCATCCTAATGTTTCCATGAACTAGAAAAAAGGGACCAGCAAGAAAAAATGACCAATGTTCTTTACAACTAAATTTGCACCCAAGCCCCTGGATGTATAAAGTTGCTATTTATATGGGCCTGGGGAAAGGGCTTGGTGCATTCAAATAGCACATGAGAGATATCTTGCAGAATGGAATCTGAAAAGGGCACCAGGCATGGGGAATGACTGATACCTGTGTACATAGGTTTGAATGTATTTACACATGAGATAATTTTATTCTTTTGATGGAGTTTGCCAATTATAGTCCCTCCTTCATTTAAAAAGGCTGATATTGTCTAAATAAAGACTGGAGGATAAGGCCCCATGTTTCAAATGCTTTTGTTTATAAAAAAACAGTTGCATAATGTACATTCCTGCCTTGGATTTTCAGCATTGTTTCCTCTTCATAATCTCTTGATTCTCTTTTAAAGTCCCTTTGTTAAAAAAACCCAACAAGATATTGTTAATCTGAGAAATTTCTTAGGATACAGGAGAAGCTATTTTGGTATTTTCAGCTATAGCTTTCAATCTCAAGCTCAAAACAGAGTCAGCTGTAGAAGCTGAAAATCCCATGGAAGCATGGAATGAAGGCCAACATTTTACTAGACTTTCAACAGGACGACTGAATGCAGAAGTGAATGGATTTAATTATGAAGTTTCCTCCGTAGCCTAACTATACCAGTAGCATTTGTAGTGTGTGACTGAACTAGCATAAAATACTGTATTCCTGGCAGGCAGTCGGGTTGGTAGACCTTTTTCAAAGGGGCAAAAAAATGTAAACAACAAAGGGAGTGCATTCTGCAATGCTTCTAGCAATTTCATTTGAGCTCTTGCTAAAACCTGTCATTCTGTGGAGTGATTCTGAATAACTTTGGTTTTTTTGCATATTAGCATTGTTTTGTATTTCTCATTTGCAGAAATGTAAAGCAGCATCTATCAGAATAGGTACTTAAACAAAAGCTCATAATAGGCTAGTGCTGGTTCAGTCTCTTGCTTTGACTTGAGCTGTGGCTAACATTATTCAAATATATGTCCTCCCATATTATTTAGTAGATAATTACTGGTCTTCACACATAAGATGAATCTGACATTCCAGACAGATATTTATTGTTGCATATATATTTTTTCAAAGTGACAACCACTGAAATTTGTGATGATCACTATGACAAAGGCCTGTATTTGTACATCCTGGAGGTCACGTTCTCACACTGACATGTCAGTAGCAACACTTCTGTGTCCTGTGCATATACAGTGGCAGGATTTGTCTTTTTAATACAGGTTTGGTATACTGCTTTCATTGTTGCTCTTGGTCTTGCAAGCAACAGCAGTGTACAGCACTGTCTTTACAGTGCTCTCTATTTCCACTAGGGGCTGCTGTTGAACTGCTATAGAAGCTAATGTTAAAAAAATCTAGAAGAAAAAGCTGACAGCTCTGCCTGACTTGGAGCAAGGCTTTCTAATGTTGCACATGGAATGTTTCGGAAGTGTCAGTAATAAATACTTCTATCAGAAATCCTCATATTCTATATAGCTGTATATCATACCCCAAGGAAAGCAATACAAAGACATTGCTGGCGGTGTCTAATTTTGGCTTTGCAAACTATGTGGAGGATGTCAGGGTTATTTTCCCATGTGTGACATTTATCTTCTTTCACAAACAAATGAATGCAGGGTTTTAATTAATTTCCAAGTGCTTCCCATGATGATTTTTTTACTCTAATATATTAATAAGATTTAAACTTTCCAGAACAGGCTGTGTGTTGAAAAGGCTTGGCTGTCATTCAGTCTTATCAATAATATGAACGTTACGGTGTTTACAGAGGACAAATAACATGTCTCCCCATTTTTTTAAGCAGCATCAATGAGATTTTATCTCAAATGTACCATATATTAAAGAAAGCATTGTGTTACTTGATCTGCTCCACGCCCCCCCTCCCCCTGCCAGGCTATGCGCTGAGAAGGAAGGGTCTTGTGTCTTTTTTGCATTCTGCATATAAAAGATTCTTAACTTTAAAAGTTCCAGTTTTTCGGAGCATCACAGTAACATTTTAAATGGGCCAGCATTCAGAAAGTTTGATTCTTAGTTTAGGAGACAAGTAGTTGATGTGCTTTGCAATGTAATGGGGCATTAAGTGATTTCAGTTTCACTTTCATAAGACGAATATCGCACCGTTAATAGTTAATGAGGAATAAAAAGTAAATGACAAAACAAGGGCAAAAATTCCTGAAAGCAATAGTTGATTAGAATAAAAAGTGTAATATTTTATAGATTTCAATAGAATTAAAAAGGCAAATGAAAATGCCTTTTCTGTGTTTTTTTTTCATTGAAAGCAAAGTCATAGGTAGATAAGGTATTGCTGCAAGATGCTTAATATAAAACATTTACAGTGACATCAAAATCTATTTGCTAATATTGTTCCCATGGATTATTTTTTACATAAACTTTTTAAGAATTTGGGGGTCACAGTACAATTCTTTAAGGATTGTTAGGTAGAAAAAATAATTATTTTGTTTTTCATTTATTTGTTTTATCTGTTGAGTAGTTTTAAGGAAGTTAGTTAATAGCTGGGCTGTGCACATGTTTATAGGTTAATGATTATATGTAGCTACCTATTAGTTGTATAGTCTATTGTTAAAAATCTTTAACAAACACTTAAGCAGGTCTCATTAAAAGCCTTTGAAAATGGCAATAATGCAAGATTACTTTAATTTATAGTAATATTCTAGTGTAGTGAAAGGAAGTGAAATTGTGTGTCATTAAACATTATAGAAAATAGTGTAACTGTTTTCTTTTTCAGTGTGGATAGAAATTCTATGCCATATTCTTTGTGAGCTTTTTAGAAGGCTTTCTAAAGTAACACCTTTCATGTGGCCAGGTGGGAATTTCAGTAACAAGATATTAAAGAAGTTTATGTAGTCCGGTTGTTCTTATATGTTCCTTCTGCCTAGTTTCTTGGACATAAGCATCACAGAGCCAATCATTTTAACACAGATCTCATTTGACAGATTTTTTGTTGTCCGATTCTTGAAGACCTGGAGTAGAAATGCTTCATACCTTAAATAGTTTTTTGTCTTTGGAGTTTCTTTTGTTGTATTTTATTTCTTGACACCTTGTACATTAAATCAGTGGTTGTTTTAGGGATGTAAAATGACAGCTGCTGCTTCAGAGTATGATTCCAGATACCGATAGAGTTGCCCTTGTCAAGCAGATAGGCTGCTATTGCTAGACCGAAGAACCTTATTGTATTATAGGCATGTCATCTGGATATACAGCTTTAAACTGAAAGTTAATCACTAAACAGTCTTACATAAATTCTTCACTATGTTTCCTTCTATGTAAGAGGTAGACAGTCATAACTTATTTTAATTTTCATAGCTTATTCAATTGTATTTTAATACTTTTCATAGAGTCTTGGGTCTGCTTTAGGATTGTTTTGGGGATATGTAAGTGGTCATGGGAAAAGCATATTGACATATTTTTATGGTAAGTAGAAATCCCTAATTTAAGCTGCATCTAATTCTTTAAACTCACAATACCATGAGAAATAAACAAACATATAAAGTGTTTGAAAGATGACTCTGGCATACCAAGGCAGTCTGCTTTATTACCTTGAAACTTCACCAACATTGACTGAAGTACTGCTAGGTTTTAATGACGAAATTTGGAGTAATTTAAAAGCATTTACATTTATATATTAAGAAATAAAAATGATATGGCAATTAGCAACCTTAGAGCAGGAAAGAAAATGCTGCTGCAGTTGGGACCGGTGCTGATTCTGTGTGTTATAGGGTAAACAACAATAATGAAAAGGGTAAGCTACTAAGCTGTGGATTCTGGGTTCACTTTTCAGTTCTACCTAACTCTTTATAACTTTACAATGAAAGATTCAGAAATTGGAGCCAATTACCATAATATGTGATGGTTTGGTGGGAGCATGTTCTACATCAGACAGTTAAAAGGTTTTATTGCTATTAGGAGCATGTTAATGCCCTTGATAATGTCTCTAGTTGCTTTGTAATGTCTCTTGTTGAAGTATAGAATTCTTTTATCTTCTTATTACATTATGCAGAAACTTGAATTGAAAAGATATTTGCAGGAACATTTAAAGTAGTGCATCAATCAGTTTCAAAGAAGAGAAAATGTTCTCAGAATAGCTTATAAAAGGATAACTGTCAGTTTTATTTTGGATGAACAAAGAAACCAACGTAAAAGGCACTTTATTGTAAAAGCATACTGTGCAATTCAATAAATATTCCATATAAATATAAAGGAAAAGAAAGTTTGTAATTATCTGACGACTTAAATGTAATTTAAGTAATACTTTTAGCATACAACAAGCAGTGAAAAACTCCTCTCCGTTCCAGTGTATTCCTAGTCCTAGCTCAAGCCCTCCATAGGTGATAGTTTAAAGCTTCCTGAAAATGACTTGAATGGGTAAGGCATGGTTATAATTTAAACATAACACGGAGGAATGTAAAACCCTTAACAAACCACCAAACTGCTTTAGAAAAATAACATCAGCACCCACTTCTCACCCTTTCAGTTTTTTTTCTAAGCTTGATTTCTGTTTATTCATTTCCTCCCTTCTCCCTCTCTATAGTGTTTCTTACCTTCTATAGCACAAAGCTATTTGAATATTTATACATTGGGATTGTAAACCTCTTATATGACTCCTATAACACTTTCACATAGTTTCATTAACCAGGAGCCAGTAGCAGTTATTTTAGTCTCTTAATCAGCAATACCTTGCTTAACCCCACAAAATACGACATTTTAAAAATTATGTGCTGTATTCTGTGATACAGAGAAGTCTTTTTGGTATTTCTTCAAAAATGCAAAGGGCTGAGGACATGAATTTGTAAATTTGCTGGTTTTGCTTATGCTACACATACTTTTGAGAAGAATTTTACTTTGTGTGTCTTTTGGATCTATGCTTGCTTGAAAATCCATCTTTTCACTCATCTTGACTTTAAGAGAGCAGGTGATATTTGGTATTTAATAATTCCAGGTTTATTTAATGACAAATATTTGGTGCAATAAAATCGTTTACAGTAAATATAGATATTAAATTATGCAGACATACATCTAAACTTGTATTTAAATTTTTCATTCCTACAACTTAAGAACAAAGAATATTCTTATTTGAATATAGTTGCAAAATAAATATGCCATGTTAATCTTTATTTAGCCACTTAGCTTCACACTAGAGAATGTTTTTCCTCTGCTAATTTTTCAATTATTTAAAAATATATATGTTGTTAATAATTTCTCAGGTATATATGTTTGCAATGGAAATATTGTCAGAGGCTAGCGATCTTTACTAAAAGAAATCAGTGAGTTTGTATACATAACTTTATTTAAACTGAAATATTTTTACAGTATTGCATTTCTACATATGGCTTAACTGTGTGGCATAATTCATTTAAATAATTTCCTCTCAAAGGGAAATATGTAAACTCTGGAGTAAATAGACGATGAGTGTTTACTTTTTCACTTTATAATGCAACCATTCCTTCCTTGCAGGCAAGCACCTTAGATCTCCATGGGTTTTTTTGGCATTGGTCAAGTTATAGTATCCCTAAAAGAGCTCATTTAATAATAACAAAACTTCAAACAATTTCCAGAATGGAAGCTTCATAAGTTATTGAACCCCTGAGAAAGCAATAATTTATAACCAGCAAGTTCGTGGGTTGTACACATCTGTGTACTCTGCTTCAGAAAATAAAGGTTGTTACCATAGCAACTGCCACATAGTATGGAACATACGTTACTTACGAGATTCAGTGCTTCATGTTAAGAAATGTCTTCTTCTGGCTCCCCCATATGTTACTTGAATTTATGCCCTTCTGTAGTGTTTGCTGGCATTTGTATTTTTTTTATCAGTATCTTTTTATTTTGACCCCTTTATACTTACATTTGCTTTCTCTTGTTTTTGAAACAAAAGTCCTGTACATTTATATATTTAAAAAAACTATAGCATGTAAATACTAATGTATTAACAACGTTGTACGAATGGAACCAAAAGTACCTTGTAATCTGGTTACCAAAATACAAACTATTTCTCTCTGTTGAATGTTTGTTCCTTTCCTCATTTGAGAAAATGGATATCTTTATCCCTGCTTTAATTTTTTTTTTCTGTCTTAGCTATTAATGCACACGGAGGTGGGGCAGAGAAGTACCTTAGCAGTTTCTTTATAAGCACACTCTACGGCATGGCTTGGGGAACACCTAGTGAAAGCTTCTTATGCTTTGTGGACTTTTCAGGGCATTGTAATTACTGTTGTAAATGTGATATTAATTGCTTTTGTTATGACTGATAAGATTGATGTGTCCCTGATGCACCTACTGCTGTGATATCCAGCTGCAAACAAATCCTTGATTTGATTCCATTTCAGAACAAGAACTAGACATGTATATCATGGATGTTATGTAATTATCAAGTGCTACAGACATTTGAATGGCAGTGCTGTTTGATTTATAGCTGGGCTGAACAAATAAAAAGCATAAACTCCAAGACCTTTCAGTCCAAAGGTAGGAGAGTGGGGAAAATACAGAACCAACTCGGAGAGCAGGTTGTCAGATTGCAAGTCAGAGCCTTGTAGTGTGTAAAGAACTGTACAAACATTGAGCGGTATGTCATGGTTATAGGCTTAGCTGAAATGTTTCGTATAGGAGGTTTGGCTTTAAGAATAAGGGTCTTCAGTTTGGCTTTCATCAGCTGGACAGTTTTTCCAGGTACTGGTTGGAGTGGAACAAGTATGCAGATAGGTCAAAGGAAATGGTATGAAGGGAAGCTTGCATAAAGATAAAAAAGTTAGTGGGACTGAATGTAGTAGGAAAAGGAAGCACAGGAAAGGGTAACAGAGAATGTAGAAAATGGAGAGAGTTTATTCTTATTTGTCTAATGGTAACACCAAGAGGCTCCAGCAAAGACCAGCATCCTCTTATGCCAGACACTATGTGAATGCATAGTAAGTGGGAGTCTCTGTCCTAAAGAGCTTGGAGTCTAAGTAGACAAGACTGACAAAAGGTATGAGGCAGAAAATGTGAACCTTACACAGAAAGGAATAAGTAAAGCACATTCATCAATTCAAGGTTCTTGTCCTATGTCAGGTATCCAGGTTGTAGCCATATTAGTCTAGAGCAGGGTGGCCAACCTGCAGTTCCGGAGCCATACGTGGCTCTTCAGACATTAATATGCGTCTCCTTGAATCTTTGCACAAGCACACAGTGACCAGCTTCCATTTGGAGGACCATTTGGAGGTCCTTTCCAGTGCAGGACCATTTGGAAGCTGGTCACCGTGTGCTTGTGCAAAGATTCAAGGAGACACATATTAACTTCTGAAGAGCTGCATGTGACTCCGGAGCCACAGGTTGGCCACCCCTAGTCTAGAGGCAAAAGAAATCAGAACTCATGGTAGAGGTAAAACCTTTTATTAGACCAACTTGTCTTATATCTACACTGCAAAGTGTTGTGATTTCAGCTCACACAGAATACCTAACCTAGCTTTAAAGTAGTTTAACTTCAGGTACCAGTACTTGTGTATTTGAATGGATATGTTTCAGTACAGATTGCAAACCTGTCTGGGACTCTGGGTAAATATTTAGCTGCATAGCTCTTGTAGCCTGAAAAATTGCTACCACTGCACAACTATCACTAGCTCAGTGAGATATTTGAAAACTGCCTTGGGTTATGACCTGCAGTCACACCTTTGGCTGCAGTGCAGATTTATCACTGAATAAAGGGGGAAGACGGACTTGAATCAATGGGGAAAAGAAGTGCCAACTAGGAGAAACTGGAGTAGTCAAGATGTAAAATTGCAGGAGCCTAGAGGTAATATCTTGGCAGTTGAGTTGGGAAGGATGTGACAGGTTTGGAAGATACTTTAAAGAAAAGTGATCATTTACAATGTATGATAGCTTCCGCTCTCTTATACTCATGCAGCTTTGCTGATCTCACTACAATTTTAACATTGTAAATGAGGCCAAAATTTATCTCATTTTCCATAATAATATTTTTTATAGAGAAAATTTCTACCTCACTAAGTAAAGGCATTATTCCCTTTAGAACAAAATAATTTCCAAATGGCACCTCTTTGTGTCAAATGTGAAAAAGGTCAAACAAGAAGTTGTAGAAAATAATGAAGCATTTACATTGAGTCTCCTAGTTTTACAGGCAGAACAATAACATTAAAATAAGAGAGAATTTTAATTGGTGAAAGAAAAGATAAACATCTTAGTTCTTGACTTGCTGTTAAGTTCTTTTTTTCTAGTAGCCTCCTTTTTTTTCCCCACTAGCAATGTAGAGGGCCATACATTTTCTTCTTCAAGTTGCATGCTGTTAAAAACAGTAAGCCTTTCCTGCTTGGACCTCAGACAAATCAGGCTCTACTGGAATGTCTTGGCCCAGGAATATTCTGTCATTTTATTAATTCAGATTTATTTATGGCCAACATACTTAAGAACTACCATCTCTTCTGACACATCTCAGCCCAGAAGCTCTTAGTGATTGCTCACTCATAGCCTGCAAGCACGAACCCTTCTCTATGCTTAGTTTACAGTACTGATTGCCATGTATGGACATTTCTAATTACTTTGGAGGCACTCCATTTTGTAGTGCATGCATAATTAGTTAGTTATTTACATTTTATTTTAGTTTCTTTTCTATTCAATGCACTAATGAAATCCCATTGTGACATCACAACCTTCCAGTTGAAGCAGGTCTTTCCTTAAGGGATCAACCACCCTTTTAAATTAATGAGCCTCTTTATAGAAACTGCTTCATAAATTTATTAGAAGTGTTTGTAAGGAAATGAGTAAATTGCCCAACTCTCTTTCTTAGGTTCTGAGCTAAAGTCCATTGAAATAAGAAGAAAAACTCCCATTGGCTGACTTGTCTTGGATCTGACTTTTCTCTTGAATTTTGTCTTTGACAATGTTATAAGAAATGAAAAAAAGGAAAGAAGTCATTAAATCTTCATGCACAGGAGGAAGAGTATGTGTGGGAGGGGGAAGGAGAGAAGTGAGAAAGCTGAGTAACAGTGGAGCCCACTGAAGTGTAGGATGGGCTGTAAGAAAGAAGTGGTAGCATCATATTATTATTAACAAACAGGTTAACATTTATTTTTCTTTGAAGATTCAGAAGACTGTAGAAACCAAAATTGAAGAGAGATTAGGCTCCTATAAAATGAGCTTCACTTTTAAGATATTATTTAGGGGAAAAAAAACTTGAACATCTTACTTCTCAACCTTTTTTGTAAAAGAACCTTTTATAATATTAGTAAAACTTTAAGTACTCTCTTCATCCTCTATTCACATCCCGCACATCCTTTTTTCCCTCTAAATGTAATTTGAACAAAAAATTGTTGCTAAGGAACAGTCTCATTCAAATGATCTGAAATTGGTATACTTTCAAAATTTTGGGAGTTATCTCAAGGAACTAGCCAGGTATGCAACTTGAGGGATGGAAAGAGAATATGTCCAAAATGGAGCATCATATGCATCTGCCAAGACAGTGGTTTTCAAACTTCCTGAAGTCATGGAACCCATTCAGAAAATTTCTTCTGTGGCAGAAACCCTACCACTATCCTAAAGATTAATATGGCTTCAAGCAACCTGACCTAGCAATGGAACACCACCTCCTGGCCCACTCTGCCATTCCTCCAGTCTTTTTGTGGAACTCCTGATGACCTATCATGGAACACCAGGCTTCTATGGAACACAGTTTGAAAACCATCATACAAGGAAAAAACTGGCCTACATAGGTCAGTGATGTTCATGTAATGCATCCTTTGCTTGAAATACTGGTGTAGTTGCAGAAATTAAACTTGTCCTGGCATCAGTGCACACAACTGGCCAAGATTGTGGGCATAGTAAAAGGCCTTTTTGCCTACAAATAACCATGGACAGCTCCTTCAGCATAGTGATAGATGTATGTGTGTGCCTGCCTGCCTGCCTGCCAGGGCTGTGTGAAGCTTCGGTAGCTGATTCAATTTGGAGGAGATTTGACCCCCTTTGGGGGCTGAATCTCTGAATCTGAATCGAATTTGGAGACCAAGTAAAAGCTCTGAATAGATTCAAAGCATCCAAATCAATTCAGAAAAGCTTTAGTTGATTTGAAGATTCAGCCATAGGCCAAACAGGCAGCTGATAGCTGCCTCCAGCTGGTAAGTCTGTTGGGGTTGGGGGAGGGATTGGGGCTGGGACAAGGTGCCCAGCCAGGGATGGGGCTGGCGTGTTACTTGGGGAGTGGGGCAGGGGATGTGGGTATGGCAGTGGTGGGAGAGGCAGCTATGCCCTGCTTCCACTTGCCAGGCTGTGGTGGGGTGGGGAGGGGGGATGCAGGCATGGCTCGCTCTGCGTGGAAGGGGGCAAAGGGCAGCAGATCATAGCCTCTGGCTCCCAGCACTGCCGTGCCTGCATCCCATGTTTTCCACACTGGCTGGCAAGCGGCAACAGAGCACAGCCTCTGCTCCCAGTGCTGATGTGGGCACGGCAGTGCTGGGAATAGGACCTATGCCCTGCTGCCACCCAGACTGAGCCGCACCTACATTGTGCCCACCCCCCACGCTGGCTGGGCAAGTGGCAGCAGGGCCCAGCCCCCATGGCTCCCCCACTGGGGCAGAGGCAAGCACAGCAGAAGGAGCTGCAGGAAAAGCCCCCATGGCTGCCCTGCCCAGCTCCATCCTCTAACCAGCCCAGCCTCCTGGGACTTAAAAACAAAAATCTCCATACTCACCGGATCTGGCAGCAGTGATTGGGGCTTCTGAGGGCTCATGACAGTGGGGGTAGCGGGAATCACCCCCACACCTGACACCTGTGTGGAAGCTCTCCCATGGCACAGGTGCAGTATGACTCAGCAGGGCACTGCACACTGTTTGGGAGCTGGGGCGGCTCCAGCAGTCAGCCAGAGCCTGGCACCAATCACTCCCAGTGTCCCCAGCTCCTAGGCAGCACATGGCACCCTGCCAAGCTGCACTGCACCCGTGCCATGGGGCATCTGACCTGCAGGTGCCAGATGGCAGAGTGAGCCCCGCTGACCTCCTCTAGCCTATACTGCTTGGGGGGGGGGCTCTGACATGAGTACCCAAAGGCCCCAGTCACCACTCCTGCAGCCGGTGAGTATGGGGCTTTTTTCCCCCCCCCCCCCCAAACTCCACACTCAGCAGCTACAGTAGCAGTGATTGGGGCTTCTGGGTGCTTGTGTCAGAGCATCCCCATGAAGCATGGGGCAGCGGGGATTTCTCTGTCTGCCTGGAAGCCACATGGCAGCTGTCACATTGCACAGGTGCAGTTAAGCAAGGCACTGCACACTGTGTGCTGTCTGGGAGCTGCGGTGGCTCCATGTGTCAGCTGCAGTCCAGCACTACTCAGCTCCAGTGGCCTCAGCTCCCAGGCAGTGTGCGGTGCCCTGCTGAGCCATGCTGCACCTGTGCCATGGGGCAGCTGCCATGTGGATACCAAGTTGGCGGGAGCAATCCTTGCTGCCCCCTCACTGTCCCATGCTGTGCAGTGGGGAGCTCTGCCATGAGCACCCAGAGGCCCCAGTTGCCGTTCCTGTAGCCGGTGAACATGGAGCTTTTTTTTTTTTTAAAGTGCTGAGACTATGCGGGGGCTAGGCGGGGGATGGGCTGGACAGGGCAGCCATGGGGGCCTCTCCCATGGCTCCCCACACCTGGGGAGAGGCAGGCACAGCTGGAGGAGCTGCAGGAGAACCTGCAGCTGCCCAGCTACGCCTGCCTCTCTCCAGCTGATCTGAATCACCAAATCTCTCCTAATCAGCACTGAATCTTCTGAAGCTGATTTGGCTGAATCAAATCAGGACAGTGATCCAGATCTCCAAATCAAATCACTGTCCTCTGAATCAGCCGAATCTGCATTAAATACTTCCCTATTCACAATGGCCTACTGCTTGCCTGCCTGCCTTCCTTCCTTCCTTCTGCTTTGGACGCTTCAGACCAGGCTCGCTTGGAGCTGCGTGGGGCGATCCTGAGCGTAGGACTCCCCGGCTTCCTAGCTCTTTGCTTTCTCCACTCCCACCTGTCTAAAGGTCTCTAGCCTCTGTTTGTTTCACTTTCTGGCTCTTTTCT
>JAGPOW010001543.1:32998202-33019349 GCA_030014935.1 Caiman crocodilus
GATGTGGAACCGGCTTCCTAGGGAAGTTGTTCTTGCTCCTACCTTGAGCACCTTCAAGAATAGATTGGATAGGTACTTGGCTGGGGTTCTGTGACCCTGACACTCTTTCCTGCCATTGGCGGGGGTCAGACTAGATGGCCTGCTCTAGACCCCTTCTGACTCTAGATACTATGATACTACTATGATCCTATGACAGTGCACAGCACCCTGCTGAGCCACGCTACACCTGTGCCGTGGGGCAGCTGCCATCATGCATGTACCAGGCGGGGGAGGTGATCCCCACTGCCCTCTGTGCTTTGTGTGGGGGGCCTCTGCTAATAGACACAGATACAACGAAAAAGTGCCCAGAGGTCTCAATCACTGCTGCTGTATCCAGTGAGTGTGGGGCTTTTTTTTTAAAAGAGCCCACTCACCGGCTTCACCTGTGGTGATTAGGGCCTCTGGGCGCTTGTTGCAGAGCACTCCCATGCAGCGTGGGACAGCAGGGATCACCTTACCCTGCCTGGCATCCATGCAACAGCTACCCCATGGTGTGGGTGCAGCATGGCTTGACAGGGCGCTGTGCACTGTCTGGGAGCTGGGCTGGCTCCACTTGTCAGCCAGAGCCCAGCAGCACTCAGCCCCAGCAACCACAGTTCCCAGACAGTGCGCAGTGTCCTGCTGAGCCATGCTGCACCCACTCCATGGGAGAGCGTCTGCATGGGTGCTTGGGAGGGTGATCCGCGCTGCATCCTGCTGCTGCTTGCTGCACAGGGGCCTCTGCCATGAGCCCTCAGAGGCTCCAATCACCGTTGCTGCAGATGGTGTGTGAGGGGCTTTTTTTTATTTTTATTTTTTTTTAAAGTTCTTCACTCACTGGCTGTGGAGCATATGGATGACAGCAGGCTGCTGCTGCCAGCTGGGGCCAGCGCCAGCACCTGAGTCTGCTTGGCGTAACCTGTGCTGAGTGCTGGGAAGAACCCAGTGCTGGTGCTGGCCCTACCTGGCACCAGAAGCCTGCTGTCATGCTGCATGCAGATCTGGGGGCCCCTGCCCCCTGGGAAGGCTGCAGAGCTGTGCCAGACTCCTCCCCAGGGAGTGTTGGCCCCCAGATCAGCAGCAGGATGACAGCATGCTGCTGCTGCCGGCAAGTGATACCAGTTTTGCTTTGTACAGTTTGAAGTGCAGTTTCACAAAAGTCCCTGCACCTATCTCCTTAAAACTTGTCAGACTTTATGCCCTCTGAAAGGGAGACAATCCCTACAATTTTTATCCAAATCAGGCAAGAAATGACAAAGTCATAGGCATTTTAGTGATTCCTTATTATAGCTTATGGCCAAAACATTGGAACAGCATTGAAACTCCTAAACAGATTTGGCTGAATCGAAATGGGACAGTGATCCAAAACATTAAAATGTATTACTGTCCCTCCAAAGTGCCGAATCCAAAACTGAAATGAAACATAGCCATTTTGCACAGCTGTTGTGATTAGGACCAGTCAGCAGTGATTCATCAAGGGCAAGTCATGCCTGACCAATTTCACTGCTTTCTATGATGAGATGACTAGCTCTGTGGATGTGAGGAGACCAGTGGATGTGGTATAATTTGACTTTAGCAAGGCTTTTGATACAGTCTCGCACAACACTATTGCAAGTAAGCTTAGGAAGTACTGCTTGGGTGAATGGACTGTAAAGTGGACAGAAAACTAACTTGAGAGAGTCCAGAGGAGAGCCACATGCATGATCAGAGGACAGGAAAACAGGCCTTATGATGAGAGGCTGAGCACTACAGGACTCTTCAGCCTGGAAAAGCGCCAGCTTAGGGGGGACCTGGTGGCTGCCTATAAGTTTGTAAGGGGTGTACATCAGGATCTGTGGGGAATGCTTGTTCACCAGAGTGCCCCATGGGATGACATGGTCAAATGGTCACAAACTTCTCCAAGACTGTTTCAGGCTGGACATAAGGAAGAACTTCTTAACAGTCCAAGCCCCCAAGATCTGGAACAGACTGCTGCCAGAGGTGGTGCAAGCGCCTACTCTGGATTCCTTTAAGAGTCAACTGGATATTTATCTTGCTGGGATCCTGTGACTACAGCTGACTTCCTGCTCCTGGGGCAGGGGGCTGGAATCGATGATCTTCCAAGTTCCCTTCCAGCCTTAATGTCTATGAAGTCTATGAAATCTATGAAACTGGATCATCAGGCTCAGAGGGTAATAGTCAATGGCTCAATATCTAGTTGGCAGCTGGCATCAAGGGGAGGTGCCCCAGGGTTAGGTCCGGGGCTGATTTTGTTCAATACCTTCGTCAACAAAATGGAAGATGGCATAAAGAGCACCCTCAGCAAGTTTGCAGATGATACATAGCTGGGGGGAGAAGTAGATATGCTAAAAGGTAGGGATGGGATGCAGAGAGACCTCAATAAATTGGAGGACTGGGCCAAAAGATATCTCATAAGGATCAATAAAGACAAGTGCAAAGTCCTGCAAATAGGTTGGAACAATCCCATGCTCTGGTACAGGCTGGAGACTAGCAGGCTAGGCAGCAGCTCTGCAGAAAAGGACCTGCAGGTTACAGTGGACAGTAAGTTGAATATGAGTCAACAATGTGCCCTTGTTGCCAAGAAAGCTAACAGCATACTGGACTGCATTAGTAGGATAGTTGTCAGCAGATCAAGGGAAGTGATTATTCTCCTCTAGTTGGCACTATTGAGGCCACATTTGGAATCCTGGGTTCAGTATTGCCCCCTCTCCTCCCCCCCACTACAGAAAGGGTTTGGACAAATTAGAGAGTCCAGTGGAGGGCAACAAAAATGGTGAGGGAACTGGGGCACATGACTTCTGAGGAGATGCTGAGGGAATTGGGCTTATTTAGTTTGGAGAAGAGAAGACTGAGGGGATGGGATTTAACAGTAGCCTTCAAGTACCTGAAGGCTGGTTCCAAAGAGGATGAGCTAAGCTGCTCTTAGTGGTGGCTGATGGGAGAACAAAGAGCAATGGTTTCAAGTTGCAAGAGGGCAAATTTAAGTTAAATATTTGGAAAAACTTTTTTCACTGGGAGGGTAGTAAAGCATTGGGACTGGCTACCCAGAGAGTTTGTCGAGTTTCCATCCTTGGAGATTTTTAAGACTTGGTTAGCACAGTACTGCAGATGTAGCCTTACCAGTGCTGAATAGAGGGGAATAATTACTTCCCTGCTCCTTGTGCTCCTTGCCGTCTGTTGCTACGGCTCCATATCTATTCTCTGGATGAACTGCTGCAGGTAAAGATGAAGATTTATGTTTGCTGCCAGAGATCACAAGCTTCCAGCTTCCACCTTCCTGGGAGTCCAAGTCCTCTCCCTTCTTTAGTGCTGCCTCTGGTAGTTCTTCCTTCAGTCCCAGAGGTCTCCTGCAGCATTAAATTGATGAACTCCTCATGGAAGAGGATGCTTTGGAGCCTCACCGCCTCCTCCTGTTCCCTGACAGACAGCATGAGGAGGCATTGCTCACACCACAAGCACTCCCCAACCTGCCTGTCACTAGAAGGAACCTGCAAGCTACAGTCCCCATAGCACCAAACCTGAAACTGGGTGGAAGCCTTGATGGTGAGTGGTCCTGCCTGGACAGAAAACTCACAGATGCAAGCAAAGGTAGTGGCAGTGGCCTCCTGAGACAAGCCTCCTGTACTTAATCTCAATAACAAGGTGTGGTGGGTGAGCAACCAAGGGAAGGCTACATTAGAGATGGAGCCAGGCAGGAGCCACACAGCCACTAGGGGACATCACAGCCACCCCTGTGGCTTGAACTTACCACAGAGGCCAAAGGAATAAACAGCATTGGGAGAAGGAAGCAGAAGCCAAGATTCCCTGTGTGCCAGAGCAGTGCCCTCCTTACTGGGCCTCAGAATCTGGCTCCACCTGGCAGGCTGTCCTGGCCCCAGTGACTCTTGTATTCTTTTTCATCTAGTAATGCAGCTTTAGCAGGAGGAATAGAGTTTACTCTCGTCCCTGCATGTTCCTTAATGTGAAAGGCTTTTGTGTATCATTCTTTGTGGGTGCAACAAGCATTTCTTTTTCTATGAAGTACCTGTGAGCTGGACAAAAACTATTATAGTTCTGTTTCTTTTCACTAATTCTTTTCATTTACTATCTCTGGTAATTGTTCTGTTGGTTATTTTGCTATTCAAAGTATCATTCCTTTAACAACTTCAATCTTTTATCAGGTATTTTGTAAAGAAAATTTCATAGCATATAAAAGCTACCGTTTGACCCTACATACATACATATATACATACATACATATATATATATATACACACACACACACACACATATATATATACCGTTTGACCCTACATACATATATATATATACACACACACACACACACACATATGTGTATATATATATATATACTCTATATATACATACATATACATATTCATATATATATATATATAGAGAGAGAGAGAGAGAGAGAGTAGCTCTACATATATATATGTAGGGTCAAACGGTAGCTTTTTAAAATGAAAGCTATTCAAGAAGCTAACGCAAATGTATGTACTGACAGTTGCAATTATGAAGCACAAGGTCTGTCTATTATCAGGCTCGCTTTGTGCTTAGGTGTAAGTGTATGTTTGAGTTACACATGGAGATTAACAAACATCTATGCATAATTTGCAACATCTCAATAAGGAATCCTGGATGATGTGCATAGAGAGATATGGCAGCAGGCACATAAAGTAGGGCACCCTTCTCTTGACATATAGACATAATGCAGTAGCTTTTGCTCAAGTTACAATATTTTTTTTCAGCCAAGAACTCTTATCCACATAATACTTTGACATTTTATAATTTGTTCTTTAATACAGGTTATTAAAAATTATGGCCCTGGACTATGGAATAATAATAAAGGTCTATCCCACTGCAGTAAGAGTAAAAAGAAATATATATTAAAAAGGACTATTTAAGTCTCCTAAATACAACATTTACTTTGGGAACCTGTAGAGATTCAGGCAGAGGACTTTATAGTGACCACAAATAAAAGAAGTCTTAAAAAGCCATAAGCTTTTAAGAGCAAGATACATTGTAAGAAGAAATTCAGAGACAGGAGCCCCAATCCTCAAAGATGTCTAGGACCAGTTGTGGGACCAGTTTACTTGCAAGTAAATTACTTGCAAGCAAATGCTCCCAGGCAGGCGTCTACTGTGCAAGGACATGGGAGCATGTTCGATGCTCTCAGCAGCAAACTACTTCTGTTTCCTGGGGCCCTTCAATGGATCTCTGGAGTGGACCTCTGCTATCATCAGGGAGAGCTGGAGGCTTAGGCTATAGCTGCTTGTGGCCTGAGGCCATCTTTAAAAGCTAGTCCTGCTTCCTGGCCAGCTGCTTTTCTGGCCAGGAGAAGCATGCACAGCATAGGGGCAGCTCTTGTGCCATAGCCTCTGCCTCCCTGCACCATGACTGCTCCAGCTCCTGCCCTGGCAGTGACGCCTAGCATCCTGGGCTTCTACTGGCCACTCTGCTTGCCTGCCGTGCCAACCACCACCTGGCCCACAGCCACCTGCGTCTGTTAGTTCCCCCCCACACAGTGCCTACCCGCCCATGCCATTCCATGGCTTACTCTTCAGGCCTCTAATAATATGAGTAGCTCTTCTCTGAACTCTCTCAAGCTTCTCCACATCCTTCTTGAAATGTGGCACCCAGAACTTGATGCACTACTCCAGATGCTGCCTCACCAATGCCGAGTAGAGTGGGAGAATAACTTTCTTAGTTTTGCTTGAGATGCATCAGTTGATGCCCGCGAGCATATTGTTTGCTCTGCTAACTGTAGTATCACACTGGTGGCTCATATTAATTTTATGGTCAATTATGACCCCCAGGTCCCTTTCAAACATGGTGCTAGCTACTAGGATTTCCCCAGTGCATCAGGGCTCTGGATGGGGACCCACATCCCTGTCATCTGCCTGCTCCATGGCAACTGCCCATACTACAGCTGGAGGGGTTTTCACTCCATTGTGCTCCAGGCTATCATCGATCACCTTAGTGCCTTCACCAATGTGAGTGCTGGCTGCACAGCCAGTGGCTATGACACCTCTATCTCCCACAACTCCACCCTCCCAGGTCTGGTGCAGAGCAGTCACTTTGAACTGGGTATGCCAGACCTGCAGCTGGGCACTGTGGTGGTCCCAGCCCTCCTCACTGGGGACTCCACCTATGTGCTTCTGTTCTGGCTCATGTGGCCCTACATTAGCTAGCTTGACCCCTCCCAGGCCTCCTTCAACTGAGGCCTGGACTGGGCCCATGTACTGGTAGAGTGTACCTTTGGCAACCTCAAGGGATATTGGTGCACCTTCACTGCCTGCGCTGAGTTTGCCAAAGACAACATCCCCCAGGTCATCATTGTAGCTTGTGTGTGTGCTGCATATCATCTGCAAGACCTGAGGGAGCTCTTTTGTGAGGCCTGGGTGGAGAATGCATGGTGGACAGAGGATGCCTGGCAGTGGGACCACCACCTGTGATGGCAGTGACAGTGGCAGACCACCCCTGGCTGAGGCCCCAGGTAAGCCACACACCCACCCCAGGAGGCCAGGGCACCAGGGCACCAGGAATGAGAGGTGCTGGCTGACTATCTCCTCCTGCAGTCCCCATTGTAGCCCACATGGACAGCTATCTACAGACCCCTGCCCCACCACCCAGCCCTGTACCATGCTCACTGTAGACAGTTCTCAGAAAAACCTTCAACAAACAGACTTCCCCTCCATCCTCCCTCCCCAACACCACAGCCTGTTTCCACTCTGGGGAGGTACCCCAGGGCCAGCCCCTCCTCCCCCGCTGGTGCTGTGCCCTGACTGTGCCCCTGCTGCATATGTCCTGGGTGCTGTGCAAAGAGCTGTTTGCGTGGATTGAGGGGTGCCTGACACACTGTGCCCTGCTGCTACTGATTACTGTGGTGCCCCACACCTGCACACTTGGCATGAGACCTGAGCTTTACCAGTGTGGGGGGCAAGCTCGGGCTGCCCCACAATCTCTGCTGGTGCCTGCAGGGCTACCTTTGACTGTGCTACAGGTCCCCACAGCTGAGGAGGACATTGCCACCAGCATCTCTGCATTTCTTAGTGTGTGAGAGGCTGTGGCAGAAAGCCACCTTTGTCTGTCCCCCAAAAACTCTGCCCTGTGACAATTTGATTAGGATGGGCTCAGCAAAGGATACACACCTTTATCTTATCTCTTTAGGTGACCTGAGCTGGCTACATTCCTGAAGGAGGTGGGAAACCTGCTCCTTCTGGCTACATGACTAGTATCACATACCTGGGTGAGGGGCTTCCTCCTGGGTGGGCTAGAGCCTGCCCGGCAACTAGTGATGTATTTCAAATTGATTGGCTGACAGCCAACAGGTGCTGGCCTCCATTGGATCAGGTAAATGAGGTCACAAGGGCTATATAAGTTAAGGACTGCCCAAGAGGAGGGAGCAGCAGCCATGAGGGAGACGCAGAGATAGAAGAGCTGCACCATCTGAAACTTGCTCTCTCTCTCAAAACTCATGATCAAGGTACTGCCTGCCTCCACAGGGAATCTCCAACTGCCTCTGGATGATACCTGTGAATAAGCTACCTGAGATCTAACTAGATATATAGCATGCAGTAACTCAGATGTGCGATCAAGGGCTACACAGCCATGGGAGTTTGCTCTTTGGGATTTCTCTGATATTGCTCTACCCTGTACCCGATTCTAACCCTACCCTCTGTAACCAATAAAGTTCTCCTTTGTACCTATTGTGGGAGACTTATTGGGAGTGGGTCTAGATTATGCCTTGGGGTCCCCTTGGTTCGGCTGACTAAGGGAGACCACTACCTGTGCTTCCGACTGATGGAAGCATCTCAACTTCTTGAAGTGAATCAAGTACCCTTGAGGGCTACTAGGCCTGTGTTTCCCAGGGTGCACAGAGCCAGAATTAAGTCCAGAGCCTTGGGTGGTGGCAGCGTTACCCCCAGGCTAGCGGGTTTGCTCCAGGAAGGGGGTCGGCCAGACGTGAGGCACCCCTGGGGAGGCACTTGGAGCCTGGAAGGTGGTTGGGTGCAGTGAGGTGGGTGGCTCAATGCAGGAGTGCCCCCTACTGGCCTGCCACAGAGGCCTGTGTCCACCTAGCTGTGGGGGCACTGGCTGCTCAGTAAAGTTTTGTACTGTCTCCCACCTCCCTGTGTGCTATAGTGGGGGAAGGTGGAATGTGGGAACCAGGAGAGCATGGCTGGCCCAGGCAAGGAGAAGGACCTCTGAGGGGGGGCTGCAGGCAGGGACAAAGAGGGCCCTCCCCACACTGCAAGGCTTACCATGTGGGTGGGGCTGGCATGTCCAGTGGCTCCGGTTGATCCCAGCTGGTGGCAAAGTTGTGTGGCTCCTGGTGGTATCCTCAAGTGGGGCCCAGCATGTGGGTACCCAGCCAAGGCCAGCCCCCCACAGGAAGGAGCTGGCACTGCTGGCTCATGGCAGTGACCTGGCTGGTTGTGCCTCATGGCTGGAGCTGAGGTTGTGGAGCTGTTTGGGCAGGCACTGACTTGGGCTTCCCGAACTGTTGGTGGAGGCTGAGGGGCAGGGAGCTCAGTGGGATGGGCTGCTGGCACCCCGACCTTTGTGCTGCATTGACTGGTTATGCCCATTCTCCTGTACCCAGTGTGACAGCTCCTTGTAGATGTGCACTTCAGAGTGCCTGTCCCACGTGAACTGCCGCTGCACCTCCCCCTTGCCTGGCAGCACCACGAGGTCACCAGTCTCCTTCTGTGACCAGTTGTGTCACCAGGTGGTAGTGAATAGCATCAGTGACAAGGTCATCAGGGCTCCTGTGCCAGCTCTCTGGGCTTTCTGTGCTGCCCAGTGCAGGGGCATAGCATGGGAATGCAGGCTTCATGGTAAGCTGATACTCTGCAGTGCCTGCAGGCTCTGGGTGGGTTGCTGCGGGTTGGCTGTAGGAAGCCGGTGGCCAGGATCTGGCTGCAGCTGGTTCCAGGCTTGGAGCAGCCTGCCAGGCTGGATGACGTGAGCCAGGCAGTGGCACTGGGGTGCAGGAAAGCTGGCACAGATAGGCTGCAGCCTGTGTGCATGGGCAGCAGAGCCCAGGAGTCCCCCCAGGCTCCTTGCTGTTGTGCCCAAGGGCTCAAAATGCCTGCAGGTTTTTAACGGGCTTGTGGCTGGTGAGGCTCCCAGCCCCAGGGCCCTGGGGATGAGCTCAGGCTGGCCCCCCAAGTGACAGGGCTGACCAGGAGCAAATCTGCTCCCTGGTGGTGTCTACATTAGTGTTACTGCTCTGTAAGTACTCACAAGCAAATTTGCTACTTGCATGAACAAGTAGCAAAGTTTACTGCGCCGTAAGTGTATGCATGTGTAGACATACATGCTTACTGCGCAGTAAACTACACTACTGTGCAGGAAAGCATCTTGTGTAGCTGTGCCTAGAGTCTCTGACAGGTCCAGTAAATATTTACTTATATGTTCAAAGTAAAGCAACTCCATAGGAAGGATTGTGGGACCCACAATTTCCAGGAATGTGATAGTGAATAAAGCTACTGTAATGAAGTTTTAAAAGGAGTTTCACTTTGCATGATGAGATCTGATGTCTTGTCTTGATGATATTTTTTTCTATTAAAGAATATGTTGAGGTTTCTTGCAATCAGATTTGATATATGAAGATTTGTGAATTCTTCAGCACTTTTTAATATACTTATATGCAAAGACTAGTGAAGTCTGTGTGAAGTATAGTGAAGAATTATGATGGATTTTCTAAAATATTTTAAGGGAAGGGCAGTCAAAACATATGGAGAGTTGTGTTTTGTGTAGAAAATATCTTAGAAACAGGTTTCACTAACTGGTTTTTTTGTTTGGTTTGATGGAACAGTTGGAAGGTGATCAGAGAAGACATTTTCTCACAAATTGCTGCGCAAGGGCAGTAGTGTAGCAATGGGTGGACAAGTGATAGCCCATTGCACTGCCTAAGGGGGAGCACCTCCCATCCATCCTATGCACACATAGGAGGGGAGATGTCATCTCCTTTTTTGCTACTGAATCTGGTGGGGTTTTTTTGGCTGTTCAACACACATATTGTTAGCAAGAAAAGGAGTTGGCATCTTTAGTCTGACCTCCATTTGTTCCTTCTGTACTGTGCACCAATGCTGAGCCAGAGCCAGAGCCAGAGCCAGAGCCAGAGCCAGATCAGGGAAGATGATGGGTGTGGGGGGTACACTACTGCCTAGGATGTAGCACTGGCCTGTTATGCATCGGTGAAATGGTTTTTAAAGCAGAAATTCATTCCAGTGCCAAAGGCCCTCAAAATAGGTGTTGCAATGGCTTTGAGCCTGACTTTTAAATAGGGGTGAATGTCACAGTAAGGGCCCAATTCCTATTCTGCCTACTAGTTTCTGAAGTATAATTCTCTTTCACCCTGCTTGAGTCCCTGGAATGCTGTTAATACAGAAGATGCATGGATCCACCTCCACTTTGCTTTTTTTCCTGTGACTTAAACTTAAGGCTAAGAAGACAGCATGTTACAGATATAAAGGCATTAGTAGATTTTCAGGAATTAAACAGGGTGGAATAAGATTACTCAGGCCAATAGGTGGAGCAGGATCTGCCCTTAAGTGTATAGCTGGTGTGCTGCTGCAACAGGGCCATCCTTAAGGGAGGGCGAATTTGGGTGACTGCCCTGGGCCCCATGCTTTGTGGGGGGGCCCATGGATCTGGGCGGAGCTGCCATGGCGACTCCACACTGCTGCCGGCTTCATGTCTGGCCACTCGGCACACCTCTACCCTCTGGGCGCCGAATCCACTGCCAGCTTCCTCACGTCATGGGGCAGGGCCTTGTACAGGCTGCATTGCCCCAGGCCCTGCACTCTGTTTGGGTTGTCTCTGGCTGCACACTTATTATTTTTGTGTAAGTGCATGCTTGTGCAGTTCTCAAACCTAAGCTGGTCACATAGGATTTGAATAAATCAGGAGGTAAATTCTTTATCAGACCAGACATGATATAATGTACAGGTGTATATACCTGATATATATAGGTGCAATGCTGATATGTAATGTAGGTCAGTCTATTAAGTCTACAGATACATGACATAGTGTTTTTATTAAAATCTAACATTTATATATTTCTATAATGGCAGATCTTTTCTCAACTGTTTGTGAGCCCCAGGATATGCAACATCCTTTCATTTGTGCAGCACTACACTCTGATGAAACATTGATAAAAATGAAAATGCTCCTACGAAATGTGGGCCCCTGGGATAGTGGGAAGCAGCCATTTCAGAGGCAAAGACACTTTTTTTTATCTAATAAATTGACTTCTCTCTTTACCTATTTTCAAAGACATCTGTAAAATCAACAAAGAACATGAAATCCACGCACACATAGTAAGCTGAAGATAATGCCAGTGGGGAGCGTTATGTAAACTGGATGGAAAATTACATATTTAAGATGTAGGGAAATAATGCAGAGGAAAATCCTATTTAATAGTGAAAAACAACATATGTTTTTTCATTACTACTGGTGATGCTACAGATCCCCACTCCAAGTACTTTTTTAAGCCTCAGTCTTGTAGGTGCTGCATACTAGGGCTGTGCAAAGCTTCGATCTGTGATTTGATTCAGGAGAGATTCGGCCTGATTTGGTGGCTGAATCTCCAAATCCAAATCCAAATTGAATCAGAGGACCCTTTAATCTCTCCTGATTGATTTGAAGAAGTTCACGTAGGTTCCTAGCTGAGATACAGGACCTCCATGTAACCCAGGAGGTGCACAATCCCATCAGGGGAAATGCCTTCCTGGACCTGGTCCTGACCATGGGCAATGACCTGGTGAGGGGACTGCAGGTTCTTTGGTCAAATCAAATCAGGGACAGTTATTTGAATCAATGGATTGAATCACTGTCTCTCATTCAGGCTGAATCCGAATTGAATAGGGCTCTCTTCTCACAGCCCTACTGCATACCCTCAGGTACAATGGCCCTAGTGTAGCTTCATGGCACATCACCTTACAGGACTGACAGCAATGTAACTAGGGTACGGAAAGCGGGGTGCGAGCCCTGGATGCCAATTTGAAAGGGGTATCAGCTTGCATCCCAGCATCTGCAGGCAGGCAGGGTTCATGAAACCAAACCCAGTCTTGGCCCTGGTCAGGCTTGTGCAGGGAGCTAGCACTGGCTCTGACCCTGGCCTTATTCCAGCCCCAGGGCAGCAGGGAGGCAACGCCAACAGCAGCAGCACCCACTGTCAGGTAAGACCTTCCTCTGCTTGCTCCTGCTACTCAAGTGCTTGGAACAATACCTCCACACTCATCTCTGCCCAGGGCCCAAAAGTCACTAGTGGTGCCTCTGAGGTTTGAGCCTTCATGTGCAATTCTGGCATAGGAGATGCTGTCATTGCCATTTACTGAGCAGTTGCTGTGTTTCTGTTGGCTTGGACTGCTTGAAGTTTAACACTTTGTAGCATAGGATTGGGTTGTGTAACTGTTTTTTTCAGAATGGATTTTCCATTAAAAGGATGTTAGTGGTGGTACCTGCTCATTTTAAATTCAGTTAGTCTCTTGCTTCCATTTATCCCATATCAGCTTTATTTTCTTGGCTTTATAATAATAGAGACGTATAGAAGAAGAATTTTACTTGAATGACACAGATACAAGATTGTTATAATTACTCCTCTGTTTATTTAGAGGCGCAATCTTTCACTGATTCCTAGCAAGGCTTTTCTTATATCCAAGGTGCAATAAAGAATGGCTTACAAACACAGGTGGATTCAGGATTTCCTAAAGGCAGGTGTGGCACAGTGCTACTCAGACCATGAGGGAAGGAGGGGCGAAGCTGACCTGTGGAAGGAGAGGGGCCCAGAGCTATGCTCCCAGCCTTCATGGGACAGTTGGGAAGGGGAGGCGTAGGGACCAGGCACTGTAAGGAGGAACCTGTATGTTGCCACTACTGTCCCCTGCTGAGCCTGGCTCCCTGCAAAGCCACAGCTCATTGCTAGAGCAAGGCAGGAGCAACTTCATGGCTCCTCCTGTGCCTAGATCAACTGAGAACAGTGGCATAAAGGGGGTACATCTGCAGTGCTTCACCCTCTGGATGTGCCCCTTTATGAAAATTAATATAAATGGTATTTTTATAGTTGTAACATTACAATTAGGAAAATCAGAGGTTTTCTTCTTTGTTCTTGTTCTTAATAATTTTTATAAGTGTAATAGTTGGTAATAATTCAGAAAATGGCAAATCAGACTTTTTCCTTCAAGGCATCTGTGGAAGAGGAAAGTAGCAAAATCTGTCCATAAGCAGGGAAGACCAGTACCACAAAAGGCAGCAAAATTCTCAAAGTTTGTCTTGTATAGAAAACAGCTTGATTTGGTAAACGGTCCTTTTTACTAATGGCAGAAATAGGGAGACCACCTTGGGTAAAAATGATTTTGTGAAAGATCAGGAAAAAACAGAGAAGACAAGTTTTCCTCTACTGTAATATCTTTCCAGCAAATTCATTTTGGAGAAAAAGAGCAAACACCTAAATGAAAAAAATGTTTTGGGTAAAATTTTATGGCAAATAAATGAACAGAGAAAGCAACTTTCTCCCCTCAGGGTTATCACAAGTGCACTTCATAGTGAATAGAAAATGCAGTGGGTTGCAGTTTGTTTCTGAATTATTGCAGGGGATAGACCATGTACAAAACGTAAACAATATGTGATGTTTGCAGCATGATGGCTGTCACAACTTGCTGAGAATTTGATTTATTTTCTAATACCTTAGTATCCCTCTGCTTTTATCTGATTTGACTATTTTACAACCATGTGTGCAAAGCCAGGCTTAAAATTGCAGGTTATGTAATACAGAAAAATGTAACAATTGCTTTGACATAATCAAAATCTTTTCTTCAGCTATCATACAGCATCTTATTTTTTAAAAGACAGACTTCTGAATGATGGGTCCTGGACTTGTTCTTCATCTTTTTTCTCTTATGAGAACAGGGGAAACACAGGATTCTTTTAATTTCATGTTATGAGCTGGGCTATCACTGGTTTCTTTTGTGATTATGGGTCTCATCAATTTTAGTCATAATGGAAATAACATGGTGGTGATAAAAGAAGCAACCAGTCATCACAATAGGATGGAATGGCAGCAAAAAAACTGCACCACAGATATTTCTATTATTCTACTGCCCTGTGGGAGAGAGGTAAGGGGGACCAAAAACCAAAAAAACCCAGGCTCTTTCTTCATGTGTAATTGTTGACATCCATGTTTTTTCTGTGGAAAATTTTTACACCCTGACTTTTCAGTTGGATACTTTTTGTCTTGGCAGCACCTTGATGTAGTGCCCCTGTGCTGAGCTGATGTAGGGCAGTGCACATTTCCTGCTTCTAAGTACTTCTCAAGCACCTGGTTGGAGATGGAGCATTTTTCTATTTATTTTCTTAGCAGCTTTTATTCTTGAAGGAGTCCCTTCTTTTACCTGTTATTTTGGGTTTTTTTTCCTGTTTTTTTCTCTCGCCTAGCTCATCTTTGCCAACATGGAGAGAAATAGCTGGGTCTAACTGTTCAAAAGCTTCAGCCTTTGGTTTAGGTGGGACTTGACAGTTTTTCCATTGTGCTTTTCTCCCATCTTACAGCACCATAAGGTGCTGCCATTTTGGAATTTTTCTCTTTGTCCTATTTAGCTCCTTGTATCCCTGATGGTCAATTGTTGTTATTTCATCCATATTATAGTTTTTATTCTGGGGTTATCTCTTTTGACAGTGACCTTTTTCCTAGCTACCTAGTGATCTGTGGAGTGAAAGCCATGTTCCTTCCTTGGATGGGCACACAAGATGTCTTCTTTCATCTAAGGGAAGCCCAATGCCTAGTAATTTCTGGTCCTTCAAATCAATGACTCAGAAGGACACAAAGAAAAAGCTAAAGCTTCTGTGACAGCTCCCTTGGCTCCTCTTCAGAGTTGAGGTGTTCAGCCCAGCAGCACACATGACACCATGCCAGAAATTCCCACAAACTTGCTGCTTCTTTAGCACAGTGAGATCTGTATCATTTCATCACCAGTCCAAGGACAGATTACCAGGGAAAAGCATATGAGGAAGCTTTCCTCTTCCACATTGTATTGATTCAAGAGTGATACTCCATGATGCTTGGAGGTTCCTTTTGGGGAGAGCATAAGCACTGAAAGTTCTTGGTCTCTAAAGACTCTTGCTAATGCTTGTGAAGATCTAAATTTGCTTGCACAGGTACCATCTACCACCTCTAAGACTTCTCAGACCTTCATGATTCCCTTAGAAGCTGAGACTTTGGCACTTTTTCCAGGGTGCTGCCAGAACCTTCCCACTGCTCTAGAAGCACAGGGATCACATAGTCCTAGTTCAGCCAGCTAAGTGGTGTGGTTTCCCTGCACCTTCTACTCCCTGCACAATGTTTCCGTAAGTTATGACTGTCCATCTGGTGACCCATGGGCCATATGTGGCCCATGAGGGATTAAACCAAAGCCCCAGGCTCCTGCCCAACTATCACTCCTCCCATTGGTCCAGCTGCAACAGTCCCACTCCCTCTTGTGGCTGCAGCTTCGTGCTTCTGCCTCAGGAGACAGGGCTGTGTGGTAAGCCTGGGATGCATGGAGCAGTGGGGGAGGGTAGGAAGAGTTGTGGACACACTGTGAAGTGGGGGGTGAAGGAGGGTTGAGGAAGTCATGGGCACAAGATCGCGGGGGCACGATGTAGCAGTGATGGTGGCTGTGGGCATGTGGTAGGACAGTGGGGTGGTTGTGGGTGTGGAGTACAGCACTGGGGGGAGGGTCACAGATTCACTGTGTCATTGGGGCATCTCAGGCATGTTGTGCAGTGGTTGAGCAGAGCGTTTGTGGGGTGTGTGGCCTGGGGGGGCCATGGGTTTTTCTGGTGGGGTCTGCAGGGTGTGTGATACCCCCTGATACCACAGCCCACTGTTTGTGACCCAGCCCCTGCTGCAGGCTGCATCCCTGAAGCTCTGATCCTGTTGATGCTGCCCTTGCTGCAGCAGTGGGAATAAACTGAATGCAGCAGACAGTAGGACTCTGGGACTGCCTAGGCTGGAACTTCCTGTCAATTCCATGAGCTGTATCCAGTCTATTTATGGGCTGGATTGGGCCAGCAGGCTGTAGGTTGCCGACACCTGGTCTAGGGGACTCCAAGATCCATGTCCAGGCACATGTAAGCATTGCTTTAAAGTCACCCACAGTGAGTATATGTATGTAGCCAATGACATGAAGGAGAAAAAAGAGTTAAGGTGTAGCTAGCAAGAATTAAATAATTGCCGTGTCTGGAATCTTAAAAACTGACATTGGAGTATGTAAGGTGGGTTGGGGAGAAGAACCCTAAATACCTTCTATATTCTTTTACTTACCTTCTGGACTGCAGCAGAGGTTTGACTGCTGCTATAGCATGGTAGTGAGTGTAAGGTATGAGTATCAATTCTTTTTTTTTTGGATGTCATGTGAGGTACCAGTGGCTTAATGAATAACTGAGGCACAAAGAGTGAAAACCTTTTGGATAGAGAGGATTATGAAAAGGATTGGCCTGGCAGGGAGGTTGTCTCCAATTTCAGGACACCATCAAGGCCCAAGGTGAATTCTCTCCTTATTAACCTGTGCTCAAACTATTACCTGTCCCTGAATATCCTGGTTCCTTTTCTAAAGGAAGGAAGGAAAGACAGGTCATAAATGACCAGCAGCTTTAATGGTTCTTTGACTGATTAACTCAGCTAAGTGACTTCATAGCCCACATAAGTATTCAACAAAAGCTGTCCACATAGGTAATTTTACAAGTTAGGTAACATCTTTCATTTTGCACTGGCATGAAGTGAAATAAGCATGTATACTTCGGCATGTACAGACATTTCCTCTCCCAGGAAACACTTTCCTGGGAGTGATTAACCTTGCTTGTTCCCAGCTTATCTTTCTACTGGAGTGGTCATTTTTACTGTAGCAAAGCATCTGTACACTTGTGGTTTTCCTGGGAGAGCAGCGACTCTCCCAGGAGAAACTGAATATCTGTATGAAGCTTTATTGTTTTCTGACAATTACTATCACACTGGTTGTATATTATTAATGCAAATATCAGTAACTATACGGTTGTGTAACATCACCAAACAAGAAATAATCTGATATAATTTGTATGATAATGTATTTAAACTATAGTGTTCATACATTTGTAACAACATCTAGTGGTTTGAAAGTGGTGTCATTTTGTCAATGCTTGAAAAGTTGAAAGCATCTAGGGACAAAATATTGCAGTAGGGATGTTTTTTTTTCCCCCTGTGAGTATTCAGGCACTTTGAAAAGGCTCAGCATGGACATGTATGGGAAAACCAGAGTTAATAACATGGTACTGCAGAAATTCAGGGCAAGTGGTAGAATGAAAATGACAGAGCGAAAAACACCTGTCAGGTGCTTGGAAAAAGTAACAATCAAAAGTAGTGTCACAAAATGTGATATTTGTTCTGTGTTTAATTTTAAAATCAACATTATAAATTGTTTGGAGTCTGAACGTTCAAGAAACTTTTAAAGCAGATAAGAAACATCCCAAACCAACTTTTGGGCTAAGATACAGAAGTGCAATTCATTCATTTATCATCTTTAAAGTATCCAGCTGCAAAACAGGAGCCAATTTAAAACAGACAGCAAAAGAAAGAGCTGCCAATCCAAAAACACATTATTAAAGCATCCTGCTGGCAGCACAGTAAAAATTTTCTAGGCTTTTGGAAACCTTTTATGAACAGGTGGCTAACACCTCCTGCTTAGCTGTATAAACTGCCATTTCCATTGCAGCTTCTCTTGCTAAACTCCTGTGTGAATAACTTGAGCAATTCCTTGTAGTCTCTCAAGCTGACCTGTTGCTTTTTGTGTGACTTGAAAAAGCCATAGTGTGGAATGAAAATATTTTTCTTAAATTTTGGTTCAACTTTTAATTTTTCAACCATGTCTTAGAGAGAGAGAAAGAACTTCAGGTAAAACAATCATCCTCTTGCCTCCAGTTTTACTGAGGTGGCAGTTTCTTATAGGTCTCTTACAGCAGTGGTATATTTATAGGGTGGCTTCCTCAGCTACTTTTCTTGTAGGTCACTTTTTGCTTGTGGGTGAGCAACCTTTACTCCTTGTCTTTTATCCTTTAGCATCTATAGCTTTTCTACTCTCAGACTAGTTCTGGTATCTTTGAGCATCTTTTAGGGAGATGCTCTGAATTTTCTATTAATTAATCAGTGCTCAGACTATTACCTTTCCCCAAATATTCTGGCCCCTCCAAAATCTCAGCAGTTCTGTTGTTCAAATTCAGTATTTTTTGCTTAATTTCCTTGACTTTCTAAATGGTGACATTTCTGATTGCATGTAATTGAGAAACCAAGACTCAAAATAAACCAGAGGTGGGGCTCAAGCCAAACCCTTGATTAGACTACCTTGAGTCTTTCAGGGTATCCAAAAGCCAAACCCTGATCTAGAGTTGGGACAAGCCAAACCTGTAGATTCTAAACTGTAGGTTCAAAATCCAGGTCTGATTTCATAGTGTATTGGCTTGAGCTGGTCTCTGAAAGAAACATGGTGCCATACTGTGATTTATTCTTAGTGCCACTAGCTTCATTGTGAGAAGTTCTAATGTGTTTCTGAGAACAGAATTTGGCCAAGTGAATGCATTTATTTGAATTACCATACAATAGGACATTAAAAAAATGCACCAAGTGTGCTTCTCATTTGAATGTTCTAATGCTAATATGGAATTGCTTATGCATTTATTTGAATGTATAATCATTAAAATTAAATGCAACCATATTGATTTCACATGTATGCTGCTCCAAAGATAGCATGCTTCTGTTTGTCTATACTTAGCATGGCTGCTTTAGTGCATCATTAGAACGTTAGTAGAACATATCATATACCATCTTCACATGTGTGTAATCTGACTTTTAATCTATACATCTTTAAAAATGTCCAAGCACCGCTCTTACAGGAGGATTAATTAATTCTATGTTGTGTTGTATTACACAGAAATTACACATAAAGTGGTTTAAATGGTGGAAACCAGTCTAAACTTGTAACAGAATAGAAGCTCAGTACACATAAACTGGTTTCAAAATGGCAGAACCTGGTTTAAGATAGACCTGGATGGATGTAGTATCAGATTTAATCAGTTTACGTTAGACTAGTCTATTGAACTTCTGGGCCAGATCCTCTCCCAACTCAAGTTAGGTCTCAGTCCCTTGGCATCCCAGGATACTTTGCAGTTTCCCTGTTAACCCCTCATCACAAGGCAGGCATGCTAGCCTTGGCCTGCACTTGTCTGCCTCTGGGCTGTCAAAGAACTAAGACAACAAAGTGTCCTGCCTGTGTCTGTCAGTAAAGGCACCCATCTTAGCCCCCCCACCCCAGCCAGAACTGCTGTGGGGTGTGCCATGGGCTTTCTCCCCTCCCTTGCTGACTGGCTCAGCATGGAGGACCAGTTGGTGGAGGGGGTGGGCTGGAGATAGCCCCCATGGCATACTGCACCAGCAATTCTGGCTAGATTGGGAGAGCAGGGTTGGGGGCCTCTGCTTCTCCCCACCCCATTCTTACCCTCCCCAGCCTCTAACAACTGGCAGGGCTAGGGTTGAGGAACACAGCTGTGCCAGGCCAGTCAGCGAGAGAGGAGAGAAAGCCCTCATGGTGTGCTTCCCCAGTGGCTCTGCCTCAGTTGGGGGGGCCAGGTCAGGGATGGGGGCTTCTGCTTTCTCCCCCGTCCACTACTGCAGGCAGCTTTGAGCAGGGGGATGGTAGGGGCTGGGGAGAGATAATCTGATGGCTCTTCCCCTCCTGTTGGCTGACAGCAGGGGTTTGGGGTGTGCGCCCAGCAGCCCAGCAGGCATGGCCTGTCTGTTAGATGGACTTAGCTGGAAGGCATGTATCACAACGTAGTGATGGAAGATACAGAAAAGACTGACGTACTCAGTGCCTTTTTCAACTGAATTGCACAGTGTCTTATGTAGGTGTAGCCAGAGAGACCTAGACAAATTGCAGGATTGAACTAAAAGAAATCTCATGAGGTTTAATAAGGACAAGTGCAGTCCTGCACATAGGACAGGGCTATCCCATGCACCGGTACAGACTGGGATACTCACTAGGTAGCAGCTTTTCAGAAAAGAACCTGTGGGTTGCAGTGGACAATAACCTGAATATGAACCAACAGTGTCTTCTTGTTGCCAAGACAGCTAATGGCAGACTGGGCTTCATTGGTAGGAGTGTTGCCAGCAGATCAGGGGAAGTGATTTTCCCCCTTTATTCAGCACTGTTGAAGCCACATCTGGAGTGCTGTGTCCAGTTTTGCCCCCCCCCCCCACTATAGAAGGGATGTGGGGAAATTGGAGAGAGTCCAGCAAAGGGCAACATAAATCTTAAGGGGGCTGGGGCACATGACTTTGGAGGAGAGGCTGAAGGAATGGGACTTATTTATTGCAGAGAAGACAAGACTGAGATGGGATTTAATAGCAGCCTTCAAGTACCTGAAAGGTGGTTCCAAAGAGGATGGAGCTAGATTGTTTTTAGTTGTAGCAGATGACAGAACAAGGGGCAACAGTCTTAAGTTGCAGCAAGGGAAGTTAAGATTAGATATTAACAAAAACTCTCTCATTAGAAGGGTAGTTAAACACTGAAAGAGTTTACCCAGAGAGGTTGTGGAATCTCCATCATTGGAGGTTTTAAAGACCCAGCTAGAAAAAGCCTTGGCTGGGATGATCTAATTGGGGATGGTCCTGCTTTGAGCAGGGTAATGTACTAGATGACCTCCTGAGTTTCTTTCAAACTCTGATTTTCCATGATTCTTCTACCCTTTCAGCCATTGTGAAGTATTCTTCATCATCCTCCTGCTCCACCACTGAGGACTTTTATTTTTATTTTGGATTGCTATTAGTCTGGCAACCTTGCTCTTGACCTTGCTGCCATGGGTGACCTGACCAGGAGTACAAAACTCCAGATGGCATTACTCCCAAGGTCAGAGGTAGTGCACAAGCTTCTTCACTGCATCAAGGTTGTGATTCTTGGGAGCAAGCTTAAATACACACAGACACACCCATAAACCTACAAATTATTTCACTTACATAGTATCATAGTATCATAGTACCTAGGATCAGAAGGGGCCTAGAGCAGGCCATCTAGTCTGACCCCCCGCCAATTGGCAGGAAACGAGTGCCAGGGT
>JAGPOW010001543.1:33019449-33030652 GCA_030014935.1 Caiman crocodilus
CCCCCAACCAGGGTGGGGGAGGTGGACAGGGGGCCCCCCAGGGGCCTGGTCTGGGTGGCAGCCTCAGAGGTGCACCGGGGGGGCTGCACCAGGGAAGAGAGAGGGGGAGGGGCCAGGCCCCTAGCAGTAGCACTACGTGTACTCACCATGTTCCTAATGAAAGTAGTCCTCACGCTGGCGTATCTGTTCGCTCTTCCCTTCCTCCTGCTCTCTGTTTGCGCAAACGCCGGCGCAAACGCTGGCGCGCCCTTACAGAGCGCGCCTGTTTGCGTGCTCTGTTCGCGCGCGGCTCGGGAGCGCGGCTCCAGCCGGGTCAGCTATCAGCAATCTGGGAGGCTTCCCTCCAGATCAGGTACAGCTGCCGGCACAGTATGGATGAAATGTATCATTTCTGTAGGTGGTGCAGTTTTAATGGTATGGCTAAACTACACAGCAGGTCATGATGGAACATTAAGAATATTCACCCAGTTGGAATCACAAAAGGAATTCAGGAAGTCAGAATATAAATGTTCCAATAGGTGGTCAAGAAAAACTGGCATCAGATTTTTAATGGCGAATATTCAGAACATCAGGTTCTTCTGAAAAAAATGCTACATTTAGTGTACAGTGGACGTGTCTACACATGCATTTAATCCTGCCTAAATTTACAGTGGTGTAAAGTAATCTGGTGTAAACCCTTTTGGCCAAGCACCTACACATGTGGGGATTAGGTAGAAGATTTACACCGTTTCCTGAAGCACTGCAACACCCCCCTGCTGCCACCAGGGGGAGCTCCAGGTTCTCCCTGGGGGCTAGCTCAGAGGTTGTCGGGGAGCACTGGTCCAGGAGACAGCTGTCCCTTGGCCCTGGAGGGCTGCCTTCTGCTGGGACAGGGACAATGTCTCCCTTCTTGGTGCAGGGAACTCCTGGTCCTGGTTCCCTGACCAGGGACATGGGGCTTGGAAAGAGCTACGGAGGAGGGGCACGCCACAGCCCTCTGCCCCAGTCTGCCAGTAGGGTAACTAGCAGCTAGCTTGTTGCTAGCTGCCCCACTGGTGGATTGGGGCAGGGGGCTGGGGACTGCCCCGCCCCTGTAGCTCTTTTCAAACCCCATTCCTCAATCACTTAGTCAGGGCACAGGGCTGGGACAGTTCCTGGCCAGCACAGGGCTGTATGGTGAAATCTGCATGTGCAGCCCAGAGCTGGCTGAGGACTGCTCAAAACAGGACAGTACTCAGGCACCTTCAGGCTGCACATGCTTCCCCACTCTGCCTGGGGATAGCTGGGAACTTTCGTGGTCAGAGGCAGGTCCTAGCCAGCTCCAGGATGGATGGGGAACTGCTCCCATACAGGGACTTCCCAGCCTCTGCTCTGTGATTGCAATTCTGATCACAGAGTGCAGGCTGAAGAGCTTGTTCCCAGCCCCTGCTCCATGATCAGGGGACAGGGAACAAGTTTCCAGCCCCTGTTTTGCAGTTGCAGATGGGGAACAGGGGCTGGAAGATCCCTGCTGGTGGGGCCTAGGGATCTTGTTCCTTGCCCAGCTCCATGAGTGCAGAGCTGAGGGGGAAACAAGCTGGGCAGCTCCCCAGACTGGACAAGCCTTCCAGCCCACACAAGCTGGGAGCTTCCAGCACTGGCTCCATGACCACAGGACTGCTGTTGGGAGGTCCTTAGCTCACAGTCGGAGCTTCTTGACTGTTCAGGATCTTCCAGCCCCCACTCCTCAATCGTGATCTAGGAGCAGGCGGCTTGGAGCTCACTGCTTTTGGGGCAGGAGAGCATAGTCCCCATCAGGGCTCCTGTGGCAGAGCCTGCCCCAGCAGCAGGCAGCTCCAGGGAGCAGGGAGCTATCTCACCACCCCTGGTGGACGTCTGACTGGGAGCAGATTTTGCTCCCAGTTAGACACCTACATGAGCGCTATGGCACTGTTACTAATCCCGAGTAAATTTGCTACTTGCATTTATATATGCTTACTTTGTAGTAAACTATGCTAATGTGAAATTAAGTGTCTTGTGTCGACGTGCTCAGTGACACCTACTGGGGGTAATGGTCTATTAGTACTTGTAATATTGCAGAGCCAATACCATAGCTTTTGCAAGTAAGACATAACAGTTAACTTTCCTGCCTAGGCAGGGGGTTGAACTTGATGATCCATTGAGGTCCCTTTCAACACTAGCATCTATGAAACTTTGCAGGGCTTTCTTAGCCACTTCTTCTGCTTGTCTGTCTCTATTCAGAAGGTCTGCCCTGCAAGCTGTTATGTACCTCATATATCTGGTTACGTTCTAAGGATTTAGAGAGTTTATATCTGTCAGTTTCTTTTGTTTATGATTAGAAGGATATAGAGCTGGATAAAAAAGGACACAGGGTAAGCTGGGAACAACCTGGGAAAGCTAAAAGTATAATGATTTTTTGGAATTAAAACCATTTCGTGTTTTAAAATGGAAAGCAGTACATCATTTCCTAATACAATAAGCATAATAGTTTTCATGGGTTTTAAGAAGCACAAACATTGCTTGTATATCTGAATTAAATATTAGAGCAGGATTTTGAACAGTGATGGAAAGTTGAGCTATTTTATCACAGCTGGTCTTACATGAGTTTACATCTTGCAGGAGCCCAAATTCTGTTCCTTTTCTCTGAATTTCACCTCAATTCCTGAAATACATCCTAGTGTCTGTTTAAACTCAGTTAATCAGAGCATAGAACTAAGTTAGTAAATGGAGGAAGAAAGGAACTACAATGGCTATTTGTGATGTAAATACATACAAAGTTTCTGTGTGGGACAGAATTATACTAGGATATAGGGATGGGTTTCCGGGGAAGTAAAAGGATAATATTTGCATTTCTTTCTTAACACAGTATAACTTACAGGACAAGATAGCTCTTAATGTGGATCATAAAGGCAAGCTCGGGAGTAAAGCTAATACAGATATAAAATCCCAAATAATAGAGGTATGTCATGTTTTGACTGATCTGAAGTATAGTTATGTGCTGAACATCTAGCATAGACAGATTTAATCTGTTCATATAGCTGACCAATAGGAGTATATTGTGACTATAAAACATTTAGAGAGTAGAGTGAAATAAAACTGTTCTGAGGACTCTGAAGTGGCTCCTAAAGTATGATTCTAAAAAAGCATGTGCAGCTCAGGTGAGGACTCACTGCTTGGTAAGAATCAGGGAAAGGGATATTTAATTAACACAAAGATGGAAGCTGAGACTGTGAATGTTCATAGGCTGTGGTCAAATGTGACACCTAGACTGTTTGAAAGTGGAGAAGGACTTACAAATTGAGAGTGCACATCAACTGAAATGATGTAACTTTTATCTATCTACTCCTATACTGGTATAGTGGATCTATACCACTGTAAATTTAAACCTGAATGAAACTGGTAGAAGTTACAGCAATTTGGCTTCCACTGAGAGTAGAATAGGGTGGACAGATGAAATAGTAGCAGCTTTAAAGAACTATAATTTGAAACGGTTTGAAATGTTTGACGGTACCTATAGATGTCTATTTCTGCCCACAAAAATAGACAGCAGTTCACAAGGTATAGAAACTGTCTGTATCCCATTATAACTCACAATGATCAATTTGAATGGCTAAAATTAAAACAAGTAATTTTTGCAAGTCATCCTAACTTTTTATAGCTATATTTATAGATGATAAATCAGTAGACTGCTTGAAGTACAGGGAATGGTGTAGGTAGTTATGCCAGGAGTGCTCAAGATAGATTTGATAAAAATTATTTTTTTCTCAGAGATCTAAGGTTATCTAAAGAGCACAAAACTGCTTTAATGGCTAGGAATGAATGCCAGGTTTAGGAAGTTTGTGGCGCATTGTTAATATATCCTTCCTGGAAAAATGAACCATCCAAAGAAACCACTGCTCTGCTCTGATATTCCAGGAAAATAAGTATTAACAGCAGTGATGGATTGAGAGTGGAACCATTATACAAGCTAAGGAGAGCAGAGGACACACATTTTCATGAGACACAAACAGAAACATGGACTATGGGAACTGTACTTGTTTAGAGACAGCCTAAGAATAAAGAGAGGAGAATGCTAGGATAGGTATTGTGACAGAGGTAAATAACATTCAGTGATCAAGTCAACATGAACAGCCAAAAACTTGCTTTGCTAAAAGGCTGTGGACAAGCTGAACAGAGCATACAAGGCTGTTCTATTTTGCTTTTCTTTTCTGATAGTTTTATTTCAAATAATATTCTTTATTGTATTTTGAGGGTGAGATCTTCCAAAATACTTAGTTTTTGTTTCAATCGGTGCCCACTGAAATCAATGATGAAACTTTAATTGTTTTCATAGATTTGAATGATTTAGTTTTAATTGATTTAAATGTCAGCATTAGGCCAATCCTGAGCATCCTACCATAAGTGTCTTCAGAGCAGTTACTGAAGTAAATTTAATACAAAGAAAAAGAACTGTTGCAAATGGTAGGGACTATAAAGTTAGTAGAGAATACATTTCATTTGAAGGGAAAGGTGTATCCTTGCCTAGGCACAGAGGCTTGTGTGCTAACCCTCAAGCCTTCTTACACCGGTCGTCTCACTCCAACCAGACTTGTTACTGCCAGTGGTCTTGCCTGCCATGACTTGATGGAATATGCTGATTAGAGACAGTCTTCCTGGTGGAACTGGCTGCTAGGTATTTATTTCTTGTCTGGACAGGGGTCCACACTGCATGCCCTTGTCCACTGTTACTCTAGCTGTACCTAGTGGCTCTGGACCCACTATTCGGGGCTACAGGCTTCATGGCCTGTCCCAGGCTCAGCTGCCAAGCCACTCAGTCTTGCTGTTTATCCATCTCACCAGGCATTTCCTGGCTGACCTCAGCGCCAGTCCTTTGCCCCCTTACCTGGCATTTCCTGCCTACTCTCCTGGTGTATCTACATGTACATTAGATCTGGGAGCAGTTTACTCATGAGTAAACTACTCACAAGTAAATGCTCTCAGGCAGGAATCTACATGTGTAGGGAAGGGGGAGCAGATTTCCTGTTAATGGCAGCAAACTAGTCTCATTTCCTGGGGCCCTGTAGTGGGCCTGTGGAAGGAATTCCTTCTCTTTGGACTCCCTCTGGCCCAGCCAGCCTGCGCCTCACATATTGTTGCAGCAGGTCACCTGACCCCTTTGCTTCAGCCCTGAGTAATTAGTACCACCTGTGTCTGCACTCAGCAGTTACTGGGCTTCTGCTGCTTTGCCTGGGTCCTCACCACGGCAATACCTGGAAGCCCCTTAGCTTTGACCACGTGCTACAGGTAAGTCAGTAAGCCTGCTTGTGTGTGTGTGTGCCTTGAGTGACAGGGAGTGAGCACAGAGTGAAGCAAGAGACAGGGAGATATTAATATAGGAACAAACAAGGGAGGCCATGCCCACATCATCATGGGGTACGTTGGGAGGGGCAGGGGGAGAAGCAAGGGAAGGCTCTGAATGCTTGTCATCTCCTTAGTAATGGCATAAGGTCCCCATTACAAAAGGATATGGCAATATGGGTTACATTACAGTCTCTTTTAGTAATAATGCGTAGATCATTTGGTGTAAATTTTGGTGCAAAAGACTGAAGTGCTCAGTACCTCTTTTGCTTTAGTCTTCACACGCAAGGTCAGCTCCCAGACTACTGCATCAGACAACACAGTTTGAGGAGGAGGTGGGCAGCCCTCAATAGTGAAAGAACAGGTTAGGGACTATTTAGGAAGGCTGGATGTGTACAAGTCCATAGGGCTAGATGGGATGCACCTGAGGATGCTGAGGGAGTTGGCCGTTGTGATTGCAGAGTCATTGGCCGATCATCTTTGAAAACTCATGGCAATTAGAAGAGGTCCCGGATGATTAGAAAAGGGCAAACACAATGCCCATATTTAAGAATGGGAAAGAGGATCCAGGGGACTACATACTGGTCAGCCTTACTTCAGTCCCTGGAAAAATCATGGAGCAGGTCCTCAAAGAATCCATTTCTAAGTCCTTGGAGGAGCATAAGGTGATTAGGAAGAGTCAGCATGGATTCACCAGAGGTAAGTCATGCCTGACCAACCTGATTGCTTTCTATGACAAGGTGACTGGCTCTGTGATTATGGGGAAACCAGTGCATGTGGTGTACCTTGATTTTAGGAAGACTTTTGATATGGTCTCCCACAACATTCTAGTAGGCAAACTAGGGAAGTATGGGCTGGATGAATGGACTGTGGATAAAAATCTGGCTGGAGGACTGGGCTCAGAGAGTAGTAATTAATGGCTCCATGTCTAGTTGGCAACTAGTATCAAGTGGAGTGCCCCAGGGGTTGGTCCTGGGGCTGGTTTTGTTTGATGTCTTCTTCAATGGATTGGAAGATGGCTTAAAGTGCACCCTCTGTAAGTTTGCAGATGACACCAAGCTGGGAGAGTAATAGATATACTGAAGGGTAGGGATAGGTGTTGTGGCACATCTTGCTGCCCCGCTCCTAGTGTGGGAAAACTGCTGGGGAAAAACCCTAGCAGGGATAATGACCACAGCTGCAAGTTGCCAGGGCAACTATTGTGAGTCAGCTGACCTGAAGGGGCAGGGCCTGGCTCTTATAAAACCCAGAGCCAAGGCCAGGCTGGCAGTTCCCTGCCAGCAGCCAGAGGGGTAGGAGCTCCAGGAGAGAAAATGTGAGTGCAGCTCATGAGAGCTCCAGAGGCTGGAGCAATGATGTTGAGTAGGAGCCAGGAGGCTTATGTTGTTACGGCCGGGTGCCTTATGTTTTGGTTACAGCCAGGAAGCTTGCATTTGCTTTAGTGTTTGGATAAAACTGGTGGTTTGGATGAGGCTATAAGGGATTGGAGGAGGCCTCAGGGGAGACCCACAGTAGTGTAGAGATCCTGGCGCTGGTGGGGGTGCAGCAAGCCTCCGAGAGGTGTGCAACCTTTGAAGAAGCCCAGTGTGGGTGCAGCTAGCATCAGTGAAGGGTGCAACTTGTGGGGTGTGGAGACCCCAGCCCAGAGAGGGGCATTGGAAGAGCCCAGGCATGGGCATGCTGAGCCCCAGATGGGGGGCAGTATTTTAAGAAGCTGTAGAAGGGGGCAGCATTTTGAGAAGCCCAAGATGGGTGTGATGATCCCAGTGATAGGCTAGTGCAGCGATAGACCTCAGCCAGGGGCAGGGTGCTGCGGTGGTCCCTGGTCAAAGGGGATAGCAGCACGGTACGCCCAGCAGTAGAGGGTAGCTGTGTGGTGGGCTGAGGAGACTGGTGGCTCATTAGGCAGTCCCAGAGTGGACTCAATTAGTTTAGAGAAGGCCCAGTGTGGGGTGCAGAGGGCTCTAGGAAAAGGGCATTAGAGAGAAAGCCCAAGGGAAGGGTGGTATTTCAGGGAAAGCCCAGAGTGGACAAGCATACAGAGAAGGCCTGAGAGTGGGCTAGAATACAGAGGAGACAAACCGATGTCCGGTACATCCACGAGGCTTGGGGCGTGGTATTAGGGGTTGGTTGGAGCCACGCATAGCCCTTAAGGCTAGGGTTCTTAGGGAGCACCCGTTAGGTAGTCTGGGAAATCACGGGGACAGGAGGTCCCAAGTAGCCGTGCCCAAGGAGGTATAAGGCAGCCTCCCAAACTTATTTAAGAACAAAACGGTGGACGAGAATTTGAGGGTGCCTTGGGTCGGCCTTGATGCAGTGAGAGGGACCTCAGGGAGATCATGGCCCTCCCTGCAGGCGCCATCGTGATGCTAGGATTCAGAGTGACCTAAACAAATTGGAGGATTGGGCCAAAAGGAATCTCATGAGGTTCAACAAGAACAAGTACAAAGTCCTGCACTTAGGGCAGAACAAATCCATGCACCTGTATAGGTTGGGGATGGGGTGGGGAGGGGAACTGTCTGGGTAGCAGCTCTGCAGAAAAGGACCTGGGAGTTACAGTGGAGAATAAACTGAATATGAGCCAGCAGTGTTCCCTTGTTGCCAAGAAGGCTGATGGTATACTGGACTGCACTGGTAGGTGTGTTGCCAGCAGGTCAAGGGAAGTGATTAGTCCCCTCTATTCAGCACCGGTGAGGCCACATCTGGAGTACTGTGTTCAGTTGGGGGGTAGGGCACTAGAGAAGATGTGGACAAATTGGAGAGAATCCAGCAAAGGGCAAACAAAATGGTGAGGGGGCTGGGACACATGTCTTATGAGGGGTCAAAAGAGGATGGAGCTAGACTGTTCTCAGTGGAGACCATTTCTCCTTGTTCTGTTATCTGTCACAAGTTGTAGCGAGGGAAATTTAGGTTAGATATTAGAAAGAATTTTCTCACTGGGAGGGTAGTAAAACACTGCAACAAGTTACCTAGGGAGGTGGTAAGATCTCTATCCTTGGAGGTTTTTAAGAGCTGGCTAGCCAAAGCTTTGGCTGGGATGATCTAGTTGGGGATGGTCCTGTTTTGAACCAGGAGTTGGACTAGATGACCTCCTGAGGTCCTTTCCAACCGTAATCATCTATAATTCTATGATTCTAAGTTTTCTTTCATAAGTTTTTAACTAGTTTGCCTACTTCAAACGATGAACTCTACATTGTTTAATGCTAGACGTGTGTGAAGCGGGCAGTATTCAGTTCTGATTTGGCTTGATTTGGGGGACAGTGTTTCAATTCGCTGATTTGGATCACTGTCCCAATTCAATTCAGTTGAATCTGAACCTGAAGATTCGATTCTGATTTGGAGAATCGGTGATTCACCCACAGATGCAGCTTTATATGTTTTTTTTCCTATGTACATCAAGGTACCAAGCGTAGCTTGTGAATGCTGAGATGGGGGGGGGGGGGGATGGAAGATCCCATGGGAGCATGGCTACTTTTGGTCCACTTCTGAGTCTGCCACTGAGCACGTTGAGGACCCCTCTGCACTTTTGTGGGATGCTCCATCCTCCCCCCATCTCTGCATTTACAATCTGTGCCTGGTACTTCGAAGTATGTAGAAAAAACAAATAATGGTGCGTTTATGGTTGAATCATCAAATCTCCAAATTGATTCAGAGGCTTCCAATTGGTTTGGAAAGATTAGAAGGTCTCCTGATTAGATTCAGATATGGGGATTTGGCTGCCAAATTGGGCCATATCTCCTCCAGATTGAATCAGTGACCAAAGCTTCACACAGCCCTGTTAAACACCACAACAGTTAAACTTCAGGGAACTTTCAATCATCAGGTAAGGGATGAGGGAGAATTCCTTTACCCTAGAGAAACAATAGCCCTGTGGTTATGGCACATATCTGGGCAGTGGTCATTCAGGATCTTTAAATAATATAAATATAAAATATTTTTATAAATGATATAAAAAGCAGATTTCTCTACAGAATCAGAGAAGTCCCTTTTTTTGCCCCTTAAATCTCAGGTAGGAGGTTGCCATTATTTCCTGCCCAGCTCTGGCTGTTACTTATGGCAACTTATTTTTCAGTCCTGCTAAAATATATTTATGACCTGCTATCATGCAAGAGCCAAAATAAAAAACAATTCTCCTCAGGTACTGGGTTTCCAGGGTATGTTTGTGTTGCTTCTCTAGTCCTCCGTGAGGTGCAAGTATGCCTTGCCTAACTGCTCTTACTCTACACATGCCATTTCTTGTGAGAGGCACACTGAGGGCTCTCTTCACTGCTGCTCTTCTGATCTCTCTCTGGTGTGTTCATGAGTAGTGGTAGAGGACTCCCTTAGCCTGTGCTAACTGACTGGCTTCCAGACCTGGTGTGTGTGGAGTCATAGTCGGTGGATGGGGCATGGTTGTGAGGAGCACTTTGGAAGCGCTGTAGAAATACGCTAGTTCTTCAGGAGCAGATCAACATGTTCTGAAGTGCTAGTGGCCAAAACCAAGCTTGTGCCTTGTTCTATATAAAGAGAATGTTTCATCTGTATAAAGAGAGCTTTGCAAGCCAGTACATCTACCCAGGTTTCTCATTTTAATCCACCAGCACAAGACTGTCATACATCTTGCATGACTTGCCTTTATTTTGTAGGTCACATGCATCTAGTTTGAGAAATGCTTGTCTGATTTCTTAGTAACCATTACATTAGCCTGAACTAAAACCAAAATGTGCTGCATACAGGTAGCTGAAGATTTCAGATTCTGGATGCTTTGATGGGAGCCATATTGTAAATGTGGATGAGAGTGACCTGCAGGAATTTCCAAAGAGCCCTTTTAAATAAAGAAGATCAGTCAGAGCTTGCTTTTACAGCCAGGATTTTGGCGATTTGTGCGTGTGGATCTTGAATAGGGGAGACATGCACTTTTTTGCAATGAGACTTTTTGAGAGCTCATGGATTCCATCCCAGCTGTGTATGGGAGCAGCTGGAGGGTTCCCAGGTGGTATATGCATGGCCATTTCTTGTACAGTACGTAAACAGGCTGCAGAAGAAACGACTTGTTGCTTTGTAAAGTAACTGATTCCTGAAGGAGAATCAATTGGTTGAAGAGAGGATTTAAAGGCGGAAGAATAGCAGAACTGGCAGCACTGGAGCTGGACAAAAAGAAACGCTGTAGGCAGAATATAAGGGTGGGGTTTGGTACAGTACTGATATGTGTTACCCCTATAGATTGTATTTCTTTGTTTAGAACAAGGGATAAGGAGGTATAGATTTGTGAAAGCCATGGGAACATCAGAAAGGAAGAGGAGATAGGGACAGTGAGGTGCAGGAAAAAATATAAATGCAAAAAGCAAGACTCTCCAAGAATTCCCCTTATGAGTCTAATTTTCAGTACAATTTCACAGATGAATGCCTGCTGTGACACCTTCTTGTCAGCTGCCCCACCCCTCTCCACCTCCACCTTATCTAGGTGTCTGCAGCACTCATCATGACCAGAATTTTGGATGTCTCCAGTTGGAACCTCCAGCCGTGCTCTCCAGGCCCCGCAATTTTTTTCCTTGTCTGAGTTAAGCAACAGAGTTTGAGCTCCAATTTTTATTACTGAGCAAGTGCTCCTATCTTTGAGTCATGCTTCAACAGACACTCAATTAAAAGAAGGAAAAAAAATAGGTGATGGAATCTTCTGTATCACAGAGCTAGAAAATAGCACGGAGTGTTTACTGTGTACAGCTCCTTCTCTGCAGTACTTGCAGCAGGTGGGAGATTTGTGAGCTGGTTTGGTCCACAGCAGATCTAACTTGAAATTAGAGGTTAAACTTTTGCATTTTTATGATCAACAGCATACTGTCCTGCTACAAACTTGCTTAGATTCATGAAGAGTAACAAAATAGAGTACAAAAAAAAAAAAAAAAAA
>JAGPOW010001543.1:33031033-33059033 GCA_030014935.1 Caiman crocodilus
AAAAAAAAAAAAAAAAAAGAAGCAGCTTTCCTGGGGCAGACGTGACCAAGGGTAATATTTTGGCATTACTCTCCCCAAATCAGGAGCCAGTATTGCTTTTATTAAATACATGCAACTCAGAGCTATGATCTAAAAGCAAATCACATTTACTTTTATGAATATGGAGGCAATTAGAATTCAGTCCAGTGGGATGACTCTGTGAGTTCTGACATCAAAGGGCAACACTGTTTGATTGATATCAGTCAGATGGCAATATTGTTTGAAGAAATGTAGTCAGAAGACTGGCAATTTAAAGGCTGTAAAAAGTTACAGGAGATGTGAGTGCAATGTTCCATACTGATTTCTAGTGTACGAGACTGTGTATTATAGAATTGGCAGTAACATTGCAATCTTGTCTCCCAGACACACGCATTGTTTTAAAGGACAGAGGGGGAGAAAATCTAGCTCCTATTTTTTTTTTTTTTAGGCAAGATATATTCAGTGGGGCATTAAAATGAAGGTTGTAAATTATTCTTTTGCTCTTATGTTCTATGCAGGGTTTTCTATTCAGAAAGCTGGCATTTACATCTTGTTTAAAATGTATATCATATAATTTTACTGAACATTAATAAACAACACTACTTTTATTGGTATGTATTCATTTGTAGAATTGTGTTGACTGCACTTCCTGCATGGAGAAAAACCTGAAACAATGATTTTGATACATCGTTCAAATAAGTATCAAGCATCGGTTCTTGGTATGTTTTTCCTTATTTTTAGGATAAATAACAGCACACTATCATTTAAATATAAATGATTTATTTGCCTAATATGTTATAGCTTGGAAACAGTGATGTTAAAATGTTCATACTCTCTGCAGGTTTAAAAACAATGCAAAAAACTCTTCCAAGGGGATTAGAACACTAGGAGCAGAGTGCAGTGAAAAGAAATTGTTACAATTACTAGAAAACGTTTTTCCTCCTGGCAAAATGTACCAGTGTTACATGAAAATGATGAGAATGCAACTGACTTGTTCCTTTTTTGGCACAAATAGGACAGTATTATAAAAAGTTGGCAGAATAGCTGACAAGTATCAGAAGACAGGAAGGTAAGAACTATTGAGGAAAATGGTAAGCAGTAAGGGTGTGTGAAGTAGGCTGTATTCAGTTTGGACTCAGCCTGATTCAGGGGACAGTAATATGATTCGTTGATTCAGATCACTGTTCTGATTCGATTCAGTTAAATCCAAATCCGAAGTTTTAGTGCTGATTCAGAGAATCAGCAATTCGGCCATAGACACAATTTTAAATGTTTTCTCTACACACCTCAAGGTACCACGCATGGCTCATGAATGCTGAGATGGTGGGGTGGATGGAGAGTATCCCACAGGACGTGTTTGGTGGCGGCCCCAGAAGTGGACCAGAAGTACTTCCAGTGCACTTCTGGGTCCCCACCCCAGCTCAGGAATTGGCCATGGGGGGACCCCAGTTATGCCCCCCCCCAGACCCAGGAGGCCAAGCCAGGGGGGGAGGGTGTTCCTCTGTGCACTCTGCAGCAGACCCAGAAGTGGACCAGAAGTGCTTCTGGTCCACTACCAGGTCTGCTGCTGAGTATGCTGGGGACTGCCCCCCCCCCCACACACTTGGGACGCTCCATCTGCCCCACCATCTCAGTGTTCACAAACCTCCTGGTACCTCAGTGTGCAGAAAAAAAACATTTAAAGCTGTGTCTATGACTGTATCATAGAATCTCTCAATCAATTCAGAGCGTTTGGATTCGCTTCGGAGAGATTAAAGGATCTCCTGATTTGATTTGGATTTGGAGATTTGGCTGCTGAATCAGGCCAAATCTCTGCTGACTAGAATTGGCAACTGAAGCTTTGCACAGCCCTATTAATCAGTTCTGTTCTTTTCTTTTTTTTTAAAGGAGGGCTTGATGCTTCTTGGTGTAGAGATGCAAAATTTAAGTGTGGGTTGTAAACTCTGGGTGTGTCCACACACTCAGGCATGTGCACTTGTAGCAGTGGCACAAAGTTGTGCTGGAGATTTGTACCTCTGCATGCATCTGAATGTGCACTTTGGTGTGGGGCAAATTATGCCACTTGGGGCAAAATGACCCTGCCCAGCTTCTCCTGGATCTTCAGCCAGAGGGAGCTAGAGACTGGGCCAGCAATATTAAAAAAAACAAAACAAAAACTGCCCTGGTGAGCAGCTTGGGGTTACTTGCCCTCAGGAGTTTCTAAGACCTGGCCAGTTGGTACTGGTGGAGACTAGCTCCTTGTGCCAGCTGGACTGCTGAAGCACCCCTAACTTAGAGTGGACCCTGAACCCTCTACCTACTGCATCATTCTGGCAGAGGGAGCTGCTGCCTGGCTGTGACCTGCTGCCACCTGCAACAGCATCTGGCCCCTTGGACCTGTGGCCCCACGGCTTCGTACCTGCCAGACGGGGACTGCACGGCTGCCTGGGCTGTGATATGGGCATTACAGTGGAGCCACTTGCACCCCTGGGCCAACTGCTAATGGGCCGTGGCTGCACAGCTGGCCTTTCTGTGGCACTGCTATCATGTCTTCTGGTGCTCCCATTCTGCCATCTGGGTAGTTACCACCTGGAAGACGTGCTCATTGCAGTGGGCTGCTTTGAACTGTTGAAGTGTGTCCACGTGGCCCCTGGTGCTGGACCTGGGCAGGCATCTCTGCCTGGGTCCTGCCACTTGCCTCACTAGCAAGGATCATGATATTCTGTTTAAAAATTGCAAATTCTTTGATAAGAAAATCTGCCAAACACATGGGTTCTCTCATTAAAATACCCCAAACCCAAATTCTTCCATGATTAAAGTGAAACACCACTATATATAGAGAGGGATCAGTTGGACAATACCCCCTTTGCCCATCACCCACCCCTGCTGCCACCTCTACCTCTCCCTCCAGCTCATCACAATTCCTAAGTGGTTACTGGGACCAGAGGCCCCTCCAGGCTGGGGCCACATGTCCCAGCACTAGTGTGCACATGGGGCAGGGCTGGATTACAGCAGCTGCCCCTGCAGCCATGGCTTCTGCCAGCAGGTTCTATCTTGTCTGGTGGCTGGGTGTGTGGGTTGTAAGATTTTAGGGGGTAGGAGGGAAGGGGTTTCCCCTCACAAGCCCCTCCCCCACTGCCCAAAGGCATGTGCCAGTGGGCCAGGCTGGCTGTGTAGCCCCTGGGTCTCAGGTGGTGCCATGTGTCGCCAGGAGTGCCTCAAGGGCCTGCTGTTACTGCTGGTGGTGGGGCAGGCAGGGACCCTCCCACCCCCACACAGTCCCTCCCACCCCAACGTCCCTGCTTACCAGGGACAGAGCCTGGGTCTGAGCCACTGCTGCGGCCTAGCCCTACTTCTATTTCCTCCAGTATGCTGAAGCAGCATGGTGGGGCAGCAGGTGCATACTGCAGGCATAGAGATGCTCTGGCTGGGTGCTAGAGAGTCTCCTCCAAGGAGATCCAGCCTCCAGTTGCTTTGGGGAGCACTCCCTGTGCCACTTTTTTCAGTGTGTTTTCTTTTGATATCAGAATTCCTCAGTATCAAACTTAGAGTCTGCACGGCAGGGAACATTTTTTAGTTTGTGGCATGCCCCTTGCAGCATCTCAAAGTGCTTTTAGATGTCACAACAGACATGTGCTTGCTCATGTAGATGCAGCCTCTGAGTCCAAGTGTACCAATGGGGGAGGCAGGAACATCATAGCCAGCTATGGGAAGTGACACCCAAAGGTGGTTGTTATAATTATTCATTGTGTTAGCACCAAGAAGCCCTTGTCATGGATCCACTGTGTTAGGCATCATACAGACACAGAACAAAATGCTGGTCCCTATCCCATAAGGCTGACAACTAAAACAGTAGATGGATACAGACGGACAGAGGATTACAGTGAAGCAGAGTTGGTCACCGTGACAGACAATGGTTGTAACACACCAGTGGTCTATCACATCCTTGTTTGAAGATGTAAGAAGAGTTTTTAAGGAGACTTTGGAAGGAGAAAAGTGAAATGGCTTTGTGCATGTTTATAAGGAGCTCCGCTCAACCATGAGTGGCAGCATGGGGAAAAATGCATGGAGGGGTTTGTTTGGAAGTGTAACAAGTTATCAGTGAGGTTGGCATCATGGGCCAAATGGAGGTGGGAGTCACCTTTTTTCCACTAAATAATAGATCAGATCATAGGTATGGTGGGAATAGGTCATGAAAACCCTGGAAGCATAGAAAAATATCTTACAAATGATGCAATGGAAATGGGGGACAAAGTGAAAAAAAGCAAAGAGAAGGGTGATATGGTAATTACCATCTGGTACCAGCTCCAGCATGATTCTGGCCCCAGTCCATCCCAGGGCATAGAGCATGTGGTTGCTGTGGCCCCAGCCCCAGCTACTCGGCAACTGTTACGGCAGTGGTGGCTCTGGTTGAGCCCCACTGCCACTGTTACTGGGCTGGACCAGAGCAACCCTGTGCTCTGTGCCCTGGGCTGCAATGGGGCCAGAGTCTGGCTGGAGGGTTGGTGGTGGGGGCAGAGACTGTGGAAGGCCAGGTCAGGGGCAGGAAAAACAAGCAGTGGGGGATGGCACAGAGGCAGTAGGGAGACAGAGGTGGTGTCAGAGGAGAGATGGCAGGAGAAGCAGGGTGGGTGAGGGAAGCAGAGCTTGGGTTGGGACCCGAGTTGGAGCTACATCAGCCACCTGTCCTCCCTAACTGCTCTGTACTTGGATCAAAGATGAGAGGCTTTCTCCCCTTTTAATAAAAAAACTTAATTCTCTTTTTTTTTTTTGGCTTTGTATTTCCTTTGTTTTTAATTTGACACCAGTATGTAGCCTTTTATTTTAGCAGTAGGCAGATCAGATGTGTACTAGATTGTTAATCCAAAACACTTCTTCAAGTAGGAAAAAGTAGTGTATGTGCGTATGTGTAGCACACACATGTGTTTGTATATTGCTGGAAAATAAATTGTATTTTCCTCTAAACCAGTACAGTAGCTTTCTTCAGTCTGTTTAAAAATGGTAGTCTTGGAAAAAAGCCTCATACTTTATATGCTAGATCCGTAATATTTTTCAAAATTTTGTTTAAGTAATTAAAGAGAAGGGTGGCCCACAAAACTAACTAATGATTCTGGAAGTCTTCAGTTTTTGATACCAAATCAAGACCTCTTACAAGGAACTAATATTCAGAAAATGGCCAATAGCTACTGCTTGAAAATTCCACTTATGTTGTACCCTGTTCGGTGTCCAAAATCACTCATAACTTTTAGAAAATCCCTGCTGAACTTGTTATCACCTTAGTGTTTAGATGAAAGAACTGGTATTTTCTAACCCAACCCAAAGCAAACCATTTCTTGAGATTAAAAAGTTCAGATCCATATGTATTTAAAAAAAAGAAATTATCTTGTGAGTTTTGGTACTTTGGGGTTCTAGCCAGATTGGAAGTGATAGAGAGAAATTCTGTATTACTATAGTAATATGCTATGTTGATGTAGCAGGCTTGCCTTTTGGAGCTTGGGTTGAGTCCCAGGCTTGAAATCTTGCTGTTTTGAGTGGTGGAGCCCATCCACCAATCAGAAGGCAGCAAGAGGACTTAAGTCATGCCCCTTTTCAGAGGGGAAGGGGAGAGGAGTTCTCCCCCTACCCCCCGATCTGATTGAAGACGGCAACACTCAGGTCCAGAAGACTTCAGGGGTGGAGTCCTGGAGTGTATAAAAGGAGCTGTGTGCCCAGCATAAGGGGAGCACATCTGGGAGCGAGGAGAGTGGGGTTTAGAAGAGCTGAGGAGAGCTGCTCAGCAGGACAAAGCAGTAGCCCAGAAGTGTCCCTGAAGACTTCCCTCATTGGGACCAGCGGATGGCTCCAGCAGCTCGGACAGATTTGGCCAATTATTTTGGGTGGAGGGCCACTTACCCAGTTATGGCAGGCTGTCGAGGGTCACATTAGCCCTGCCCCTTGAAAGGGTGCCCCTCCCCCTGGTTAACATCTTGGGACCAATGTCCCAATGTCTTTGGGACATTGGGCCCCACCGGTACTGACCCTGGGACATGGGACCAATGTCCCTGGGACATAGGACCAAAGTGGGACACAGGCAAACAGGGGTCTGTGGAGCTGGGTTGGGCTGCACCAGCAGGTAGAGAGGGGAGCTGGCCCAGCTCCGTAGAGCCCCTGCTGGCTGAGACCCTGTGCTTCTGCCACTCTGCTCTGGGCCCCACTGGCACTGGCCCTGGGAGACCAGTACCAGCCCCATTCTCCTGTTGGCTCCCCACCCACTCACACCTAGTGCCCTGCAGCCCTGCAGTACAGACAAGGGGCAGCACACGGCCCCAGTGCCCTGCTCGCCGCAGGGAAGAAGCTGGAGCTGAGTGCAGGGAAAAGTGGCCCCTCGCCCGCCTGTGGTTGGTGCTCCCTGCTGTAGGTGCTTGCAGTGCATGTGGAGCTATCCTGAGCAGGCACAGGCAGCCCTACATGGGCTACAGCAGCTGCAACACAGGGTACCGGCCACAGGGTGAGTGAGGGGCTGCTTTTCCCTGTGCTCAGCACCAACTTGTAACCCAGCCCTGTTGCCAGCCTGGGCCCTGTGCCAGCTCTGGGCTTACCTGTCAGGGCTGTGTACAGCGGCAGCAGCTGCACCCCCCCCTGCGAGCTGTGCCATTGGCTGCTGCTGTCTGCCTGGAGCTTGCAGCTTTTTTTTTTTTTTTAAGAATTGGGAGTTGGGGCCCGGTGGGGGGAGCCATTGTGGGGGCTGGGAGAGTGGGCTTGGATCAGGGATCTCATGACAGAGCCCCCCATGCAGGGTGGGGCAGTGGGGGGCAGTGGGGATCACCCCCCTGCCTGAAAGCAGCCAGTGAGTGCCAGGCTATTTTTTTAAAGACCTGGGAGCTGGGGCCAGGCGGGGCAGCCATTGACAGAGCTGGGAAAGCATGCAGTGGATGGGGCCAATTTGGAGATCCAGCCAATTTGGCAGTGGCTGAATCGCTGAATCGGATTCACCTGAATCGATTCGGGACAATCTTTTGAATCACTGAATTGAATCACTGTCCCCGCATCAGCCAAATCTGAATCCAAAGTAAAGTCATGTGGAAGGAGGATCTTAGGAAAATAAATGCAGAGAGGATGTGGAATTTCTTTAACTCCAGGGTGGCAGGTCCAGTGCATACTGTACTCCTGCTGGCAGAGCCAAATGCCTGACACTGCTTCAGAGAACTTGTTCAGCTCCTGTGCATAGCACTATGTATGGCCATATGGATGTGACCAAAGCCCTGTCCACTTAGTCTATTGTTTGCAAATGAATTTGGCATAGGGAAATCCACAGTGAGAAAATCCGTGCAGGAGTTGTCCAAGGAGAATCGGTATCAGGGGCCCTAATCACAGGGATCCAGGTTTTCTTTTTCCCATGGGAAAATGGAGTAAATCATAGATTTTACCTTTCACCAGAGGCAAACATGGATTTCTTGTTTTACAAGAGAAACCTGCAGATTTTGCCGTTTTGCAGGGAGCTGGAAGAAGGCAGTGAGACAGGAGGCACCATGTAGATGGACATGCACGTGGCCCCAGGCTGCCCAAGAGCAGCTCCAGCAGGTAGGTGGGGGGCAGAAGGGGTTTGAGGCCCTTGTTGGGAGGGAGCTGGGAAGGGCTGTTGCCCAGTTGGGTGGGGCTTGGGGGCTGGGGCTGCAATGTGCATCTGCAGAGCCCCAGTGGGGAGCAGGATGGGGCCACGGGTGGCTTGTCTGGGGAAGGGGGAGGGCCAGCTCTCCACTATGGCCCACACTCCCTGGGGGCAGGGGGACCGGCATTCCCCAGATCTATGCATGGGGCAGGTGCAGGCTCCTGGCAAGTGCTTCTTCCCTGCTTCCCTTCCCTGGGGCCTTCACAGCCCAGTGGGCATAACCCGGCATAGCTGGGGACAGTGGGGCCATGCGGGGATCTCTTTGCTGCTGTGAGCTGCCCCCTGCTGTTCTGTCAACATGCCCCCTGCATGTGCTGCTGCTTTGAAGGGTGCAACCCTGTGCTTCTGCTCTCACTGTAGCCCCACACACAGGAGGCATGTCACCAGGGCAGTGTGGGGCTCGTAGCGGCAAGCAGTAGGCCTGTGCAAAGCGGATAGCATTCGCTTTGGATTCATATTTGGCTGATTTCAGAGACAGTGATTTGATTTGAATCACTGTCCCAAATTCATTCAAATCCAAATCTGATTTGGAGATTTGACCGGTGCTGAATTGGCCAAATGTATGAATTAAACAGGCCCCACACCCTGCCTGCTCTCCCAGTCCTGTCAATGGCAGCTGCACCCAGTCCCAGCATCCTGGCACTTAAAACAAAAAATCCCCTCACTCATTGGCTCCTGCCAGGCGGGGTGGGGGAGGGGTTAATCCTCACTGCCTCCCACTGATCTGTGCTGCATGGGGGGGCTCTGCCATGAGCCCCCAGAGGCCCTGACAGCTGCTGCAGCAGCCGGTGAGTGAAGGACTTTTTAAAGCGCTGGGACACTGGAGCTGGGCCAGGCAACCATTGACAGGGTTGGGAGAGTGGGTGGGGGATGGGGGCTCATGGCAGAGCCCCCTCATGCAGTGTGGGGCAGCAGGGATCGCCTCCCCCACCTGGCAGGAGCCAGTGAGTGTGGGGCTTTTTTTTTTTTTTTTTTAAGTGCCAGGATGCTGGAGCCAGGTGGGGTAGCCTTTGATGGGGCTGGGAGAGCGGGCAGGGGTCAGGGAGCACTCAGAGGGGCTGGGGGAGCAGGCAGGGGATGGGGCCTGGTGGGATTCCCCCCATGATTCCCTTCCTTTCTTCCAGGCATCCTTCCCCCCACCCCTACTTACTGGCATAAAGTCTGGGTCCAGCTCCCTGTGGCAGTTAGTGGGGACTGCCCAAATCACCAAATCTCTGTATCTCCTCCAAATCTTTTTCCAAATCAATTCGGAGGCTTCGGATTGATTCGGACCTCTTTATTGGTCTCCCAGTTCAATTCAGATTTGGAGATTTGACTGCTGAATCAGGCTGAATCTCCGCTGAATCAAATCAGCAACCAAAGCTTTGCATAGCCCTAGCAAGCAGCTTCTCCTCACAGCTCAACTGCACCAGGTCATGCCTGCTGAGCTGCGGAGGCCCTGGGGCAGGGAAGCAGGGCAACAGGGAACAGCAGACCCATGTAGAGGATCTACTTGCAGCTGTGAGCTTTGTACTGCATCCATCTTCCAGGGCCTCTGCAGCCCAGTGGGTACCACCTGACATGGCAGGGAGCAGAGGAGCTGTACAGAAAAGCTGCTCACTGCTACTCTTCCCAGTAAAGCACCTCCTGCGCGTGGGGCTGCAGTGAAGGCAGCAGTGCAGGGCTGCATCTCTCAAAGCAGCAGCACATGCAGGGGGCATGTCACCAAGGAAGTGTGGAGGGGGTGGAGCTCAGAGCAGCAAGGAGATCCCTGAAAGGCCCTGCTGCCTTCAGTCAATCCAGGTCATGCTTGCAGGGCTTGGAGGCCCCAGGGGAGGGAAGCAGGGCAGGAGGTCAAGCTTGTGCAGATCTGGGGGGTGTGGGTCTCCTCTGGCCTCTAGGAGTGCACGCGGTAGTGCAGAGCCACTCCACCTAGGCCTGCAGCAGGGGGTAGTGGGGACAGGGAGCTACAGAGGTGGGTCTAGCCCTGGCAGCTGGGGACTCCCCTCTAGCAGGGGTGGGGAAGTAGGGGCTGGGGGCGGGGGGCACCAGCAAGGCTGCGGGGGCTGTGGGGAAGGAGTGAGAGACATGAAGAGGGCCAGGGGGCTGTGGGTAGGGAGTGAGGGGCACCAGCTGGGTGGAGAGAGCTGTGGGGTGCCTTTAATTTTAATAACAGATTTTGGGTTTTTTGTTAGACAATTTGTGATTTTTTTTATTTTTTTTTTTGCGGACAATTTGTTGTTTTTTAATTGGGGAAAACCAGGATCCCTGCTAATCAGGCAGATGAGTCTGGATTTATTGTCTAGGCAGGCACACATGCCTTGAGTCTGGCTGACAGCTCTGCCCCGGCTAATTAACTGGCTAGCTTTCCGATTGGCTGCTGGGAGTGCTGCCTACCAGTTTAGCCCCAGTTGTGGCAGCAGACCTCCAGACCAGCCACCAGTTCTGAGTCTAGTCTCTGCTTTGGCAAGCCTCCTGGCCTGGCTCTGTTCTTAGACTTTGAACAGTGTGTTTCAAAATAAGAAAATTAAAATACTAGCTTTGGTATTTCAGGTGCGCGTGTCTTTGAATCCAGGAAAAGCAACTGGCCCAACTGTGTTACAGGTGGTTGTTGAATTTAGGGTCTATGCCCACTTCTGAGGTAAAATCCTGGCTCTGTTGAAGTTGGAGAATTTGATCACTGGTTTCAGTTTGGCCAAGATTTCACCTTGAAGGTAGGGAGCTAGATATGCATGACCTGTTATTTGACCCCTTGGACAATTCAAGGTTGAAGAGAAGGACTATGTTAGCTATCTCTGTAGCTCCCTGATTCTCAGCCTGCCAGGCAACAGTCCAGTCTCACTGGACAACTTAGAGCATAAAGGCATACAAATGTGACCCTTTATGTAAGAGACCATTGTGACAAAATTAATTAGTGGAAATTAATATGAATAAAAGAAAAAAGGCAAAATTCATATATTCCAAAAGTTTTAAATTGCAGACTTCCTAAGGGTCAGTACATTCTATTATTATTTCTGGGAAAAGCATCTCATCACATAATTGAATACTGTATTTTATTGCGTATGTCATTTCCTGGTTAGTCAGTGCTGAGCTGTGGTAACGTGACATTTTCTGAATGAGAGATTAGAAGCATTAACACAGATTTTAAGTTTGGTAAAATGACTGGCATCAATAGAAAAAGAGATTCACTAGGATATAAAAACAAACTAGAACTGTAGTAAGGTACATCTGATTAGTGTTCTCTCTTCCAGTACCAATTAAGTGCTGATGAACCTGTTAACCTGGAATTTTTGTTTTCTTTCTCTCTTTTTTTTTTCTTTTCTTTTCTTTTTTTTATTTAAGAAGTAGAGTTTGGAAACTCCTTTGGATAGCTCAGTGTTGTTTTGTTGCCAACAAGCTGGGGGATGGAGGCTGACATGCAGCCTGTTTCTAATAGCACACACACTGTTTCTTTATTTAGAGCCTCTTTACCAGTATCAATTAAACTCCAGTTAAATTTGACACATCTTAACCTTGCGTTGGATCCAATTCATTGCTACAGCAGAACCCATATGGCACTGAGACAGTTGCAGGCATCAATTCGCTGCTTATGTAGAGTTACTGGCTGAATGCCAAGCAGTAATCACTGCTTTTTGTTAATAGACATGTTTGCTTTTGCAGTCATTTCTATACACAGTGCTCTAGATTAATTAGAACAAAATCTGTCACCCATCTAAGAAACAACCAGAACTTTTTGTTGTTGTTGCTTCAGTTTTAAAGAGAAATGAGTTCTTGGGGGTGGGGAGAAATGATTCTGGAATAACCCATTTTATTTCACTAGGATATAAAAACAAATTAGGACTGTGTATGTGTGTTCAAAATTAAAAGATGTGCGTGTGATCTGTTATTTAGTTCTAATAAATGAATAAATAAAAAAGAGCAATGGTGAAAGCAATAGAGATTTGAGGTGCATACCTATCTAGCTGGAGGAATCACTGAAAGATTAGTGGTGATTTACTTTGGCTGAATTTAAAGTAAGAGGGATATAATGCCCTTAAAATGAACACAGCATGTGTTTTTTTTTCTTTATTTAAATGCATCTATTTCACTTAGATGAAAAATGTTTGTTTTTTTTTCCTTTTGCACCAGCGATCCACTCAGTGCATATGCTTGTGGAAATTACTTGTCACGGTTGTATAAACATTCCTGAGGTTCAGGTTACAATCACTTTAATGGTCAGATATACAAACAACTTTAAAAATATTTCCTGCATCACTAGTACCACATGTAAGAGGAGTTATGATTATTGTGATTAAAATACTTTCTGTCCATCTGTACATGAAAAATCAAGAAAATGGTGCGGTTAGTTACGATTAAACTATTCTGGCTGCTCATTACTAATTTTATACTTCTTTCAAATCCATGTCAAATGCTGTGGACATGGTTACTTTGCAAAGATAGAATTTTAAATCTTATTATGCATTTATTATGCAGTAAGTTGTTACTTTATTGTGGTTGATGAGGTCCCTTACATATATTTCAATGAGTTCTAAATCCTGCCCACCGTTCTAGAATGTTAATGTTGCTTTCTGATGAACGTTACGCTATTGCTAGTCAGGCTGCTACATTTTGTTTGTCTGTCACTATTCCAATACCCTCCAAAATGACCTGCTGTTCACATATTAAAGAAAAAAAAGTGTATGCACTATTTAAGACTAATTGATTTTTTTCATTAAAAGTCAACATACCATGTTCATTGCAAACTTACCGCTCTATGGTGGTGTCCTTAAGCATGCTACATTGATTCAATGGGTTCCTTCCTGACCTCGGAGCAGTGCAGCTATGTTTGTGCAGCACTACAGGGGATCTAATTAGCACTACTTTGTGTCAAGTAGTCTGTCCCCATGCTAATTAACCCTCACCATGGTACTGGGTGAATGTGGCTATTGCTTCTGGTTCAGGAATCACCCTGCCTGTAGCAGTTTAGTGTGCTTGAGGGTGCTGCTCTGGAGAACGGTAAGATGATCAGTGATCACACAAACATGGTGTTAAATAGAGACCCTTTGCCTTAACTCTTTCTGAGCACAGTAGTCAATTATGTATAATCTTTTTTAGGATGGGACAAGAGTGAAATACCTATATTTTCTACTGTCCCTTTTTAAACTGTTTTTTAAATGTTCAGCTTATGTTTTAGTATTCCAGTACTGTTGGTCCATTGTTTGGTACTACAGCTTTATCAGCAGAATGTGTGGCAGATGGTTTACATTTGCATTAGCCTTCTGGAAAAAGAATCAGCTACCACCAACATAAGCTACAGCTTTTCTTTCAAAATTTATAACAAATTGATATGAACAACATTTTTATAGAAAAAAAATACACCCCTATCTCTGCATTCCTCTTCTGAAGAAGAAGAATTAACACTACTCCAACACCATCATTTGCATCTGTTTTCCACTCCCTGCTCCACCCCAAGGTTTGTTAAAATGATTTAGGTATTTCATTATGCAAAATGACTTTTATAAAAAGACCTTCCTTTTTGTTCCACAATCATACTTAATTTCATTTGTCATTTGTTATGGAGTAGAACTATGTGAAGTTGGGATATATTATTTGTTCTAGTCTGTATTGGATAATTTATTACATTTAGAAACCAATAATTTTTAAATATAATCAGATTTAAGTTTTTAATAAGATTCATCCTCCTATTCACATTTGCTTAATTTAAGGATATTAAATCTGCTCAGGAATGAGCTGCCTCTCAAAGCCTCATGTGCCTATTACAGGATTTTATTTCTGATGTGTTAATAGGATTTAATTATATTAGCCCAGTAGTCCAGAGACGCATCACAGTTGTTAAACCTTGAGAAACCAAGCAAATGTTGTGGTAAAAGAGTAGTGGTCAGCCTATCTTTTTCTAAAGATGACCAAGACTTGATCATTTTTTGTTAATATATCTGTTGTATGGATCTGTGACAATTTGAAATTTAAAATATACAGTGCTAAACACAGTGGAAGATAAACTTCCCTTCAGTTAAAAGCATTTTAAAACAAGGTTAACACACAAATTAATTAGTCTAGTTTAATCACCATTATCTTAACACTTTTCCTAATTTCTGACTCCAAGAGATTTATTTAAACAAATTTTCATTTCTTTCTTCCACCTTTCTTTTGACTATTAAACTCATAATTTTATACATGGAATAGAGCTGCAGCAAATTGTTATGAAAACTGAGTATATTTAATAAAGCTCCCTCCCCCGCCATTTCCTGTGGCTAATTAGGTTAATGACAAACAGTAGCAGCAATGGAAGACAATTACTTGGGGACTTCTATAGTGGCATGGTGAGGGGAAGGGAAGGAGAGGGAGGCACAGACTGCTGCAATCTGTAAGTCCTGTCAATTTCTCCATCAGCATCATTTGCATCAATCAGAAGTGTTGGTTCTTGTCAAGTTCACATGAAAGCTAAATGTACAGAAGTCAGTGTTTCTGATGGCTGCAGACAACTCAGAGATAGAGAAACTGACAAGATTTGCATAGAATCACAGGGAAGGAAAAAAACCCATAGCAATATGCCATCCAGTTGGACATTTTGCGTCCAAAATTAGGTTGATGCATGTTATGGCACATTTCCACCAGTAATCACAGACACTCCGCATATATTTCAGGAAGATTTAGGCCCTCATTTTTTCTTCTAACTTAAACAGAGCTAGACTTTAAGTCTCATAAAACACACAGAGTAGGCTGTTCTTTGTGGGGAAAATAGAACTGTAAAGGATGCTTCGATTCCCCTCTCCCCCAGCATTCTGGTACTTTTCTTTGCCATGAAAGACTTGAAAATGCAAGCTGATATGAACTGATCTCTGGCTTGGAGAGGTACAAACATCTGTGTTGAACTTCACCAGTGGGAGATTGGTGAGGAGGGCCAAATGATTTGGGGTCACATTTTTGTTTGTGTTTTGAACCCCTTATGTCAGTTAAGTGAGTGAGACTATTAGGGGAACAGTTAAAGTGCACCCCAGCCATACTTACCTGGTAAAGGGTACATTGGTTCACTTTTCAGAGCTACGTTGATCAGCTCTGAGAATAAAAAAGCCCCAAATGACTTCTTGAAATGCATGTCCATAACCCAAGGCTCCCTTGCAACATGCCAAGTCTGGTTCTGTCTTTATTTGAATACAACTCCTTTGATTTCAGTGATGTTACTGCTGACTTACTTCAGTGTATGAATAGCATATTAGGATCATAGTGTGGCTTTTTTCATAGTTTTATGAAATGGTGCTAATGTTAATTTAGAAAGGCCATCCACTCTTTATATATGCCTGTATTGATATTATGATGACATAAATTACAATATTTGCAGTTAGCATGGGATATTACTTTAAAAGATGCATAAATATATAAAAATATTGTCATATGTATTTATATATTTAATATATTTACTTTCTTCTGTGCCTGCAGTATTGTGCAGGAAAGTCTGTAATAATTTAGCCTGGGGTTTGTTTGCAAGCTCCCCAGCGGTTTTCCCCACCTCCACTTGCCATACAGTGGCATAAGAAGAAAAGGTTCAACATCTAAATAACTTCTGGTTGTTCAAGTTGAAGAGTGGATTTTTAGCCAATGGAAAGTTCCCCTCTATTATATTTTTTTACACTGGACATCTTGGGAATATCAGAAAATATACTGCTAAGGAAACACAACAACGGGGGAAGATTCAGAATTTAAACTTGAGGGGTACATGCAGTGTCAAGGAATTTGGACATAAAAATCAAGACCACTTCTGAATATACTCAAAAGGAGAAGAGAAACAGGTTCTGGAACCTGAATGGATTTCAGAAATGTCAAAAAAGAAAAAGTAATTTATAGACTAAGGCAGGACCATTCAACTGGCAGTCTGTGGGCTGCATCTGATCTGTGAGGGCTTAAAGTGCAATCCATGGACTGACTGCCACTGCTCCCATTGTGCTGGCTGTTATGGCAGTGGCTGGGCTCTCTGGAGCCAAACAACATGGCAGGAAGCTTGATGAGCTTGCTGCTTGTGCAGCAGCACTGCAGGGGGGCTTGAATGGGGGGCTTGTGCTGCTTGTGCTGGCATGGTGCTAGAAGCAGGGTTTGGCATCGTGTTTGGCATCATGTGGCAGCAGTGGGGGGGGGGGGGGGACACCTGCATGATAGTGGCAGTTAGGGATGGGTGGCAGGGAGGTTCTGCATGTGGTGGTGGTCCTGGGAGCTTGTGCAGTGTGTGGCCTGGAGTCTGTGACCTGTGCAACATGCAGCGCCTCAGCTGCTCTGAAGCTGAACAGCCCTGAACTAAGGAATAACAGAACTGAGAATATTGATGTCCATGCTGGATTATAGTGATATAAACTATGCCATCCCTTTAATGATATTTTCTTTGTTTACAAAATCAAGCCTTTCTAGGTATAGCAGGAAGTTGTATATAATGGTTCTTGTGTGCTCATTTTTGTGAGGGTTAAAGTTTTCTGAAGGTAGATCATGCTGGATTAACTTGATCTCTGTTTTCAAAAAAATGACTGACTTATTTTTGTAGACAAAGGAAATACAATAGATCTAATTTATATGGACCGAGTCAAACATCTGAAAGGGAAAATGAATAGTTTAAATAGAGAAGATGGGGTAGTACAAGAATTGTAAAGTGCATAAGAAACTGGCTAAAGGGGTAAAAAAAAAAAAAATTTAGAATTTGTGCCAACAGGGAATTGTCAGCTGATGGGAGGTTGTTAGTAGAGTTCCTTAGGGACTTGGAACTGATCTTATTTAATACTTTTATTAATTATGTTGGTATAAAAAAATAGTGTTGACAATACAAAGTAGGGAACATGATCAATAGGGCTGTGCAAAGCTTCAGTCCTTGATTCAATTCAGCAGAGATTTGGTCCGATTTAGTGGCTGAATCTGAATCGAATTGGGAGACCCTTTAATCTGTCTGAATTGAATGGGAAAGAATTGGCAATTCAGATATAGACAGAGCTTTAAATGTTCTTTTCTACAAACCTCAAGGTACTAGGCTGCTTATGAATGCTGCAATGGTGGGGTGGATGGAGCATCCCACAGGAGTATGGGGGGGAGCTCAGCACGCTCAGCAGGAGAGTCAAAAGTGGACCAGAAGCACTTCTGGTCCACTTCTGGATTCACCAGGGGGTGCACTGGGGCTCTCCTGCACCTCTGGCTCAGCCACTGGTGCCTTCTGGGTCTGAGAGACACCAGAGGACAGAAGTTAATGATACTGGGGTCACATCTACAGAAGACTGTGAAGTCTTTACTGCTCAGTCATTTAGTATTTGTATGAACAAGTACTAAATGACTGCCCAGTAACCCGATTAACTTTTCTTTGTGATGATACTGCACGGTAGCCTAATACCACTGTGCAATAGTGTTGCATCACATTTGTTGCCGTGCAACGCTACTGTGCAGTAATATCGGCCTACTGTGCAGTCAGTATCTCATGTAGAGGTGGTCTGGAAGTCCTTTTAATTCTGTGTTCTTGTGTGCGGGAGGATGTGATAGGTACTGGTATGTGACATAAAATTCTACCGTTGGCCTTGTCCTCATTCTAATTAGAAAAAATGATATGGCTTTTTACCCCTTAGGCCACAGGAGGTGATGAATTATATTCATTAACATACTGAAGTTACAAGTGGAGATCAAGCATTTGGGAGGGGATGTGTAACACAGATGCAATAACTTTGCTTAAATTATAGTGGACAGAGAAGTATAATAAATGTTTAAGTTCTATATCCGAGGAAATTTTATTTAAAAATTATTATTGTTCTGTGACATATTAAAAAGAAATGAAAACAGATGATCATTAATAAGATATTGATTGTACATTGAATATTAGATATTTATCTTAAGCCATGCATTTTATTTTTTACCACATCACTTACAGTTATTGGCTTCTATTCTTTCCATCCAGAGAATTGCTAGGACTCAGGAACTTTTAAGCTCCAAACCCCTCTCTTCATATACTGCTGCAAAGACAGAGTTCAGGGTCAAGCCACAAACTGGCAGTGCACTTCTAATGCTTCAGAAACAAGTTCACTTTATATATGGGAGAGTGAGAAGCAAAAGGATTTCTTACCACAATAAAACAAATCATAGGAAGACAGCAGGATGCCATTGCTGAAACCTCCACCTTCTTTCCTCATTGAATTCCTTGTATACATGTCATCTGCTATGAACCCAGATCATCAGTAGTGTCTGAGACTAGCGAGTCTGTCCTGCTCACTGGTGATTCTGCACAGAATTCTGCCCTCTCTGAAGAAAAGATAGTATCTTTTTGGTTACTATTTGTGGTGGAGAAGAACCAGAATATCTCTGGCTGGGCCTTTGAGTTGGGGCATCCATGTATAGCAAAGAAGGAGTGAAAAAGACTTTCAATTTATAGAGGAGATAGTCATGAACAAGAAATGTAGTAAACAGTACACACAGGAAAAAATATTGATATACTTTGTTAGTGAAGGCATTCAATAAATTCTTTTACAGTTAACTCAGTTTTCAGCTTGCTTTTCGAGTCCCTCGTGGATTAATACTCTTTTCTTATTCTTAATGCGCAACTTTTGGTGCAGAATAGCACTTGGGATGCCATTGTCATAGATATCCCTGTTCTGTCTCTTCACAATCAGATAAGATTATTTGTTCTTCCCTTCAGCATTTCATTTCCTTTAAACTAACTTTTCTGGCTATTGTGTCTTTGTCCTTTCTCAGACTCTTCACTCTAACTTAAAGGGTGGAATATTGCTGATCTCTAGAGTGAGTTTATTCTTTTACATTTTTCTTGTTGCATCACTCTTACCTCTTTTTTAGTCCTTTTGACATCACCCAGCCTACTCAACATATTTCTCTTGCTGGTGTGTGCTTTCACACTTTATCCTGTCTGGTTTTTATGAATCATTTAATGTCCTCTCTCTCCCCTTCCTCTTCAAAATGGAAACCATTGGCACTTGGCATGATCTTTGGTTTTGTTTTGATACCAAACCTTTTAGGGCTTTTGACAGTCATTCTCTGTGACTGACCGTTGGAGTATCTAATTACTTCTGATGTCTTGTTTGTTGTTGGAGTATATTGGTGGTATTTGTAGTCACTAAAAATACCATTTCCAATTCTATTGCCCCTCACAGATCTATAACATGGGGCTTAAGAAAAGATTATATTAATTACAATGTTATTCATTATTACCAGACTAGCTCACTTCTGTACTAACAATGTGCAGTCTTGTTTGAGTGGTTCATGCATTTCATCATGCTTCTTTTCCAAATATTGTATTGCTGTAGGCAATCCCACGGGCTTTGGGACGCAATCCATCCTTTAACGAACAGAAGCTGGGAAAAAGATTTTTCCTTTGAATGGGCCGTTTCCTAAATGCCAACTGCAGACAGGAATTAAAGGACAGTTTTTCATACTGTCCTTTAATTCATGTTGGCTGGTGTCACAGACAGCACACTTGACTAGATGGACCACTAGTATAATCTAATATGGAAGCTCTTGTGTTACTAGTTCCACAGATTTACAGAGAGCAAAAGTTCCTAAGTGCAGTTGGCTGAGTTAGTTTTCACCATGTTTTTGGCATGAACAGAGCTTTTAAAAGGGATTATCAGTTTCTGGTTTATAGAATACTATCTACATTTTACTACACGCATTAAATATTTTCTTTCAGGCAAGTTTTCCTTGGCGTAATGTCAGTAATATGTAGGTATCTGAATTTCATCTTCAGTATGTCAACAGTGTTTGATCAGTGATTGATTAGTCAATGTTTGTACTGCATTTCATATGTGGAAAGTATTATAGAAGCACTAAATATTATTGATTATGTCAGTAGGGTTCATTATGTTTCTTTAGTGTATGTCATATGAGGTTTGCAAAAATGATTATATTAATAAAGTAATGATTTTGTATGATGGTGAATCTAAATTATATTATTTTGTGAAAATCATGAAATTATTAGGAACCAGCAGAAGACATGGTTTTATTCCCTATAATACAAACTTTGAGACTATGTGAAAATATGGATTTTTTTTTTTTTGCATAGGCTTTTATCACCAGCTCAAAAGAGTAATTTTTTTTAATTGCTAGTTTTGTCACCAGTTAAATGAATCTGTTTATTGAGTGGTACAAGTCTTTTTGTATATATAGTACCATACATTTGTGAGGAGGAATTGGGAGGGGGTTTGACCCCGAAACAGGACAGGCTGGGGATGAAGGGTTCAGGAACGTTTCGCCCTGTCTTTTATCCTTTCCTGTCCCACACGAGAGACTCCGAGCCGATTTATAGAAAAGAAATATTTTACTCACAAACTTAAAACAGACCGTAGACAAACTGTGTGAAGTCACATCACGAGGCACCTAAATGTCCCGCTCTGCTATGAGATACTTCAGCGCTGCATACCTCACTGCATGCCGGCAGTTCCCTTAACTTCGCAGCTAACGCCGCAACCCAAAAGACTTTAACCATGGGAATTCGAGAGCTCTTTAACCGTATCTGCTTGCAGACTATCTGATGGGAGCACCTGGGGGAAGAGGGAAACAGTGGGCACAGGACCTCGGTGAGGGTGATCAGTCTTCCTGATGCTATGTGCGGTCCCGCCTTTCCTTTCCTGGGCTTTGCCTTTTATACTGCCCCATCAACCAATCAGCTCAGGTCTTGGGTTCGCGTGTTTTTCAAGCAGCATGCGCCGGGGATTTTGCAACATGAATGCTTCGCGCGGCTGATTGGGCTGCTTCCCCTTGCAGTGAGCACAGTTCTTCTGGCGTTTGGTCACTCTTTATTACCACAACATTTATACTCTTCTTCACAAAAATGAGTAAGGTCCATTTACTGCACCAAGAGGTTCACAATCTAAGTCAGGCAAAACAAGCACAAGATAAGGGACAACAGCTAAAGGTAGGTAATGATGGAGTTACACGGCTAGTCATTCATTAACCAAAATTTGAATTTCCAAAGTATTTCTTTATAAAGAAAAGCAACCCATTTCCGTGAAGATGGGCCATATGAAGTACTTAAAACATGAAATCCCACTTGACCCTGTTAATACTGACTCAGCATCAACTATGTATACCAGAGTAGACAATGTTCATAACTAATCTTGGATTACCTATGGGTAGTGCTGTTAGAGAGAACTTGTCTGGCCTAATGCAATCAAAGTTGCCAATAGCAGGAGACTAAAGCATTTTGCTAGGATTCTGTGCTGTGCTTCCAGGACTGGTGACACACTGAGATGCAGATCCTCTCTAACACCAGGAGCTGTTTTATTTTGAAGCAGCACCCCTTCCCATGTGAGGTTTGCCTATGGATTGCTCTGCACCTTGCTATGGCTGAGAATTCTTGGGAGGTGGAGAGGTGACACAAAGGCTGAATCTACGCTGACATCCTAGCGTAGCATTACATCTCAGATAACGTATGTGAGCTAGCTAGGGTTCCAAGTCAATTTGGAGAGATTCAAGAGTCCTCTGATTCTACTCGGATTCAGAGATTCGGCCACCAAATCAGGCTAAATCTCTGTTGAATTGAATTGGGGACCAAAGCTTTGTGCAGCCCTACCTGATAACTGTACCTGACTTGTAGTCACACAAGTATGCACAGCTGCATAGATCTATCTTATGGAGATTTCCACTTCTACCCCTGGCATGTTATCTTCTGTAGAGCCATTTTTACTTGGCCAGATAGGATGGGAGTTTAGTCCTCAGGTTTTATTCTATGTCCCCTATATTGCAATGGTAAGTTTTTAATTGAAACCCACCATTTCAATTTTTCTGTCATGTTATAGTGAGGGACCATGATCCTTTTATTTATTTATTTTTGGTAAGAGTCGGAGCCTGCCAACAATTAGGGGATAAGCTGCCAGTAGGCCAAGCAGCTCCTGAGTTGTGGGGGGCCCCAGTCCTCCTCTCTGTGGTGGCAGCACCCCCTGGGGCCAGTTAGGTAGGCTGCTGCACCCAGGTGCTGCCCCAGCTTGGAGGTAGCACCCAACTGTTCCCTTAGCCCACCGAGGGATCAGCACCCAGTAGGCTTCCAGCAGATGGGCTCAGGGAACTGTTGGATTGGGATGGGTGCTGTCTCTGAGCTGGGGCAGCACCTGACCTGTTAGCAGCCCACCTGGGTGGCCCTGGCGGGGGCACTGCTGCCATGGAGGGAAGGGCTGGGACCCCCTGAAGCTCAGGGGCCACTCAACTCACCGGCAGCTCACTACCTGGCTGAGGGGGAGGTGGCCACGCTCTGTCAGGGGGAAAAAAAAAAAGGATCGGGTCCCTCACCGCTTCTGCCTTCAGCAGGTGCCTGCTGAAGGCAGAAGCGATGAGGAATCCGATCCTTTTCTTCTGTGGCGTCTGCCCACCTTTTTCATGGCTGGGGTTGCTGACAGTTGCATTGCTGCAATTTGCAACATTGGAAACTAAAGTACATCCAGATATAGTTTAGTTTGCAACAATGCAAACTCATCTAAACCCCCCACCATTAAGCCCCACACATGACATTTTTGTCATGGGTATATTGTGATGACTGTCACATGTACAAAGACCCCTACAGGCCTTCTAATTGCTCTGGAATGTGGTGGGAAGCTAATCTCACCTTTTGTGTTCAAAACTAAGATCAGCCTAAATGGTTTTAATTTTTTAAGGCAGAGGTATAGCCTCTGGGGGATACTCAAGGAATTAATTAATTCAAACACAGTTGCTTCCTTTAGGGATTAAAGATAGAAATTGGCTTTAATGGGAGTTACCTACTATGCCTGTGCAAAGCTTCGGTCCCTGAACTGATTTGGCAGAGATATGGCCTGATTCGGTGGCCAAATCTCGAAATCTGAATCAAATCAGAGGACCCATTAATCTCTCTGAATTGAATTGGAACCCTCTGAATCAATTCAGAGAGATTCGGAAACATTCAGCAATTTGAACGTAGACATAGCTTTAAATGTTTTTCTACATACCTCTAGGTACCAGATGGCTTGTTAATGCTGTGATGCTGGGGTGCATAGAGCATCCCACAAATGTGGGGGGCTCCCCAGTACACTCAGCAGCAGACTCAGAAGTGGACCAGAACCACTCCTGGTCCACTTCTGGGTCCATCGGGGAGTGCACTGGGCTCCCACTGTGCTCCTGTGGGACGCTCCATCCGCCCCAGCATTGCAGTGTTCATGAGCCTCACCTGGTACCTCGAGGTATGTATAAAAGACATTTAAAGCTGTGTCTATGGCCAAATCTCTGATTCTCCAAATCAGCATCAAATATTCAGATTCGACTGAATCAAATCGGGGACAGTGATCCAAATTAACAAATTAAATCACTGTCCCTGATCTGGGCCAAATCAGAATTGAATAGGACCTACTTTGCACACCCCTATTAACTAAATAAATTCTCAGGCATTTGAATTAAGAGAATAGTCTGTATTGTATTTGTGTGGGGTCTGTACTATGAAACCATATGCTAAAGAAACAGTTTATCCACAGAAATAAGTATTAAATGGGGGCATTTGCCTACATGAGTTAGTAGAGAAATCTAGTATCTTGCTGAGGTTACTCATGAAGAAGAAAAGTTGGCCACCGATTTATTTATTTATTTTCATTGGAGGCCACCTTTAACTGAGTGTCGACCTTCTGAGCAGGTACAGAACAAAGTGTGAATCCATATCTCCTTTGCAACGTCAATTTTTTCATTGCAACTTGAAATCCATTATTTCATTTTATTAAATGCCTAAATATTGGCTTTTTTTTTTTTTTTTTTTTTTTTTTTTTTTTTTACTACTGTGTGGTTTTTTTGAAACACCATTGCTGCTAATTGATTTGCCATATTTGTAGTAGAATCTGAAGTTCAATTTCTTAGTACTTGACTTGAGCAAGAAAGCATGCCTTAAATAGTAAACACATCAGCCTTGACACACAGACTCCTGGGTTTTTTACTGTATCTATTGGGGTATGGACAAACATTCATTTGACATGCTAAGGATTTCCAGAAAAATTACAGTATCACAGAAAAACATAGTGTGAAATGCACCTATAGCTGTTGTTCAAGTGCCCAGCCACCATAGTGCTACAGAGCCTGGAAGGACCATGCACTGCTGCCACTTTGCAGCCTGAGGGCCAGTGTGCTGTGACCCGGGCGTGCTTTGCAAAAGCCCCCTCTCCCCACTGTCTCGAGGTTCCCGAGGACAGCTGTCCTCAAAGGAAAGTGCCAATTGGCTGACTGCCCAGGAACCACATCCACCAGAGACTCCCCACAACTGCTTTGCACAGAGTGGAGAGCCACAATGTGCCTAGTCACTTTCTACTGCCAAAGGCTCATTACTTTTACTTCCAGCCTGCAATGGATCACTGCTGCCCATGTTCACTGAGGCTCCTGATCTGGCAGTGCTGGCATGTCCACTGTGTACCGTACTGCTGCTGGCACAGAGCCAAGCTCCTGCGTGAGCTGGTGTGCCTATATAGCCACGCAGGCATGACTGCCTGGCTATGCGATCTCTGCTTTGTTAATGAGCTTGGTATAGGCAAGTCCATAGTGGGAGAACCAATGCAGGAGGTGTCTTTGGTTATCCAGCAGGTGCTAGCACGATGATTCGCCCACCTTGACAACCTGCAGGAGGTCAGTTGTTGGGGGATGATGCTGCAGGGGCTTCACCAGCTAAGTGGTTTGTGCTCGTGCACTGCAGCATCCCCATCAGGTTTGCAGCACTTGTGATACTGTGCTCTGCCTCAGGCCTCCTTTGACTGAGTGGTGCTGCACAGAGCATATACACAACTTCTGGCCTTTGACTGGCACTGCCCATCAGGAAGTGTCTGAATCATTTCCTCGCCACCCTAGATATGGTCTTTTCTAGTTGCTGCAGCCAATCACAGCCCAAAATACACGTGTACTTCCCATTATGACACTTCTGCTCCAGGAGAGGAGCTGAAGTGTCTCCTGCCCTAGCTTTTCACAATGACAGCAGCCGATTGCTGTACCAAATACACGTATGCCTCCTGGCCATAGTGCCTGTATTGCTGCCCCAGAACAACATCCTGCAGGGCTCTGATGCTCCCTACTTCAGAAAAGGCACTGAAGAGTCTCACCTTTGCCACAGCTGTGGCATTTACCAGTTGTAAAAGCTGAGCATTGACTTTGAAGTCCCTGTACCTGAGCTCAACCACCCACAAATTTTTGTTTTGTGCCCTTGCTTGGCTTGTATATAATGCCAGAGATGCTAATGTGATGAGAACAGATATTTTTTTTGTATGGTAGGAGGATTTGAGCTGGTGATTCTTGCTGTGTTTTTTGAACAGGAAGGATTTTATCCTGTTCTCAGAGAAAGACAGCATTGATCGGCAACTCCATGTATTGACCTCTGGGCTTGGGTTCACCCCATGAGGCAGTGAGTTTGGCATCACACTTCCAGAAGCAGCATGTGTAACGGGGTTAGGAGCAAAGCGACATGGGATGCTGGAAGGCTGAGCCTGCTCTGTGGTGCTATGTATAACTGGATAGTATTACATGTGGTGCTAGAAAACAGGTGTTACATGTGGTGCACTCTTGAGAAATTGTTTCTGGCTAGAAATAATATTTTATTGTAGAATCACCATGTTTCTTCCACAACAAACTGCTTGAACAGCTGTACACTATTTGCAAGGCTAAAAGGGTGCATGTCTTATTGTAAATGTAATGTAGAAGTGTCATAATGGGAGGTACACATAGCTTCACTGACTGACTCTTCTAAGGAGCCATCAGCAGTCAGTTTTCATTTCACAAAGCATTTATGCATGTCCTTAAGACCATCCCCAAACAATTTGGTATGCTGGAACCAGTGAGAGGGTAAGCCAGTTAATTTGTCTGTGCCATAATTTACCTTACCTATCAAATTCGGACAGAAGCTACCTCAAAGAAGTATATGAGGGTTAGGGTGAATTTCTGTCTCTATTGAAGTCGTTAATTGAAGTCAGTAGGGCCAGTATTTTACCATTAGTGTTTGCATTTTCAAATCCTTTGATTACAGGTGCCACACAATAAATGCAAAATATTATTTTTTACCCCTTTGCTTTTTCTAAAACACTTCATATTGTTCCCTTTTTTACCAGACTGTTTGGTGCACCCCAGAAGAGCCTGTCATGTTTTGTTATTATTAGATACTTTGGCCTTGTTCTTTACTTTTAGGATGCTTGTAGCTTCCTCATTAAAGTGAAAGAGTTCTGGCATGCCTTGATTGGGGGAGAGAATAAAGAGGTAGAGGTAGTACCATGATACTGGCTTTAAAACCAGTTATGTTTTTATCAGACATCTTCTAGAGTGACACAGAAGCATGGATTGATGACTGGATATTTCCAGTCTTACATTTTCTAGCTCAATGATTCTCAGCATAGAAGAGACCTAAAATTCAGTCTTACATAGGAATCATGATGGACAGACCAGAAAATAAAATCTTTGTGAAGGAAGTGAGGTTTTCTCCAAAAGTTTATGAGACAGACATTTTAGCATCACTGTTCAGGAGAGCTGACATTAACTTACCAGGAAGTGCTGGCTTAGCTATATTTACTTAAAGCATGCAGTTAAAATATCTATCCAAAGGTCAGTTCTACATGGGATATATTTTGTTTGTGTGGAAGGCATAAGAACCTGATTTTCAGAAGAGGATGTTTTCTTTTGAAGTGTATATAAAGAAAAATTTCCCAAGGGTTTTCTTTCGGAATACACTGCACTTTCATAATTGTCATGTGCAAAATGCAGTCATCTGCCTTTTACCACCCTTAGTGATGATGGTGTTAAAACAATCATTTTACTGCCTAACCCCCACCTCCAAAAAACAAAACAAAAAACCAAAAACAAACCCAAGCTAACAGATCCCTTAGGATGATTAAGAAATAGATTTTACACATGTAAGCCAAAAATAATCTGGCTCTTTCTGTGACAAGGAGAAATAGCTAAGGATATTTGGGACTGATAATAAGAGGTACAGTGTCTTTCTGCTCTAAGATATTGATTTAAATCTGGCCTAAATTGAAAGAGTCTGAATATTACCTTGGGATTACATAGTGGCTTGCGTTTAATAACTTGGTGACATCCCACTGAATAAGTGTTTATACAAGAAGAACTAGCTTCAAATCAACCATAATTCTTCTGCAGAGAAATTAAGGACTGTGGTTCCAGTACACACTTACATGCGTACTTACATCTATTTATACGGAGGACAAAGTTCAAGCACAGGCTTAAAGTTCCTTTGAAGAGAGGAAAGCCCTATGATGAGTCAGTGGAAGTCAGCACATGCTTAACTGCTCTTCGGTGTGCTTCTCCCATTTAAGCATGTGTGTAAGCGCTGCCCTGAATGAGGATGTTTTCCTGAGTCAGCATTTAAATGGACTAAGCACTGAATTCCCTTTTCTTGGCTAGACCATGATGGGGTAGCACGAGAGAGCTTGCACTCTTGTGGCCTATACTGTAACTTTCTGTGGCACAGGGAAGAGTTCAGAGTCCACCTGATCAATCTGATACCTTTCCCAAGCAGTAGTGTTCTTCTTTATTTTCTTATTATCTCATCTGGGAGTTCACTCTTGATTCCATGCCCTAAGAAGTCAGCTAGCTGGAGCATTTGTGACTCTCATACAATTTTCTAAAATATTCCTGTTTGTTTTAGACTTCTAATTTATATACATACATGCTCTCTCTTCTTGTTTGTCCATTTAGAAGACATTGAAATTTCATCACAGCATTTTCTATAGAGTTGAAATTAACATATGGACCTGTCAGCAAAACTCCCAGCAGACTTCAGGGAGTGTCTTATGAGGAGTGCTGGGTAAGAACCATCATTTTTTCTCTTTTTCATTTACTTCCTTGGTTTTGCATTACAATAATTGATGATATCACCATGATGGACATTTGCTGAATCTTGCTGCAGACCTAGCAAATGAAACTCACATATTGATCTTTTATTAATGATAGGATGGAAAGGCATGAAAACCCCACCCTTTTCCAGGAAAAAGTGTGGTTTAGTTAAAAAAGAAAACAAAACTATCTGTGTAAGCAAGTTGTGATTAGGCTTTTAAAAATGAGACTAATGCAAGATATTTTCTTAATGGAGCTGCAAGCACTTCCCATGTTTTGTTCATTAGAATGTTGTCTTCTTTGATGTTGTAACAAACTGGATTGCATGAATGGTTGCATACTTCAGGACTCCCTGCTGGATTTGTAAATGCACAGATGTACGTTACTACTTTACTGCTAACAGGTCAAGAACATTTTTCCTTTAGCTTAAGCACTGATGCTGTTTGCCTTTTGAAGAAATTATGACAGCATATGGAATCTATCAATTTATACACTTCAAGAGGGACATGGATGATATGGAGAGGGTCCAGAGGAGGGCCACCCGTATGATCAGGGGTCAGCAGGGCAGGCCTTATGAGGAAAGGCTACGGGACCTGAACCTGTTTA
>JAGPOW010001543.1:33059133-33074270 GCA_030014935.1 Caiman crocodilus
CGGGGTCATCTGACCCCGGTGCTCTTTCCTGCCAAGGCAGGGGGTCGGACTAGATGATCTGCCCAGGTCCCTTCCGACTCTAGATACTATGAAACTATACCCATAACTGATAGATGGCTAGGAGGCCTAAATTTAGTTAACCTACAATTGAAATCTTGGAAATACGTAGCTTCCTCAGTTTCTGTGTGCAATTTCAACAGTCATCAGCTGATCTTAAATAAAAAACCTTTTTTTTTTTTTGCTCACTGAATAAGTCAGATCAAAATAACAAGGGTTGATAGCAGATAAAATGTCTATCTCAGTAAACGGAGGCTGAGGGGGGACGTGGTGGCTGCCTATAAGCTGCTGAGGGGTGATCAGCAGGAAATAGGGCAGGCTCTTTTTTCCCGGGCACCACCAGGGTAACTAGGACCAATGGTCAAAAGTTACTGGAGAGCAGGTTCAGGTTGGACATTAGGAGGCACTACTTCACAGTTAGGGTGGCTAGGATGTGGAACCGCCTGCTCCAGGCCCCTTCTGACCCGAGGTACTATGCTGCTATGCTATGCTATGCTAGATTTATTTCTGGGTTTTGTTATAATAACATATAGGTAGGCAAGGTAAAATGCTTTTATTAAAGAGTTCTTGAACTTCAAGAAAAAAATATGAAAAAGGCCATTTTAAAAAAGTTTAAGATAAAAACTTTAAGATAAGTCCGACATAGCTCGCTCCTATTTTCTTATCTGTTCATGCTTTTTCCTTATTCTTTTTCCCTTTTTTATTCTGTTTTGCAGTTCAAATGCCATAGATCCAGGTATCAGGATTTCTTATTCCACCATACTGATGCTTCTTTGAATGAATGTTGTTCAAGGATTCTTTTGTCCATTGCTTCATAGAGTCTAACAATACACTTGAAGTGTTTGGTGCAAAGGGTAGGCCTTGTCAATACCTGAAATTAGAAAACTATTAATTCTCTTAACACCCTTTTTGTTAGCTCTTAACTCCTTTTTACATGCATTATATCAAGTGACCAGTACATGCCTGTCAGGTAGTTACTGGGCTGGCAATGGTGTTTGATGGAAGGTCTTGGAGTTGGGCAATAGTTAGTATTTCCATAAGAAATCAGATCCTAGACACAGTGATTTGCAGGTGATGATTTTGTGTTTATAAGACCTCAAACTCTTTATCATCTTTACTTGGATCTGGCTATTAGTGTAGTGGACAAGGCTTTTATAAAAAGGTAGAGCAGTCTGTACAGGGCTGTACTGGATCTAGCCCCACAAGTTATCTCTTTGAATGTTTCTTAACTGGGACTTTGATTCCCGTTCCTTTGAGGATGTTGAGATTCCACTTCTTTAGATTCTCAGGATACTTACAGAAGTTACACTTATGTGTGATGAGGCTTTCCGAAAACTCGTAAAAGCTGTAACGTAACAAACATTCACGGCTGCAGGGCACTTTTAAAATGGCCAATTTTGTGAAAATTTAACCCTTGTTTGATGAAGTATCAGACAGGGGTGCTCTAAGGCAGAGTGCCTTAGGGAATTTTCTTAAAGGTTCTCTGCAAGGGTTAATATTGGGTGATTCCATCCACATCCTATGCCCTGCCCCCAAGGCTGTCACAAAGAGGAAAGAGAGAGCCTCTGCCTCCTCCCTGCATAGTGGGGAAAGGAGCCACCTCTGCTGGGGTCTCAGGGAAGGTTGGGCTGCTATGAGTTAGGCAGTGCTCCTTTCAATCCCTTCACTGTCTGTACAAGCATCTTGACAAAGGAAGAGGCTGCCACACTTGCAGTTTGGGTGTGGGGAGGGAAATGGAGTCCCGTCTCACCTTGCAGGCATAGCCGGGCTCCCTCCAAGAGGGGGTAACCAGGATGTGTCTGCAGTGTGGGGGGCTGCATTCTCCTCCCTTCCCCAACTCTGGCCACAGCAGCCACAAGGGGTGGCTGGGTGGGGGAAGGAATGGAGTGCCTCTGCTGTGCAGACCTAAGCCAGCTACCCCTGCAGAGGTCTTGAGGGAGCCAGCCTTAGCCTGTGAGGCAGGGAGGCTCCATTTCCCTTTCGCCCCAGCTGTGGGTATGGCAGCCTCTGGTGCCAAGATGCTCACTTGGGGGAGTCGGGGGTGAAGGGAGTCCCCCAGCTTCATGAACTGAGCTTGGCACCCCCTAAGACTTGAGCAAGGGTAGGTGGGTTTAGGCCTGTGTGGTGGGGAGGGCTCCCTTCCCCCACTCCAGTGCCATGTGAACATCTTGGCAGTGGCAGAGGGTGCTGTGCCCAGATCTAGGATGGGGAGGAAATGGAGCCTCCCACCAACAAAGGCCCAGCTTCCTCCAAGACCACAGCAGGGGTAGCTGGGGGTAGCATGTGTGGCAGGGGGGACTCCATTTATTCCCCCCTTCTCCCTGCCACTGCTGACATTTTCCAGCTGGTGGAAGGGGTCGGGGCTGGGAAGAAGTGTGCTCCCAGCCTCCTGGGAGGCTGCTGGAGTCCCTCTGCCTGCTGGCCCGGGCTGGTGCAGGCAGGCTTGAGCCCTTTGCACACAACAGGTGAACAACTATTGGGTTCAATGGTCCTTTAACTCATGGCACTTTATGTAAAGTACCTTCATACCTCCCCAACAGGCTGTCTGCACTTGTGTACATGCCCTAAGAGTATGGTCATGCTGCTTAGGCTCTTTGTCTGGAGTCTGGCATAATGTCATAAGTGTGCCTGTGTAATGTGATGGTGTGTGTGGGACCAGAGATATTTTTATTTCCAGTGTCTTCAGGTACATTCTGTTTTCTGTCTGTGCTAAGCAATGTTCCTTTTCTGTGAGGGGTAGCTATAGGTTGTAGCAGCTTCTTAAAGTCTGCAAATTGTGGCAGCTCTGTTCTAAAACCCTGAGGGTAGGCACTTTTCTCCTTCTCGTCTGATTTTTTTTTTTTTTTTTTTTTAAGGAAGATGCTGAATGTTTGGGGGGAAAAATCTTGGGCCAGTAACAAATACAGTGATTACACAGCTTTCCTAAAACCAAAGTGTTGTTTAAATTTAATATTAGGAACAAAATATTTTAAAGGAACTAGAGATAGAGATCTCTCTCTCTGTCTCTCCCCCCATATAGATAGATATCTGTACAGTATCTCTCTTTACAGAGCGAGATATCTATAGATATAGAGAGATCTCTATCTCTGTATAGTTTTAAAGCAATATATATATAGGCCTGAGTGTGGAGAAGTACATTCTTGGAAAAAGGGATACAGAAATACAGCCTACTTTCCTTAACGGAAGAAAGGGTGAGGGTGTGTGTGAGATGGGAGGAGAGAGAGAGAGATGCACTAGGAAAAGAATTTGGGAATCTCATAGAAAACAATTATAAGTTGGATCTCTCCTGAATGGAACGTGATTGTGATAGAACAGGAGGTATAGGTATCTTCCTCAATAAGAGGCACTTTACTTTATAAATCCATGTTGGTTCTTTCCCTTGTCACAGGCTCTGGAATGGATTGATTCCTATAGGTAAAGAAACTAATGCTAAGTCCATGGAGAGATAGTCCCTGTTAGGTGCTGGTCTGGTGCAACAAGGATGAGCTGAGCTGAAACAGTATGACTAGCGGAAATCTTGTTGCTCCCCCCTGCCCCCCCTTTAATGTTTTCATTTGATAGACATATGATATTAGGCTTGAAAACAACAGAAAAACAGTTTAAAAAAATTTTAAGTATGTGGCATTAAAACAAATCAGATGAAAATTTCTGAAAATTATTTAGGAGTCACAACTATAGGTTTATCATTTATATATGTCTGCAGCCATCTATGGCATTACACAATAACACATGTAGTTCCACTGAAATCCAGACCAGGAGACTATGCCTTTTCCAATCTGTCTTTTTACATGACAAATGTAAAACTATTCCCTGTTATATTTTAAGAAGTGATTTACACAGAATCATCAGTAGTTACATTTATTTGGAAAGTTAAATCTTACCCTACATCTACATGTTAATGAAATATAAGAAGTAGGCATGTTCCCCCTTTAATATTTTACTGAAGAAAAAACATGAGCATCACAAAATGTGCTTTTTATTTCCTTTCCCTGTTTTTATTGGTACGTTTTTACTTCTGATTATTCTTTCAGTGGTAGCCTTGCTAGCTAGAAGAATTAAAGCAATCGTGAATCAAAAGGTCTGCTATCATCAAGTTGACCTGCATCAGCCAGGTGAATTACTTTAATTTATCCACATGACCTCTTGCTTTCATATGACAGCCTTGTAGGACACTGAGGTGTTGTAGTGGACAGGTGCTGAGAGGAAGAAAAAAAATTCCACTCACCTAGAATGTGAATCATAAAATGCTTTCCCAGAGCTGTCCATTCTTAATTTCCTGTGTTTAGTCTGTTAGAAGCATCACTGGTGAAAAGCCAATATGATCTATGTTGCTGTTTCAAAACAAATGCCTCTTTGTCCCATAAGGTTATACATTCTTTCAGCTTTCCAAGCCATTCTACTAAAAAAGAAAAGAAAATCAAATAGCATTCTTATCCTTTTTTTTATTTGCATGTTATTTCTCCCTCTGGGAGCAGAAGCGCTTCTTAAAAGAAATTTTCTAAGCACATTTTTTTAATAATGGTAATGATATTATACACAGCTACCTTCTCCGTAAATCAGTGGTGACAGTCAACCTGGAGTCCAAGGAAAAAATGTGCAAATGGCTTTATTGAAAATCAATATGCATTTGTAAGTGAAGCATGCTTCCAAGATCCTTTGTGTTCATTGTTGGTTTTGGATTGATGACACTTGCAGTGCATTTTACAGCATTGTTTCCAAGACTCAGTGGTCTTAATGTACCGGAACAAGTTGCTGTGGTGCTCCTTCTCCTTTTTTTTTTTTTTTCAATTCACACAAAACAGCATTGCATTCAAATCCAAAGAACTTCCATGACAAACAACTTAGTAGATTATAATATTATCTACTGTGTAGACAAGGTAGTTGGATTTTTTTGCAAGCTGTTGATTGGACAAGACTGGCAATCAGTGGTAACTGTTAGATAAAACATAATCCAAACTGGAGGAGGTCATTCATATTTAATAAGGTAGACTGTGAAGGAGGAAAGAAAAGTAGGTGCTTGAGTTTACTGCAGACTGACTTTGGAAACACATCAGTGGGCTGTGTTCATTAGCCTAAGGTGCTGTATTCTATCATAATAACCTACCAGTAAAATAAGTCTAGGCAGGTACTCCACGGTTTGCAGAAGACTGGTTCTGCAATCACTGAATTAAAGAATAATTGGTTGCTTTGCTCCCTAAAGTTGGGGAAAGGAATCAAAGGGACCCTCTTTTCACAGTCCATTTTCTGGCAGGAAAAGCTGTCAGGTGCAAATAGTCTCTCCCTCCCTCATTGTGGAACTTCGGCAGCATTCCCAGCAAATTCTACTTCTTTCCATGCAGGCTTCAACTGCTGCACTGACAATATGGTGTGGCCTAGGAAGCTAGTTTCCATGCAGAAGGTAGATATAATATCAGTACAGACGCCTTTCTGTTAGCATCAGAGCCCAACCCTATAACAGCATGGGAAGGACCAGGGCTGTAGCTACTTCTTTCCAAGAAAGGCTTATGCTATGTCTCTCTTAGGTATGGTGGAGGGGCAACTGCACTCTTAGAAGCTCTGGAAAGCATTGTTTCTCTGAAGAAAATGCCTCTTAGATTTACCACTAGGTTATACTTAGTTTCATAGTAGGTAGGGTCAGAAGGAACCTGAGCAGATCATCAAGTCCAACACCCTGCCATGGGCGGGAAAGAATGCTGGGGTCAAATGACCCTGGCAAGGTGATTATCCAGCCTCCTTTTAAAGACTCCCAGAGTAGAAGTGAGCACCACTTCTCTTGGAAGTTGGTTCCAGATCCTAGCTGCCCTGACTGTGAAGTAGTGCCTCCTGATATCTAGCCTGAATCTACTATCCGTCAACTTATGGTCATTATTCCTTGTTACTCCCAGTAGTGCTCAGGGGAACAGGGACTCTCCCATTACCTGTTGGCCTCCCTTGGCCAGTTTATAGATGGCCACCAGATCCCCTCTCAGCCTTCTCTTGTGGAGGCTGAACAGGTTCAGGTCTCATAGCCTCTCCTCATAGGGCCTGCCCTGCTGCTCCCTGATCATGTGAGTGGCTCTCCCCTGGACCCTCTCAGTGTTGTCCACATCCCTTCTGAAGTGAGGCTCCCAGTACTGGATGCAGTACTTTAACTGGGCCCTGACCAATGTCATACAGAGTGGGAGGGTCACCTCCTTGGACCTGCTCGTGATGCATTTCTGGATGCATGACACGGTGTGGTTGGCCTTCCTGACTGCATTCCCACATTGGTGGCCCATGTTCATCTTGGAGTCTATAATGAATCCAAGATCCTTTTCTGCCTCTCTGTGCTGATGAGAAGGGAGTTCCCAGCCTGTAGCTGCTGGTTCTTCCTCCCCAGGTGCAGTACTCTGCACTTGTCAGTATTGAATCCCATCTTATTCTCATCCACCCATCTCTGTAACCTGTCCAGATCCAATTGCAGCTGTCCCTCCCTTCTAGCATGCCCACTTCTCCCCATATCTTAGTGTCATCTGTGAATTTGAACGAGGTGCTTTTCACCCCCTCGTCCAAGTTGCTGATGAAGATGTTGAACAGTGCGGGCCTGAGGACTGAGCCCTGGGGAATCCCACTGCCCACATCCCTCCAGGAGGAAAATGACCCATCCACCACCGCCCGCTGGGTGTGGCCCTCCAGCCAACTGGCGACCCATCTGACTGTGTAGGTATCGACACCACAATCTCCTAATTTTTTCATGAGAATGGGGTGAGAGACTATGTCAAAGGCCTTCCTAAAGTTCAGAAAGACTACATCCACCGTGACACCTGCATCCAAGGATACTTCAGCACTTGCTTATGTGGACCTGTGCCTGGTTGGCACAATCTGTTTTCAAACCTCCCAGCGTGTTTCCTCTGCTTTTCATGCTATTCATACTCGAGCTATTTTCTTTGTGGCTCTTACAGTTCCAGCATTAGCTTTAACTATTTTATTTTTGATTTCTTTAAGCTGATGGATTCTCAAGGTTGCTTTTCTCAATCAAGCTCCCTCTTATATTCTCATTCCACTCACGCCTACACTATAAACTTCAGATGGCCTTTTCCTATGCATATCTATCAGCTGCATGTGGATCCTCACAAATGCTAAATCATAGAATTGCTATAATCAGATCTGTGGTGTCCTGTGCAGTAAGCAGCAACTGAGCTAGGTTAAGGTGCATTTTTAGAAACTGACTAATAGAAGATGAGTAAAGAAATGTTTCATCTGGAGACTGCAGTAATAGACTGTCAAGAAAAAGAATACCTTAAACTTTCTCAAAGATATGAAAAGACAGTTCATCTTTTGACTGGAGATTTCAGCTCTAAAACCTAAAATACTCCATTTTCTTCTCTATCTTTTGTCTGATTTGTATATATTTTGTTTATGTCAGATACTGTGTGTACAAAATCTATTAATTTAGTCTTAGATTAATATGTATTTCATGATGTAATTTACTTTTAGTCATCTTTGCAATTCTGTCATCAGTTGTTTGTGGTTCATGTTATTGAGCATGTTTAATTTGAAAAGGAAGTGAAGTAGCTTAGCATACCTCCCTCTCCCTCTTTGAAGTACATCCTCCTGTATTCTTCTGTGGCAGAAGTTCTAAGTAACGTTTCTGTCATTTCATTGTTTTACAAATTTATATTTATTTAGATTATACATAGTAGATAGGATTTCTTCCTGACATGTAACTGGCTGCTGTGGTGAATTTGGTAGGGGGGGGAGGAAAGCAAAAGGTTGCTATTATAAAATTGATCTGCATTATCCATGTCTAAAGGCTCAGTCACTTTCTCGGCATCTCTTTTTATTTTACGTAAATCTGCTTGTGCACTGAGGTGTTGGAGTGGAAGGCTTCAGAGGAGGAAAAAAAAATCACTACTTGCTTAGACTGTGAAATATATAAAATACCTTCACAAAGCAGCGCGTGATTAATTATGTTCAGTGTTCAGCCTGTTAGCTGAAAAACCCATCTGAGCTACACTGCTGTTCTAAGAAAGTGTCTTTGCATTCTGTAAGATGTATTCTTTAGATTCAGAAATAATTTTACCCGAAAAGAATAGGAAATCTCTTTGGGGGGAAAAAAGAAGAAGAAAAGAGAGAAAAAAACTCACTACTTAAAATGATATATGTAAGCAGTACTCTAGCTGCCAATAATACCTTAACCATTTGCCTCCACTAGCACTTCTTCACAAAGGGGAATGAGTTAAGGAAAACACAATTGGGTGCCTCCGTGAGAGACAGAATGGAATAGCTAGAAACCTATTTAGGCACGATATGGAATACAACTCTAACAAGGCCTTCAGGACACAAAATGGAATAAAGGCTTTATATAGTATTGTTAATTTTCTAAAGCTGAAAACAATCTGTGACAGTTATCACTAGAACCATTTCTTCTCAAATGATTACACAATACTGTTGTTCTATTGGTTATACCATACCCAATAATTGAAATAAGCAAGAGTAAACCTTTTAGAAGTTTCTAAGCAACTCTAGAACTTAAGGCTCATTTGGAGTCAATGGGACTTAGGGTGCATCTATACTGCACACTGCAGTCCAGTGTATGATACCTAAACTATTTGTGTATGAGGCCACACAGGCACTGGAAGTATAACTGTGGAGGTCCATGTGGGCTAATCTACCCTGCTGAGAATTAATCTAGGCAGAGTACTGTGCTAACATAACTGCACTGTTTCTGATACCCACATATACTCTGGTATTTGTCTGGCATTGCATTGTGCAGTATAGTCTTAAGACACTTACAACTTTTGAAAGTTTTATCCTTAGACTCATCAGTCACTTAGGATGTTTATAAGACTTAACCTTAAAAGTTTAGTTTTTCAGTGTCAAAAAAGATAACTAACATTCTTTTGAATTGTGGTGAGACTGATCAAATGGAATTTGCTAGAACTACCCTGCGGTTTAAATTTTCAAAACTAGTGAGCAGAGGGGGGAAGATGGTGGGCTAGGGTGGGTTGGAGGTGGTCTTTTCTCTTAGTCTGTATTTCCTAAACTTTTTGGGTTTATGCCCCACCAAAGTGAAGTCAGCCAGTTTTGTGCCTGCCACTTCATTGGCAGCTTTTTAGAGACAGTGGGATTGTTGCCCTGTGGGGTCAAGCCAACTCTTAGGATCTCAATATTGGGCTGTTAGACAGGAGGGTGTGACACAATTGCACATATGCAAACACACAAATCAATTAGGTGCATACACACACAGACAACCAGTTCAGGTACATACACATCCAAACCAGCCTAGGCACATGCATACCTATCACTAATTCAAGCACATACACTATACACTCCAAAAGTTAGACACAGATCACTAATTCGTATATCATGCACACAATGGCATACACACACACACTCTCCAGTTCACACACATACAACCCACCTACAAATACACACAGGTAAGTTCCTAACTTGGATGGTAAAATGTGTATGTGTGTGCTTGGGGTATCTGAAATATTGGGGGAAGGTTCAGGTGAGAGAGAGGAGTTAAAATGTAGGGAGTGAAAGTTGCCAGAACTGGGATTAGAACCAGTGGACTACAGAGAAACTAGCTGAAGAACTAAGGCTTGGGTTACTTAAGGTAGACTGGGGCTGGAAACTGAGGCAGACAGCTGAGATATTGGGGGTGGAGGGGCAGATAAGTGGTAGCAAGCAAGTGACAGCCAGGAAAGAAACTGAGGCAGAAACCTGGTTGCCCAGGGGAAAAGGAAAAGGCAATGGGGATAAGACAGTGGCAAAGAAACAGGGTTTGGAGGCAGAGCAGAGCTCAGGACAGCTGTTGGAGGTAGCAGTGAGCCAGAAACAGGAGAGGGAGAAATGAGACAGAAGTTACAGGGGTGAGGAGCAGAGATTGGAGCAGGGCTGAACCACAGTAAAATAAAACCCAACTTAGGGGTCCAAATAACAATTTTATTAAACAGACAACACACTACACAGCCCCATGAAGTTATTGGTGTGTACACACACACTGGCAGCAATAGAAAGAGACTCAGTGGAAGGGTTGGAGCCCAGGTAGGGAGGAGAAGCAGGGTCCAAGTCCTTGGTTGAAGAGGGGCTGGGGGCTGATAGCTACCTATCCAGGCTGGAAAGGGGTCCTTGTCCAGCTGGTGTTGTCCAGATGGGGATCACTGGCAGGGCCTATAGGTGGTGTGGCATAGTGTTGGTCCAGATGGAGAGGGCATCCCACTGGGTCTGTCTTCGCTGCCCCTTTTTATAGGGGCAGACCTTGTGTGACCCTAGTGACAGGAGGCATGCCCAGGCAAGGGTCAGCCCCTGGTGTACTGAGCACGTGTGCTCCACGCAGGAATGTGCAGTTTTGGGTGTCTGTAATGGTGGGGGACAATGGTAGAGTTCCTGGTTCTGTAGGGTCTTTTGTCTTTCAAATGCTGGATTCTTGTCTCTGTTCCTGGGTGAGGTCTGTGGTTCCTGGATGAATCAATGTGAGGTGATGGCTTGGTCGTTACAGGCCATTCAGTAGAGGCCTGCTACCATTGTATTTCAACCATTCCCAATCACTCTCATTCATCCAGGAACTAATTTCTATGGGAGTGGTACATGAATCATACAGTTGTATCCTCTGCCCAGGCATCCCCTGTGTTGCAAGATGGAGGCTTGACATACAAAATGGAAACTTGACGTGACTTATGCTAACTTATATAAGTAGGCCTAAAACAGTAATCACACAATATAAAAGCAGTACAAACATAATAATTATCACTTATAAAACAGTAGGTATCGGTATCAAAATAGCAGGGAACGTATTTGCAAAGAGGGGAGAGAAAAATAAAACTTACTACCTAAAATAAAATGTTAAAGCTTATCCTACATCTTAGCTTACTTAACTATAGGGCATAGGGAGGGGGAGAGAAAGTCAGAAATGGTTGGGAAAGAGGAGGGAATGCATTTCAAAATAAATTAAAAAAAGAAAAACTGGGGGTTTTGCTACAGGATAAATTAAGGCAGCTTGGTCCCATGACAGGCCACTGCTTTTAATCTATTCATTGGCACTTCTTCTTGCTGCCATTGCCCCTGCTGCCAGTTGCTGCTGATTGTTCACCCTTAGTCAGTCTTCCCTTAGGAGGTATGCCTTACAGTTTGGGAAACAGTTCTAAGTGATGGGGAGTATAAGTGTACCACATAGGGCGTGTCCACACATGCAGGCACATTTGCAGCAGCTCAAATAGGAGCAGCACAAATTTGTGCCAGGGATTTTTGCTCCAGCACATGTGCCTGGATATGCAATTTGGTGTGGGGCAAGTTGTGCCACTTGGCGCAAAATGACCCTGCCCAGCTACTCCTAGATCTGTAGCCAGGGGGAGCTAGAGGCTGGGCTAGCACCTTTGCTGGCTCCAGCAATACAAAAAGCTGCCCTGGCAAGCAGCTCAGGGCTACTTGCTCTTCTGGGGACTAGTGGGAGTGGCCCAGGTGGCTCTGGTAGGTGTTCCCCTCAGAAGCACTCATCTTCACATTTGACCATTTGCTGGAGAGGAGTGGGGTGTGTGGGGTTTGTAGGAAGGGGGTGGAGGTGTGTGTGGGGCTGCCACATGTCCTTCCCCCCACCCCTTGCAGCACCAGCCAGGTTGTACCAGCAGCAGCACTGTTAGACCCATGGTCTGTGCGTGGAGAAAGTGTGTGGCAGAACCTAACCCGCCTGACCCGGTATGGCCTGGCCCACTAGCATGCCTTTGCACAGGACCGGGAGGCGCAGATCTGGGACGTGTGGCTCCTGTGCAAAGGTGCTCATTAGCTGTGTGGGCTGAGCCAGGGCACATTGGGCCATCTGGGTGAGTTTTCCATGAGGGTGAGGAGGTGGTACACCATAGCCCATTGTAGGCACAGTGCCATGACTGTGTATCACCGCCTGACCCTCATGGAGAATGCATCCAACGCACTCTGGCCTGGCTCATGCAGTGTGCACCAGTGTGCACAGGAGCTGTGTGTCCTGGAGCTACGTGTTCTGGTCCTGTGCAAAGGCGTGCTAACCGGATGTGCTGTACCAGGTCCCACTGCATGCATGGGACTGGCACGCCTGCTGCCAGCATGGCACAGCTGGCTGCTAGCACCAGGCGTGTGTGATGTGGGGAGGATGTATGCTTTGTGGGTGGGTTTGTGGAGGGACTGAAGTGGAGGCCACCACATGCCTGCCCCCCATGGTGTCACCACAGTGGGCATGCAGCGGCGTAGTGCTGTGTGATGCAGGCTCTGTGCTGAATGGATCTGGACCAGCCTGGTCTTGCCCGCTAGTGCACAGCTTTTCCGGTCCTATCCAAAGCTATCTGCTATTGGGCTATGTCCATTCAGCATGTACAGAGCCTGTGTTAGGCAATCCTGTGCTGCTTCTGGCTATGTCTACAGCTGGTCCATGGCCATGCTGGCTGCTGCCACTGGTGCCATGGGGCTTGGGTGGGGGGCAGGCATTTGGTGGCCCCAGCTCAAGCCCCTCCACAAACCCACCCACAGACTACACATCTCCCCAACTCCCCTGCCACTAACCCCCACCCCCATACCCATGTCCCTAACTTACCTGGGACCACAACCAGGTCCTGCTCACACCACAGCCTTACCCTGCTCTTCTGCTTGCCCCAGCGTACTAAGGGTGCATCCCCTGTGTGCTGGGCCAGCAGAAGCACCAGACACTCTGGCCAGAAGCCAGAGTGTCTCCGTGCAGGACTGGCTTCCAGGTTATCTCAGGGCATGGTCCAGGACCATGCCTTGCCCCACCTTTTCCCTCTGTGTTTTTTCGTGTTTTTTTTTTATACTTGGATTTTGAGGTATCAAATTTTGACTCCTTGCTGGAACATTTTTTCATTCACAGCATGCCTCTTGTGGCATATTCAACTGGTCTGAGATGCTGCAAGAGGCACGTGAAAGCTCATCTGGATGCGCTGATAGGTGCTTTATGAGTAGTACATTGTTAAGCAAGGATGAAAAGTGGTTTGCCAATGGTGGTAAGATATGTACATCTAGAGTTTAAGCAATGAATGCTGCAACAAAAGCAAAGCAAAATAAACTGAACAAACAAGTCAACCATGCAACCTTCAAGTGAGCCAGGCCCAACTTTTAAAAGATTGCTCAGGCCCTGGAGGAGCGGCTGCGGGAGCTGCAGGCAGAGGTAAGCAGGCTGCAGGGGATCTGGGTGGCAGAGGACGAAATTGACATGTACTTCTGTTCTCTGCAGGGCCAGAAACCTACTGAGGAGCGTCCCAGACCCAGAAGAGCAACTCATCGGTGGTAGCAAGTTCCCCCTGGACCCAGGGCAGCCCGTGCAGCTGCAGAGCCTGTGCCTGAGGTGCCGCTTGGGAACAGGTATGCAGCCCTGGCCACCCTGGAGGAGACGTCTGAGGAGCACCCCCCTCACGGTGTTGATCGTGCACCCTCATCGCGAGTGGAGAGGAAGAAGCGGTCCCAAAGGAGGAGCAAGCATCAAGTCCTGGTCATCGGGGACTCCATGCTGAGGGGCACGGAGGGTCTCATCTGCCATCCTGATCCCTTGGGCTGAGAGGTCTGCTGCCTGCCTGGAGCACGGGTTCAGGATGTCACGGATTGCGTCTGGAAGATTGTTAGGCCCACAAATTACCATCCGTTAGTGGTAGTCCACGTGGGGACCAACGACCCTTCTAGAGGCTGGCTGGAGGACATCATGGAAGATGGCTCAAGGCGATTGGATCGCAGATGGTGTTTTCTTCCATTCTGCCGGTGAGTTGACAGGGAAGGCGACATGAGGCATGTATCGCAGCTGTAAACCAGCGCCTTCGGGGTTGGTGTTATGATGCAGGCTTCGGATTCTTCGATCATAACCTGCATTTCTCTATGTGGAGCATGCTGGCAGAGGATGGACTTCACCTATCACCTAAAGGTAAGTGTTTCTTTTCTTCTAGGTTGGCTGATCTCTTGCGGCGGTCTTTAAACTAGCTTTGCCAGGGAATGGGCCTGTTGAGAGAGGAGAGGACGCTCTGCCACTGAGCCAGGTAAGTCGGGCAAGTGTAGGTGGTTGTAGCTTGGGGGAAACAAGTGGAGAGGAGTAGGCAGTAGAGGTAATGCTACCTCAAATGCTACTATACAAATGCTCGCAGCATGGGAGGTAAGCAGGAGGAGCTGGCTCTCCTGGTGACTGTGGAAGACCCAGATTTGGTTGGGCTCACGGAAACCTGGTGGAGCCAACTGATGACTGGGCCATAGGTATCGATGGCTATGCCCTTTTCAGGAAGGACAGGATGGGGAAAAGAGGCGGAGGGGTTGTGCTCTATGTTAAAGAGCATTTCTCTGCATTGAGTGTCAACTTGGGGGCGACTGAGGACCCAGGTGGAAGTGATTTGGGTCAGGCTGCAAGGAGGACAAGGGGAAAGGGATTTAATGGTGGGTGTCTGCTACAGACCACCCAACCAGAGGGAGGAGCTGGACCTCCAAATTGCTGGCCAGCTTAAGGAGGCGGCTAGATCGAGGGATGTCATTGTGATTTCAATTACCCGGACATCTGCTGGGAGGAGCAGTCGGCCAAGTCTGAGAGGTCCTGGAGGTTCTTGGTAGAGCTGCAGGATCTCCACTTGGTCCAGGAAGTGCATGGCCCCACCAGGGGGGATGTGCTGCTGGATCTTGTCCTGGCCTCGGGGGACGATCTGGTTGGAGGTCTCCGGATACGGGACTCCCTGGGAGATAGCGATCATTGCCTGATAGAATTTGCTGTCTGGTGCAGTGTAGCTAGGACCCACACTATGACTAGGGTCCCAGATTTCAAAAGAGCCAATTTCAGAGAACTCAGGAGGCTGGTTGAGGAGGTGCTGTGGGACTGTAGGGTTGAGGACATGGGGGTCCACGAAGGGTGGACGTTCCTTAAGGAGACGATCCTCAGAGCCCAAGGGGCAACCATTCCTGACCTATGCAAGATGGGCAAAAGTGCCCGGAAGCCCTCATGGCTTAATAGGGATATTCGGGGGACCCCGAGGGCTAAACGGGAGGCATACAACCTATGGAAGAAAGGAGCAGTCTCCAAAGAGGAGTACTCCTCTTGTGCTCGGGAGTGTAGGAGGGCTATTAGGAAGGCCAAGGCGGGAGTAGAGCTCTGCCTGGCAACTAGGATCAAG
>JAGPOW010001543.1:33074370-33092850 GCA_030014935.1 Caiman crocodilus
CCTGTGACCCTGGCACTCGTTCCTGCCATTGGCGGGGGGTCAGACTAGATGGCCTGCTCTAGGCCCCTTCTGACCCTAGATACTATGATACTATGATGAAGAGAGGCTTGAAAGTAAGTATTCTAGTTTTTTTCAAAAGCATTGAATACATGCTGTAGCTAATACTCAAAGGAGTTACTGTATGCTAAACCCTTCTTAAAATTAGGCTACTCAACTTCTCCAAAGATTTCATTGAATCATGGAATCATAGAAAATTAGGGTTGGAAGGGACCTCAGGAGCTGATCTCATCCACCCTCTGGCTCAAAGCAGGACCATCCCCAACTACATCATCCCAGCCAAAGCTTTTTCTAGCCTGGTCTTGAAAACCTCCAAGGATGAAGATTGCACGACCACTCTGGGTAACTTGTTTCAGTGTTTTACTACCCTCTTAGTGAGAAAATACTTACCAATATCCAACCTAAACTTCCCTTGCTGAATCTTGAGACCATTGCTCCTTGTTCTGTCATCTGCCACCACTGAGAATAACCAACCTCCATCCTCTTAGGAACCACCCTTCAGGTAATTGAAGGCTGCTATTAAATTCCTTCTCAGTATCTTCTTCTCTAGACTAAATAAGTCCAGTTCCCTCAGCCTCTCCTCATAAGTCATGTGCCCTACTCCCTCACCATTTTGGTTGCTGTCCACTGGACCCTATCCAATTTGTCCACATCCTTTTTGTAGTGGGGTGCCCAACACTGAACACAGTACTCCAGATGTGGTCTCACCAGTGCTGAATAGAGAAGAATAGTCACTTCCTTTGACCTACTGGCAACACTCCTACCAATGCAGCCCAGTATGCTGTTAGCCTTTTTGGCAACAAGGGCACACTGCCGGCTCATATTCAGCTTATTGTCCATTTCAGAGCTCAGCTCCAACCTTATACTAGGGGAATACTTAATTGTAATTCTTCTGTTGTCTAATAGCAGAGTAGCTAATACATTATGTTCTGCACACCTTTTATTTGGTTTCGTACAACACGATGGTAATAATTTGCATTTTGTTTTCCATTTCTGATTTTATGATATTCATTTGGAGAAAGGCAAATTTAGATGTAGTGGGTATGGAAGTTCAGCTCACATGTTAATTGTGTTTATGCTTGTAGTTTGTGTCCTGGAAGGAGAAGACTGAGGAGGGAGGGAAGGAAGTCTGGAGGTAAAATATAGCAGGATTTGCAAAGCAGTGGTCTGCAAGCCCTTCCTGGTAGTCTCTGAAATGCTGGCAGGAAAATAGGTGCTAGTATTCCAGGTTTCCAGCTGCAAAACTGCAGTCAGATAAAATTATATAAGCAAATGTTGTGGCTGCTATCAGGATGTTGTATAAACAGAAATGAGTGGCTAGGTAGACCACATAATCATGAATGACCTGATTGCAGTCCAGCAGAAAAGCTGTCTGTTATATTTCCAACAGTGTGGAATGATATCATAAGTTACATTTTATAGGTGAAGTTGGCAACCTTGTAATTAAGATGGCCTACATAAGACCCTGTGTTCAGTTGCTTACATCTTTGCCAAACTTTAAGTTTCCAGACTGAAGCTGCTTATGTAATTAAAGACTTCATCATAATGTAGGGGCGGGCAATTATTTTGGACAAAGAGCCGCTTATCCAGTTTGGGCAGGCTGTTGAGGGCCTCATGGGTAGTCCCACCCCTTGACAGGTGCTCCACCCCTGGTCACCATCTTGGGACCAAAGTCCCAATGTCTTGGGACCAATATCCCAGGGCCAGCAGGGAGGGGGCACCAGGCGGGCTGAACCAGCAGGGAGGTGGTAGCTGGCCCAGCTCCATAGAGCCCCTGTCAGCTGGGACCCTGTGCTCCTGCCACCCTGCTCTGGGCTCCACCGGCACTGGCACCAGGACACTGGTGTGGGCCTTATGCTCCCGCTGGCTCCTCGCCCGCTCACACCCAGTGCCCCCAACCCCACAGTACAGGCTGGAGGCAGTGCTCATCCCCAACCCCTGCTCATCAGCAGGGAAGAAGCTGGTGCTGAGAATGGGGAAAAGTGGCCCCTCACCCGCCCCATGGCTGGTGCTCCCTCCTGCAGCCACTTGCAGCCCACATGGGGCTGTCTGGAGCAGATACAGGTAGCATCATGAGGACTGCAGTGGCTGCAGCACGGGGCGCTGGCCAGGGGATAGGTGAGGGGCCACTTTTCTCCATGCAGGGGAAGGAGCCCAGGGAAAAACTGAGCACAGCGGGGAAGCGCCCCCTCTCCTACCCCATGGCCAGTGCCCTACCCTGCAGGTGCTCACAACCTGCATGGGGCTGTCCAGAGTGGGCACAGGCAGCCCCACATGGGCTGCGAGCAGCTGCGTTCTTAATAAAAATTAAATTGCAAAATGGAGGACAGAAATTAAAATACATGGAGATAAAATTCAGAGCTCCCTTAGAAACAAATGTTATATATTCTATTCCAGTATCTTTATTGTAGGCCAAGGGTCAGTGACATACAGCTTGTGGGCTGGATTTTGCAGTAGGGCAGAGCATGGTTGGAAGCTGCATCCATGCTGCTGCCACATCTTCTTATCCCTGCTTTCTAGTCCTACCTGCTCCCTCTTTGACTACCCAGATGCAGTGTGGGCACAGCTGGAAGCTTATTAGTTCTGGTGCAGCTGGAAGCTGTGCCCATGCTGCTGAAGCATGAGCACAGCTTCCAGCCACTGGGGAGCTATGTTGGGACTGGGCAGCTTCTAGTTGTGCCCATGTTGCAAGTGGGTATTGGGGTCGGGGAGCAAGTCGGGAAGAGTGGCAGCATGGACATAGCTCTCAGCTGCCCAGCCCCCCCAGTGCAGCTTCTCTCTGGCTTGTGCCCCAGCTTGGGAGTCTGGAGCTGAATGAAGTGGTGGTTTTAAAGCAAATGTAAATAGTGAAGGGTGGTATTCTGCAAATTATGTAATTTGTGACTCTTCAACCAAAAGCCAAGTGCTTGAAATCTTAGTGTCTTGGAGCCAGGCTGTTTTCAGCAGTTCTCATTTCTGGAGCTTGCCTTCTCTTGCTCTACAAAGGCCTGAACTTACTGACCCACTAACCAAGAGATAAAGCTTATTGTTTTTCTTAAACTTTCTTGGAGCTAGAATTGGTGGATTTGCATGCCATACTATGTAATGTGTACCTTTATCACTATTTTGTTTGTTTGCCCAGAGCTTCAGATGGGTGCACTTTAAGATGTGAGGTAAAACTTATGATCCCTTTGTTTCCTGTAACTGATTATTAAACATTATACTAATTTGGGAATTTGTTGAATATATGAAAAGTTCATTATTGTGGAACTTGTGAATTTGAGCATGTTTTAAATTACTTTGTCACCTTAACATTACATCTAACACACCAGTTTTTCCTTTACCCTTTCAGGATATGATGTTATCTTCTAACCTGCACTGTCACCTGTAAGAACACTGAAGACATTATACCCTGTGATTAAATTTTGTGAACTAAACCCTTTGGGACCTGCGTATGCATGAGCTATAATTTGTGCAGGGAGCTTATGGCCAAGATGACTAACTTGATTTGTTTTCTATTAATGTTGGGTGAATGAACTATTACGCTTCCAATCTGGTTTGCAGGAGCTAAATTACTACTTTGCATTATCTGCTTTTTTTATTGTTATGCTCTAGAATGGCTCTGGAAGCCATCATTTTCCTGACCTTCTACACCTGCGAAACCTGGACTATCTACCAGTGTCATGTCAAGAAACTCAATCGCTTCCACCTGTACTGCCTGTGAAAGATATTAAAGATCAAGTGGCAGGACAAGATTCAGACACTGAGGTGCTCAGAAGATCAGCTTTCCCCAGTAGTCACGCTCTACTGAAACTGGCACAGCAAAGATGGGCTGGCCACCTTTCAAGAATGCATGACACTTGCCTGCCAAAGAAAATCTACGGTGAATTGTCAAATGGAGTACGCTTTCACGGCACCAAAGCAGTGGTACAAGGACACCCCAAAGGTTCCCCTAAAAAGTTTCCTTATCGACTTGGAGTCGTGGGAGCAAATTGCTTGTGACCGTCCATCCTGGAGGTCATCAATCCAGAATGGAGTGCTGGCCTTCGAACAGCAATACATGGCAGAAGCAATGAAGAAATGCGTGGCCAGGAAAAGTAAGATCTCTCATACCCAGTCCTCATCGTTTTCCTTCTCTGCTGCAGCAGATTGTTTGAGGCAAAGATCAGGCTTATAAGTCACCTACATGCCCACGCAACCTAGCCTCCACCCCCTCCTTTCTCTTTCCTCTCTCTCTTCTCCTTTTTCCTTTTTTCTCCTTTTGTCTTTTCTCCCTCCTTGTTTCTTTCTCATGTCTTTTTTCTCTTCTGCTTCCCCTCTCGCCCCCATGCTGGATACAGTCATCTTTGCCCACGAAGGACAACAACACTCTTGAATGGAGAGAGGAATCCCTTTCCATGTTTGCATATTTATCTGCCTGAGCTTTGCTATGACCAAACTTAATCAGAATGACCTTCTAAAAGAAGCATCCTTCATTTCTATGAAAAGGGATTGTTTACCACAGAACCCCAGGTTAGTATGAGAAACTGAAACCGTGATTACATAGGACCACACCAAAATATTTTTTTTAAATATAAAGCAAATTAATAGCAATGCATTAAAAACCTTAAATTGATATGAATTTGTTTCCCTGCCAGCTGTTTGCTTTCATACTGCCTTAATGCCGGTTTGTTGTACAGTTGCTTTTTAGTGGTAGGTTGCTGCTTTGAAAAAAAAATGCATTAAATGCTTGTTTCTCTCCAAAACTGAACAAAACGATATTACTATGGACGTTGCAAACAAGCATAGATGATCAAGTAGATCAAACTGTGGGCCTCCAAATCTGAAGAGGATTTTTTTTGTGTTTTCCACATTTAGCTTTCTAAGTAGTAGGATGGAAGTTCCCATTATGACACATAAAAGGAAAAAAGCAGTTACTCAAGGGTACTTGATAATGTTAATGAAGGATAATTGTTTGGAAGAGGAACATAATATTTGGAATGTATGTTAGGGGTAAATAAAGCACTGAGCATTTGGTGTGATTCATTTAGAAACATCTTTTGTGGAGAAAAGCTGATGAGAGTAGCAGAAAAGGTATCAGTTCTTTTCTATACGCTCTGAAGTAGGGAGAAAAAATCAATGATCAGCTCTGGCACATATGCTTTATAGCCCACAGAGTGAGACATTCAGTGACATGAAAGCACATCTTTATACAGTCAGAATGCATTTCTGTTTTGGCCTGTGGTTATAACTAAAGGCTTTACCCTAATGCTGTTACTAGGGGCAGCTGTATTATAGCAGTAGTTACTTATTTATTCACTGTAGTGACAGTTACATTTCATGCAGCAGCTGTTGAAGCCAAAACTATTCAGCAAGGGCAAAATGTGATAAAACCTCAATGAAGTTTACTTGCACAATATTAAGTTTTAATTTTTTTGTACAGGAACAAATATTTTTCTACCTCTGCTTTCTACTTCTAAGTGTAGAAAGGAAATTCAGTAGCCACTATTGAATTAACTTTGAAATGTAACACATGTAAAATTCACTTTATTACATTTTTTTATTCAGTATTATGTTGTAAAATGTTTTGATTTGTTACTTTTACACTGTAAATATTTCTTAAGTCAGAATTTGTGAAAATGATTAGAACCATATACATTCATTTCTTACAGGTGGCCCAGCAAATGTCGTTCTCTCTCTTTTTAGATTTTGTCAAGGGAAAATCTTCTTTGACCTAAAGATCTCTGTTAGGGCATAGCCTTTCTGCTGTGCAGAGAAATAGGTCTTAGTATGGATCAGAAATTAATCAAAAAACCGATGACAATGTGCAGGAGAGTTGTCAGGGGTCTGGTTTGGATAAAAGACTCATTGATTGCTTCTATATTTTAATTGAGTATTTGTTAAGAAAAGTTAGAGAAGGTCAGATTCTTCTGTAAAGTATAACTCCTGATGAAATCAGCAGGGAATTACATTTGGTGTAAATGGGCATAGAATTTGGGCCCAGTGTCTTTAATCTACTTCCATTTATATCCAATCTCCTTAGTTCAGTCTCTTCTGCCTCACTAGACCAAGATTTATAGGCTTTTAAATTTGGGAACCACAAGTTCTGAGCATGATTCCTGCAGGCAGCCAGACTGTGTAAAGTCAGTCCAACACATATGGTCATTAGTCATCATCAGGGATCCTGATTTTCTCTGTTTAAAAATAAAAACAAATGCGATAAACCCCCACAAATTCTCTGATTAAAAACCCTAACATCCATGTTTTACCATGATTAAAATGAAATGCCATTGTATATATAGGTATCAGTTGAACACAATGTTGTATTGATATATTTACAATTTTAAAGTCTTTTGGAAATCTAACAGTGCCTCAGTCATCATAGTAAAATAAATTCTAAATACCTATATATTTTGGCATTTGAGTTTGGGTTCATCATGGAAAATCAGAGCTCTCTCTGCCCCCTTCACTCACCAGGATACAGGTACAGCTGTAGCTGTTCCCCCTGTTGCTTTGTGGTGCTGAGCAGCTCTGATATGCCAGTGCCCTGCCCTGCCATATCCCTGTCCATGCTGTTGTCTGTCACTCCCAAGCCACAGCCCCCCATGACCCTTCTGGTGCCCCACACTCCTGATCTATAGCCCCCTGGCCCTGCTGGTACCCCTCAATCCTGACCTGCTGCCCTCTAGCCCCTCAGTGTGTGAGGAAGGGAGTGGGTGTGTATATGTTGGGGGGCAGAGGGCATGTGCTTCTCTAGATTTCTGTGCCCACAGCAGGGCAAGGAGTGTATAGCTGTAGCTGGGCTGGATGAGCTCCAGGCAGAAGCTGCCTCCATGGCCCAGCAGGCAGGACCAGCATGGAATGGAGTGCCACACTGCTATGGTGAGGTGCAGTGGTGGTGGTGGTGATGCTGCTGCTGTTGGGCAGGTAGGGTGTGCCTCATATTGGCGGCCATAGCTGCATGGTGTTCCTTCCCACTCAGGATCGTGCCTCTGGGCTGCAGAGGCAGCTCCTGCCTGGAGCTGGTCCAGCCTGGCTACAACCCTATGCTCCATTGTGGGCACAGAAATTGGGAGGGGGGAGGAGAACACATGTCCTGCTGCCCTCCTGCTCCTCTGCCAGTGCCACCCTGTCCCTCTGCTGCATCACCCGTGCCCCCTCATAGATTTCATAGACATTTGGGATGGAAGGGACCCCAGAGGATCATTGAGTCTGGCCCCAGGGGCAGGAAGTCAGCAGGGATCATAAGATCCCAGCAAGATAAGCACCCAAATGTGTCTTGAAGGTGTTCAAAGTGGGTGCTTGAACTGCCCCTGGGGGCTCAGACAGCAAAGAAGTTCTTCCTTATGTCCAGCCTGAATCGGTCATGGCAGAGTTTGTGACCATTTGATCTTGTCATCCCTTGGGGCACTCTGGTGAACAGACATTCCCCCAGATCCTGATGAGCATCCCTGATAAACTTATAGGTGGCCACCAGGTCACCCCTGAGCCTGCGCTTTTCCAGGCTGAAAAGTCCCATGGCTCTCAGCCTTTCATTATAAGGTGCATTTTCCTGACCGCTGATTATGTGCATAGCTGTCCTCTGCACCTTCTCAAGCTTCTCCACATCCTTTTTGAATTGTGGAGCCCAAAACTGGACACAGTACTCCAGCTGCAGCCTCAGCAAGGCTGAGTACAACGGGAGAACGACATCTCGGGATTTGCTTGAGAAGCAGCTATGGATGCAAACCAGCGTTTTGCTTGCTTTACTAGCTGCAGCATCACACTGAAGGCTCATGTTCATCTTGTGGCCCCAAGGCCCTTTCATTTGTAGTGCTAACCACCATAGCACTGCCGAGCCTATAATCATGTTTCAGGCTTTTCCTCCCAAGGTGGAGAACCTTGAATTTTTCAGTATTGAACACCATCAGGTTCTCATCTGCCCAGTTCATCAGCCTTTCAAGATCTGCCTGGATCACCCTCCAATCCTCAAGTGTGGATGCTTTAAACTTGGCCAGTCTGCTTCTGACACCAGTGTCCACATCATTGATGAAGATGTTAAATAATATAGGCCCTAGGACAGAGCCTTGAGGGACCCCACTGGTGACCGCACACCAAGATGATTGGCTTCTGTCGATCACCACCCTCGGTCCTACCGCGGAGCCAATTCCCCAGCCAGCAGATTGTGGTGAGGTCAAGGCCACAGATAGCCAGTTTAGCTAAGAAGTGATCATGGGATACCAGATCAAAGGCCTTTTTTAAAGTCAAGATATACAATGTCAATCTATTCCCCCTTGTCCAGGTAATTGGTCACCTGGTCATAAAAGGAAATGAGATTGGTCAAGCAAGACCTACCCACAAAAAATCCATGCTGGGTATCCCTCAGGATATTGCCATCAGCTAGTTTGTATAGGATGGCCCCCACCCTCCCGTCTCCCTGCTTCATCACCTGTGCCCCCTCCCCTCCACCTCCATAGACCTATCTGGAGGGAGCTGTGGGAGCTGCTCTCCACTGCTGCTTGGCTGCCACATGCATGTGCGCGCACACACACACATGTACGTGGCACCCCCCTGCCTCCAATTGCTGTCCCCTGCTCCCTGCAGCCCAAGGGGGCCTCTTGCAGGATGGAGCTGCAAGCAGAAACCCATGGTTTCTTATGTTTTTCCCCTTTAAAGGAGAAATTCCACATTTTTCTCCATTAAAGGAGAAATTCTGCATTTTTCCACAGCAAATGGAAAACCTGGATCCTTGGTAATATTTCTTCCTTCCCAGAGGAAAAGATGAAAGCCACGAATGGTACTGTTTCAGATGAATTTAAGCAGGTTATGTGGATGAAGTGGCTAAGTCTGTAGTTGTGTTACTTTCTATTGGCTGGCTCAGAATATAAAACTTCCACATCACACTAGAATCAAAGGAAGATTCCCTTTTGGTTAGAGGTGCACTGATATATTGGTTGCATATTGATCAGAGGAAAATAGGATAATTAATAGGAAAATTAACAGGATAATTAACATCAGCACTCAGTTTTTTTTGACTGATAATGTCACTGATAAATGCCACATGCATGCATGAAACCACAGCATGCATGTGACCAGAAATGCAGCCCAGCATTTTGGAGAGCAGTGTCCTGCTAGTAAGGCAGTGGGCGGAGGGCAGATAGAGGCCCCCATGGTGATGGAGGGAGTACGGCAGGCAGGTGCAGGTGCTGCCTGGCCAGGGCTAGGGGCGAGGGACGGGTGTGGGATGGAGCCATGGGTGGCTTGTCCAGGGGGGGCACAGTGGGAGTGTGGGGAAGGTGGTGGCTCCCCACTGCTATGCACACCCTGGAGGAGACATGGGGGGTATGTGTATGGAGCAAGGGTAGGCTGCCTGCTGTGGGTTCTGGGTCAGGGAGGGGCTGTGCCAGGCTTTTCCTGCTGGGGGGGCTGCACCAAGGGTGCATTTGGGGTGGGTGTGGGTGGGGCAGGCTCAGCTGTGTGGAGCAGGCGGTGGTGGCAGCACTGGGAGGGCTGGCTACAGAGAGCTACAGGGAATTTTGGGGTGCCTATAGCTCCCCAATTCTCCCTTAGTGCCACCCCTGCTCGGGGCACTGCTCTCTGATTCAGCTTAGCCCTCCCCATCCCTGCATGCCCTGACCACAGCTCCAACTCAACCTCACAAGTGGGAAGAGTCTGGTGCAACCTCTGGACCCAAGTCTGCAATGGGCAGTTCACCCTCACCCTGTGCATAAATCTGGGGGACCACATGCTCCCTATGCCTACCCCAGGGGTGTGCGCAGCAGTGGGAAGCCACCCATGGCTCCATCCCATGCCCTGCCCTGGGGTCACATTCATTGCCTCAGCTGGGAAGCCCCTGCCCCTGTCTCTCCCCCACTGCCCTCTCCCCCACAGCCCTTCCCCTCCCACAGAGTTACTGGCAGGATGCTGCTCTCCAAGCTGTCCAGGTACATTCCTGTAAATCGGCTATCGGATCAGTATTGGCCAATATGGCTGGTTAATAATTGGCCACTGGTATTATCCAAGACCATCTTTATTGGTGCACCCCTACTTTTGGTTCATATACATAAAGGTCTTGAGGTTGGCTTTAAATCAGGGGTGTCAAACATACAGCAAGTGGGATAGATTCAGCCCACAGTGCTATTATATCCAGCCTGCCAGGCTATTGGTAGACCAGGGAACTTGTAGGTGAAGCTACTGGGAGGTGGGGCCCGTTTTGGAACCTGGGGTCTGGAGTCCAATTGGACGTTGCTATTGGCAGCAGGTGGGGAAACAAGAGCTATGCCAAGAAAGCCCTGTTTGCCCCATGGCTGCTCCTAATGCCCCTGCTGCTGGCCCTACCATAACTGTCCTTTGTCTTGCAGATTTGGCCTCTGAGGAATCCTGTGGTTCATCCAAGCATGGTGAGAGTTTGATATGCCTGCTTTGAATGATGCATGTCCATTATTCTTAACTCTGGATGAAGAGTCTGGCAATTGCCCAATGGTGCATGGGACTTAAAGGATAAGAATGTAGCAGAACATATTTAAGAACTGGTCCTATTCTCCCTGTCAGATGTAAATGACCATGCTGTTCTACTTGTATTTTATGATAGTCTTTTCTTTTCTCCCAGAACAGGTAGAGGTTCAATGTTTTCCCATGAGCATTCAGCAGCAGTCTCTACAGATCTTAAGCAAGCCATTCTTAAACATAGATGCTGCGAGTGCGTTTGAGTATTTGTGTGTACGTAAAATAAGGCTCCCCACAAGCACTATCAAAGAGATGCCAAGCAAACATTCCCGTTGTGTTAACTATTCAGTAGTGACATTTCTAAAAGCAAATGCCATTGATGCAATATTCACCTTTCTTCTAAAAGTTTAGATGCACATTGATTTGCATGATAAATATTTCAAAGATGTACAAAATACATATAAGCTTTGCCTTCATTATGAATAGGTGTAAAGACACTCCTGTAGCACACACAAATGAGTATTAATGTGCTCCTTAAAGGAAAGATGGGCTGTGCTCCTTTGCTTCTCATTTGTGTGACTCCTCTGCATGCCATACAAATAGAGCCACTATTACTAATTTCTTCAATTATAGTTCAATCTAGCACTCTGAGGAAGGTGTGATTTCAAACGTGTTTTTACACTGTATACATTTGGAAAAATGTCAATCAGATCTATGTTTTTGGTATTTATTTTTAACTGATTGCTATATTATATTCAATATTAGAGCTGGGTGGGAGTTTTCTACAAACAGGATTTTGGTGGAACGCAATAATTTCTTCAAAGCAAAACATTTTGAGGGAATGTCATTTTCAATTAAGTGCTTTTTCAGGAAAGGTTTCTCTGGTCTAAGATGAAATTTCTGCTGAGAGATGAGGAGACCGACAGACACTACTTTGGAGTAGCAGCATTCAGCTGCAATGTGGGCACCTGAGTTTCAAAACCTTGATCTGAATCTGTCAGAACAGTCACGTGAACCTAGGTCTCCCACATCCCAAATGAATGTTGCAGTCAATGGGCTACTGGCTATCCCGTGGTAGCTGTTTCTCTCTCTCCCTTGCTTTCTGAGGTGGAACAGGAAACATTTTAAAAATATTGATAGTGATTTTCATCTGCTTAAATTAGAAAAGATTGAATCTGTATATACTTTTAAAGAAAAACCATAGAACTTCTTTTCAATTCTGTTAGCACTGACATCATGCATGACTGCATTCAGAATTCAAACTGCTGATACTGGATATTTTAACCCATCTCTGGCTGTAAATAGCAGTACTTCTTTCATATTTAATCTAGTAATAAATTACAAATACAGCCTTAGTTTCATTATGAAACTACCTCCTTCCAGTATGGTGACATAGGTAATTTTACATTTTTGGGTGGATTTCCAGGAGGCCAGCATCAGTAGTGGAATATAAACAATACCATACTTTGCCAGTCTTTGAAGATGCTTGGGAAGAAAAAGGACCTAAGTCTCTTCTCATTCCTTTTGAATTTAGGATATCAAACATAAAACTCTGGGTCTGATTTTCCTCTCATTTCTACTGATATTCTTACAAATTGGTGAAGAGTTAATTAGACATCTTTTGAGTGAGAGTCACAGCCCACTCTGAGCACTGTACTTCTTGTAAAAGAGCAACAGTAGTGTAATTGGGCCCTAGAAGTCTGTCTTGGCTGGAGAAGGATCACCCAGCTCAAGCACTGTAGTAGACAGCTGGAAGGCTGTCTTTGAGGCCCTATACAAGCCCTGGTGTGTGCTTTATGCCAGGGGTAGAAGGCCTATGTTGGGGTAGACATGCAGCAGGCAATACAGAGCAACCATTCCTTTGCCATTCCTTTGGAAGAACCAACATAAGACAGACAGTTATCACATGTTGTATTTTGAGCTCTAGGGGACACAGAAACCATCCAGTTCTCATCAATACACTGTTATTTCAGTCTATCACAGATGGCTTTAGAAGATCTCTTAAACTGAAGGTACAAGTGGGTAGATCTTGGGGGAGACCCTATTTATAGTTGTGATCCTGTTTTTTTCCTTCTTTTTGTGCAAAAAGCTGGCACATATATAACAAATTCTGTTCTCTAGCTGAGTCTCTTCATGGAGTAATATTTTAGGTGTAGGGCATCTGTCAGCAAGGTTTCCTAATACAAATAAAAGGTGAAATCTTATTCTCATTGAAGTAAAGGGAGTTTTGCTCTGATTTGAATAGGGCTGTGATTCCACCTCAAACCAGTATGTATTCTAAGAGGCATTAGGGATCCATTGCACTTTCTGAGGGCTGTTTTGATTTCTCTAAATAAAGTCTGCAAATTTTTTCTACCTTTGTTTTAGATTTATTGTGCTTTATGCTGTCTTTGCTGATGTGTTTAGAAAGGTGTTTGATTCCCTCATTGGATTATACTGATGGTCTTTTAGATCTCTTATCTCCACATCACTCATTTCTCTTCATGATTATCAAGCCTTCCAATAGGACGATAGCAGACAATTCTGTTTTTCTGATAACTCTGACTGATAAAATAACTTTTAACTTGGATTTCCATTTCTCTGCTCTGTCTACGAATCTGCTCTCACTCTCATGACAAAAGTAAAGAAACTATGAACATCTTATTTATGGCTCCCCTACTTGCTGCAAATATTCTGGTAAATCAGTGCTGCATTATCTGTCTGTATTATGTCTGATTTTTCCCACTGGCTCTGAGTTTTGCTTCTTTGAAACCAGATGCCATGGGTTCCATCATTGCCCCTTTTTGCATAGATCCTAACTTTAAAACATACATTTTCACTGCACTGAAACCATCTGCTACATGTGCAGAATTAACAGCAGTAGGCATAATGTTGCTATATAGCTATTAAAAAATGTGCCCAAATAGTGCAATATAATCAGGCATAATAAGATTTAAATACCTGTTCAATGCGTAGCCCTGTGGTAAGACCATTTTCACATCATCTTGCATTGGATTACATTACATTGTATTGAATTTCATTTTAGATTTTGGTTGCTAGTGTCAGACAGTAACTTGGCATAGGAAATCTGCTACCTGTATCTGGTCAGATGAATGTGTTTTTAATGATAGGGTAAGCTTTTCTGAAGTTCAGCATAGCTAAATCTTTTTTAAAAAGTGTATTTTAACTAGTGTTTTAGCATATCCTCCAATTCCTGTTGGGAAGTGCAATTAGATGTTACATAGATGTATATCAAGTACAAAAGGTAAAGTCGGTTAGCAAGCAGTATCATTAGTGAACATGATGGTTCACCAATCTAAGTTGGTTTAGGAAAGCTGAATCCCAGATCTGTATGGTGGGTTGGATTATATGACCTTTGGATAGAAGGGGCATCAGAGCTTTATTTATGACCACCTCTGGTAGTGGTCTGCAGCCTGCTGAACTCCATTGCACCTGTGTGTTGGATGCTCTGCCCTAGAACTCTGGACTCCTGATCCTTGACCATGATTTGCATAGGAAGAGGAAAAAAGCAAATGGATGGGAGAGGAGTGTTGCCTCATATTTTATCAATTTTCTCTTGGAAGAAATTGGTACCACATGGCTAGTTATGTCTCAGTCAATATCGCAAGGTTAACTTTATTCTCCAATTAGTTCTGATACCAGCCTCCATCCCATATTTTCACAGTAGCATCAATTTAAATGTGTTTTTGATACTTTTTAGTAGAAAACTAAAGACTGAATACATTTGGATCCATCACATTAATATATTTTCTTTAGTGATAAAGTTTGTCCTCTTCCATCCATTCCCCAGGTCAGGACTGAAGCTCACCAAGCAGAACTATGCAGAAGTTGTTATTATAGCTGCCTGCTCCAGAATAAATAGATGGCCTTGGTTTTTCCAGACTACCCATCCATCATCTTTCACTAAACCTAAGATCATAAGAACTTCCTTCCTTCCTTCCTGGGCTGCCAGATTCCTCATTGGCCCACCTGGCTTGATGCACATTGTATAAGTCACCAACCACCAAGAGGACTGGTGACCTGCAGTGGCAGTTGCTGCATGGCATCCTAACCATTGGCATGTTTGCGTCGCACTTTGAACCAGCTGCCTCAATGGTCTGCCCCTTCTTCCCTGGGGAGTGTTGAGGAGAACCCTTTCATGTCTTCCTTGACTGTCCCTGCCTGCAGCTGCTCTTCGTCACCCTCAAGCCGCCACTGCAGGCGCTGGGCAGGAGCCTCTCAGAGACCACCTACATGTGCTCCTACCTGTACTGGGTGGCCAAGTAGGGTACCTGCCTGGCTAACCTTCTACTGGGTTAGGCCAAGATGGCTATCCTCAAGAGCCATCACAACCGGCTTGCCGGGACCAGCTCAGATGATGCCCTGCAGCTTTTTGTCCTTTTGGTGTGGGCACACCTTTCACTGGAGTTTGAGCACACTGTGCTCAGATGGGTAGTGCCCACCTTTGAGGCATGCTGGGCCCTTGATGGAATGCTGTGCCGCATGGACGGCCATCTTCAATACGCACTCTGATGTCATCACCAGTCTGGGCAAGTGGGCAGGCTTGGTGTAGGACTGTGGCTCCCAGGTTGTGCTGCATCCTGGGCTCTCATCAGGCTGTTTTTTGCTTTTTAATTTGTGTGGGAAGTTGAAGGTGTTGTCATGTGTATGACTGGAGAAAGCAGAGTAGGAATCGCTTGTTTATAGAGGACTTTGGTCTGCACAACCGTGTGGCTGGTGTCCCAACCACATAATAGCATGTTAGGCATGACGTGTAATACAGTGAAGGTGTCTGTCATGGTGTGATGTTATGAATGTTACGACATGGTGCTCTTGGTTTGATGGTAATTTGTTTGTCCTTACTTTGTATATTGGACCAGGACCCTGGAGAGGTCAACTTTTTGTATCCCAACCCCCTGAATAAAGTAGTTAAAAAGTCAAAGTCCTTCCTTCTGCTTTTAACAATAGTGAGACCCAATTATAGAAAGTTTCAAGCATTAAAATGTTTTTAGCTTAGCAGCATTTTGAGTCCTTTATAGAATGTTTTTTCATCTTTAAAGAGAAGAGAACACCTACAGAAATCCAATCTGAATTAATATCTAGGTTGCTGAGAAGAGCTGAAGAGTCTATTAGTTTGACAGCTAGTGACAAAAAGTCATGTTCGTCTGCCATTTGAGGAGGCAAGTGAAATATGCAGAAGGAATGGATGCCTATTAGAGGAGCTTGCTCCATAATGTATCAGAATGCATGTTGAAAACATATTTATGCCCAATAAAACTGCCTGCTTCTTACTGTGCTCTTTCTGTTCTTTTAAATAAACAACAAAGGCTATTTTTACCTAGGCAGGCTCCCATAATGGAGTACATCTTTCTGCATTCTAGCTGCCAAACATTTGAAACTTTGACTCAGGCTTTTCATTGCTGATTCAAATATATTTAAGTCACTTGTGCAAAACCAGCATGCATTGTTTTTATTTATTTTAAAGGGGACCTGTTGCTTATGGGACTGAAAGTATTAGAATGCTTTACAATGTAGGTAACTGCAGTGCAATTCTTCTGCTTCATTAATAGGCTTTAATATTTATCTGAAGCAACCACCAGTTATGTGGGCAAAATTGTTTAGGTACTGTTAAAGCCCATTCATTCCTTGCTTTTCAGGTCAGATAGGTTTCTGTCTAATGCCAATTGTGGTAGCTTTTGTGAAGAGGGCATCATCAGGTGTTAATGGGATTGTGGCCTCTACCTCATTTTACCAACATTGTTGAAGAGCAGGCTGATGGGGATAATTCTGAGATGCTAGTGGTCAGGCCTTGATTTAAATTAATGTCCTAGAGCCAAGAGGCATTGTTGCATATCCAGACTTCCCATGCCTCAATAAGAGCTCTTCTGAAAACATTTGGATCTCTACTTCAGTTTCTGAAAAGACATATTTTCCTCCAGGAAAGTAGAATGAGGCTTATTTTAAATTCTTTCAGTGTTTAGCATTGACAATCAAAGCATGACTGTACTATATATTCTCCAGTCCTGGGCATTTTAGCTAACATTTTCAGAACAAAAATTTGCAAAGTATCTTTCATAATTATAGGACAGTGTATTTATGGCTCTTAGGTTGCTTGTTCCTGTCTTCCTTTGTCTGTTGCTAAGCTATAGTAAGATGGTGGGTGACAAATTCTTCATATAATGATCAAGGCATACAGTAATGGTAGCACGAGTTACTGAGTTGTTACCATGTGGCTAGGAAGGAAGTTGCTGCCAAATACCATGTGGTTTTTCACAGTGTGTGTTCAAAGAACTCCTTTCACTACTGCAGACTTCTGTTGATGCTGAAAGCAGACATGGGCAAGACAGGCAAGCTGCTAAGGGAAGTAAGCAAAAGGAAACTAAAGCAACACAACATTATGCTTGTCAAATAAGATGGATCACCTCTGTTTATTCATAGGGAGAGGCAAGATTATATGCAGGACTGTTGTGAAAAGCCACCACTAAAACCAATCCCACTTCTATCCAGCAAATGGACAGACTGTCTCCTGGTGACACTGACTCTTTGACAAATATCAAAGCAAGTGAAGCTTGTTATGCCACACTTTGCTGAAAATAAAATTGGAGTCATATTATCAATCTCCTTCACTAACCCTCTTCAGTTTCTTCTCTGTTGTTTAACTCATCATTGCTATGCTTTTCTCACTTTTGGAATTTTCCATCTGGTAGCCTGTACTGCATACTTCAGAGGATGTGATTGGTATTGGATTTATTTCTTTGCCATGTCACTAGAGTAAAACTTAAGTTACTTAAATGTATCCTTATACTGGAGTTTAAGTTAACTTCAAGTTTCTTAAATTAATGCCTTTTGATGATGACTTTGTGGCTCATTCTGAACTTATTAATTAATATTCCATTCTTCTGTTAATCCACAAAACCCACATAGGAGAGGCATGTGTATGCATGTAGATGCATAAACTTTGTCTGCAGTTACTAAGTCATGTACAAATCTTGCTTTCTACTTTTCCTATATATATTTATCAAAAAACTAAATGAAGTGTCATAAACTCTCTCACAGTGCAAATTAACATTGCTGTGTTTAATTTACTGGTCTACCTTTCTGATGTCTTTTTCAGGGTTTGAATTATGGGAGGACTTGGGGGCTGAATCCCGCTCTAAGAGACCAGAGCCCCCCCATAAGGATGAGTCCCCCCAGCAGCTGGGCAGAAACTGCAGTTTAGCATGGGACGGAAAGTGTCCCCCCTGCCCTTTGTGGTTGCTGGGCACATTTTGCTGCAGTAGTCTGGAGCCCATGCCTGAGCTGCGCTGCAGCTTCTCTCCACTGCTGCTACTGCTGCCTCTGACCCATCAAAGAGTCAAAGTATATTTTGAACCCTGGTCTTATTACTATCTCATGTTATCATCTCTTCTATTCAAAATACTTTTAAAGATCCTTATATGAGGGATCTTGACTTTCTGTCCATCTGCAGGAGAGGGTTAGCAGATCTGTGGGAAAAGTTAATAGACAATTTGTGTGTTGTGAAATTTTGTTAGGTAAGAAATGAATATCCTAGGACATGCCAGGGTGGTGCATCAGGATAAGACAAAGGCTGTGGTGAAAATAGGGTCTCCTTTAATTCAAGTTCAATTAAATTTAACCTCTTATTAAGTCAGGGCTCATTTCATGGTCCATACATTCAGACTCAACTATCCATAGTTTGTATACTCTTGCTCAGGTTGTACAGTTATTTCAAGAATAAGTTTTTGCTATCCTATATTTCTATACTACCGCTCAAAATATGGCCTATACCAGAATCGTTTCTAACACCAGCTTCTGGATTTCAGTTTAAAGTGCTGTTTGTTATTAAAAGACTGCCAAAATACAAAACCAGACTTATTATTTATTATATTTTAATGGAAGTATGGAAATATACTGAAATGTTGCTTTTTACAGTAGACTCTTAAAAGAGCCAATACAAACATTACTTCACCTATCACCCATGGGTAAGCGTTTCCTTTCTTCCAGGTTGGCTGATCTTGTGAGGCGGGCTTTAAACTAGCTTCGCCGGGGGACGGGCCTGCT
>JAGPOW010001543.1:33092950-33136756 GCA_030014935.1 Caiman crocodilus
GTGACCCTGGCACTCGTTTCCTGCCAATTGGCGGGGGGTCAGACTAGATGGCCTGCTCTAGGCCCCTTCTGACCCTAGGTACTATGATACTATGATATCTGTTTGGGTCAAACTGAATGGAAAAGGACAATGCTGGACTTGACAACAATGTGATCAATTACAGAAAGGATTAGCAATTAGTGAAAAATAATCCAGAAACCCTTGCTTAACGTATCAAACAAAGACTATGTTTGGATGAATCTCTTAGGAGGAGAACACATCAGCTTCTAATCTGCACCCACTTCTTGAAATAAACCTAAATCCAAATTTTCACAGCTTAAAATGTTTATTTGTCATTTGTTAATTGATTTGTCATTTTGCCATGTGTTAGCACTTCCTGGTACTCTATGACAAAAGGGACTGCTAGAAAACTTTCCCATCCTCACAAGAGTGTCCATAGACTCTCTAGTTTCAGAAGAGGTTCAGCTAGAGCAGTGGTTCTTAACCTTCAGTTAGACTCAAGACACCCTTCATTAGACTCAAGGCCCTTCCCAGAAAATGCCAGCTCTTAGCTTTCACACAATGTTTTATTACAAGAGAACAATAGAGCAATTCTTTTGTTGCAGAGAACTCAGAAACACCACAACAGGTCAGAATATTTTGGCACCATGGACTCCTATTTAAAATCTCTCAGTTTAATTTGTGAATTGTGTAGGCTTTCATACCTAAGGGTCCCATTACACCTGCAGGTAAAGCTTATATGGGGTCTAATGCATGATTCATACAATCCAGCCTCCTATTATGCCACACATGCATGGCAAGAGGCACAGTTGTAGGATCATCCGCTAGATCCCATCACACCTTATCACCAGTGCATGCAGACCCTGATCCCAGACTCTTCCTGCACTGACAAGAAACAAGCTCCCACAGCTAGGAACCCATTCATTTGAGGGGCTAGAAGCTGCAAGGGTGAATCACATACACAGCTGCAATTCCCCAGCCCTGGGGGTTTCACAAAGCCCTGGGGCAGACATGCTGCCTGGCTGCCAGGACCCACCTGGGTCTCAGCACCCAGCAACTACAGATGTAGGACTCCGGGTCCCCGTGCTGCCAGGACCCAAAATTGGCAGCTGCTAGGGCTGAAAGTCCACTCAGTTGCAGGACTGCCAGCCCCAGCTGAGCATGGTGTACCCCTGTGGTTGGGAGCCCCATCAGCTGATGGGGCTCCTAGCCCCAGGGGACACCTGCTACATATGCAAATTAATGGGGCTGTGTGAAATTTTGCTGGCTGCTTTGTTCTGACATTGTTTTGACCAATTTTGAGGAATGAAACAAAGGCCCTTGAAATAGTTTTGAAACAAAATAAGGCTGGTCAAAACATTTTGACCGTAGGCTGGGGATGGAAGTCAGTCCAGCTGGGTTGACTTCCTATCCCCAGCACAAGATCCTGCAGGGAGTGAGAGGCAGCCCAGCTGGGCTGTTTCCCTGTCCTCCGCACTACGTTGTGCTGGGGGCTGCTTCCCCATTCCCCATGCTACATTGCACCAGGGACTGGAAAGCAGCCCAGCTGGGCTGCCTTCCACCCCAGCACGATGTAGCATGGGGGACCGGGAAGCAGCCCAGCCGGGTTGCCTCCTTCCCTCTGGCACTGGGGATGGGAAAGCAGCCCAGTTGCTGGGCTGCTTTCCCATCCTCAGTGAAACTCAAAACAGTGTTGAAGCAGCCTTTCTGTTTCAATAGAACAGAACGGAACAGCTGTTTCGACTTGAAATGAAATTCAATATGAAACATTGTTCTGTCAAACCATCAAAACTCAAGGTGAAACAGAATGGTGCCATTTTGCACAGCTGTACAAATTAAAGCTTGACAGCAAGCAACATTTTCTAGGTCTAACTTCATAGCTGGTTGGAGCTTTTTATGGCATGATAGGTACTTTGCACATGTAGCTGGTCTCAAGGTAATTGTGCAATTAACCAGTTAATTGTGCGATATCTGTAATGTGTAGAAGGGGCCTAAGACTGCTAATATTGCATGGCACCCTGCAGCACCTTTTAAAAGATCTCATTTTACCCCAGAACTACTGAGGTAAATTTTTAAACATCTGGATGCTTACTCTATCTAAACCAAACCTTGGGATCTGTACATCACTAGTAAGGATGCTAAAAGTCACATTACAACCCAAATTACTTCCAACAAAAGCTCTCATGCCGAGAAGTCTAGTTTACAATTACAGGTGCTAATCACACCTTCTGTTTTGTGTGGTAAGTAACAATCTCTACAGTGAAATTGATTCAAGTCCGATGGCGAGAAGTGAAGGAGTTAAAATTTCCTGAAAATGGGCTCTGATGAAATTGAACTATGGTGGTGCAGAGTATCTGAAATCTATTAGTTTTGACAACCTCAGTTATTCTGGTGTTTCTCATCATCTGTAAAGTTAACAAGGGCTGATAAGAGATGATGAGACACCACACCGGTTTGTATTTCAGAACTCATAAATATTTCACAACGCCATTTTCTTACAATCAGATACATTAGTTTGTTGAGTATAGATGTTGCTGAATATTCAGTCAGTGCTGAGGTTTAACAAAGGCACTGCAAGGATAAACATTTTAAAATCAGCAGATATGATCCATGAGTTGTGCTGCATGCTCAACTCCTACTTGCTTTCAAATGCATGTTCTAATTTTACAGAAATAGTTGATTTTTGACCTGTAAGAACAGCTGCTTTCTTTCTTGAAAATGTATTATGATTCACAGGCAACCCTTCCTCCTCACTGTTTGTACCCATTTTTTGTGCTACTTCATAATTTCACTACAGAGTCAGACACCCAAGGATGAGTTTAGTTTGGAACAAATCGTCATCTTGGCAGAACAAATTTTACTAAGGACTCAAACAATGCAACATACAATTTGCTCATATTGCATTTCACCTAGAGATACCTGAAACTCTAAAAATTAAGTAAACCTACTATATCTTTAACAGAGAAAAAAAAAAGAAATATGATGTGGACAAACTCTCCCCAAAGTAGCAGTTATTCTTTCTTCTGGTATAATAAGATGGAGCACACAAATATCACTTGATTAACAGCTGCAGTATTAATTTCCCTTTTTGGTTGCTTGACTCACAGCAAGAATCATGTCAATGCAGCAGAGAAGCAATTAAATTGATTTTAATCTTTGTTAGAGAAGATAACATGCCTCTTTCTCTTCTCATTTAAATAATTAAAGTTTCAGCAGGTATTATTTCTGGCTTTAAAGAAATTGGTATCTTAATGTAATAGAATCCTTGTAATTATACACTTAATGGTTCTTAATAAGTTAATCATGGATTTTCATTTAAAATGTATTTTTTTTTACTTATTAAACTTTTATTTGCCTTGTTGGTTATGCTTTTAAGAGGACTGAAAATACAAAAGAATAAAATTCTAAAAGTCTCATTCCTCTTCCATATTTCTTTCACTTTTTATTTAAAGCAATATTCTCGGATTTCAATAAATGTTAAAAAAAATTCTTATCCAAAAGAAATTCTCAAGAAGAGGAAGATGAAGCTTTTTTTGTTGTTGTTTTGCTACAATTAATTACTTTGTTGAAAAGCTTCATTTAATGAGGAAGAAACAAATATTCTTTATCAGTGCTTTGGTGCAAGTTCCATTTCAGCAGGAGCACAGTAAATATTGTTACCTCTTTTGATCAAAGCTGTTAGCTAACATTTGGTGTCTTGCAGGTTATTTATATTAAGAGGAGAAAATGTGGATGGAGTCAGGGATATCTTTGATGATCTTCTTGTATATTCTTTGTAAATAAATACAGTCCTGTTTTCCTTGAACACAGTGGGAATCAAACAGGAGACAGTTTCTCAGCCGGCAGTTCCAAGCTTGCCCAAGACAGCACTCTTCCACAAAAGCTTTCTCTCTTAGCTTTCTCCCAGGGCCAAGCTTGCAGGTTTCTTCTGGCTGTTTTCAATGCTTCTGCCCACAGACACATACATGTAACACTATCAAAAAATACCTAGCAAAAGTACTTCATAAATATTGCTCAGCGTCTGACTGCCCATGCACTGGCTGGTGTTTTGGGGAGTTGTTTCTGTTGTTCCAGCTATTTTACTTAAAAAAAAAATACCTTAACTATTCCTTACATGTAGTCTGAATTAAGGGTAGTCATCATGCCCACCAGCTTCAGCATGGTTTACACTAATTCCAGTAAAGATTGGCAAAATTCGAGATAACATTTTTTTCATTAAATGAAAAGAAAGTCATTTTATTAAAAATATTTTCAATGTCTCAATGTTGATTTGGGAACTGTAGCGAATTTTCATTCCTTATTTTGCATTTAAAATTGGGTTGCTTGGTGGGCTACCATTGGTCACATAATATTGATTCTCATTTGTTGATCAGCAGAGATGCAACCATGGCAGTCGTGTAGGTTGGCTGATGTCACATAAACTCATATTCTCAGAAGAGTACCTAGAATCATAAAATTAGCGGAAGGGACTTGAGGATGTTATCTAGTCCAACTCTTGTTCAAGGTAGGATCATCTTTGTTTAAGACATCTCATTCAAAAGTTTATCAAATCTGGTTTTAAAACTTCCAGTGCTGGACACAGTATAAACTCTGTTGGTAGTATGTTCCAGTGCTTCATCACCACCATAGTTGAAAGTTCTTCCTAATATTCCACCTACATTTTCCTTGTTGCAATTTAAGACTATTACAACTTGTTCTGTTCTCTATGACCAAGGAGAACAATCTATCACACTACCACACTCCTTATAACTGTAATTAATGTATTTGAAGACTGTTATCTAATCCTCTTTAGCCTTTTCCAGACGAAATAATCCCAATTCTTCCAACTTTTCCTCATAAATCACGTTTCCTCTTATATTTTTGTTGCTCTTTGCTTGACCCTTTCCAATGTGTCTGTATTTTTCTTGAAGTGCAGAGCCCCAAACTGGACAGTGTACTCGAGGTAGGGCCCCACCAGTGGAAGAATCTCTTCTATTGACTTGCGGACAATGCTTGTGTTAAGACAACTCAGCATGCTGTTGTGTGTTTTTTCTTTTTCTCTTTGCAACAATAGCACATTGTTGACTCATATTTGGTTTGTGGTCCACTATGATTCCAGTACTCCAGCTGGCCAGTTGCACCCCAGTTTGTATTTGTGCATTTGATACCTGCACACTCTGTGTACTCACTCTTACTCAGATCGTGCTCGTGACACAGTAAGAGGCTTGTCATGAACAGAAACTTTACAAACAAGCTTTTTGTGGGGATTATCTAACTGGGGACATGGAACACCCCTACATCTACTGTAAAACTTCTCCAAATGTTCTAGAACTGGGCCATCCACAAAAAGAATATATGTTGCTGCAGTGTCTGTGGCCCCCAACAGCCATCCTGAAACTTTCATTCCATCTCCTACACACTTCTCCCTACCACCATTGCTTCAAAGGTGCTTTTAAAAGGCATGGGGTGAATGATAGACACCTGTGGAAATGCGAAGACATCCAGCTTCTAAGTTGATCAAGGCTATACAGGGAATTTTTTGTATCCCCACAGCTTGCTTAGGCTCATCCAATCTTCAGCCTATCCCCAGCATAGCTGAATTCATCTAGATTATTTAGTACTGTATAGGGAGTAAAAAGAGGCCAATTTTCCCTAATTAGGATTTGACTGAGCCATTACAGTTGGCTTCTGTGCCACGGCACTTTGCAGCTTTTGATGCAGGGATAATTCCAAGATGAGAAGAAAAATGAGAAAGGGGCATAATTAGAGTATACTGTTTCTCTAGGGAAAACAGCCTGTTTCTCAGGCTATAGCTAGCCTGTGTAGCCTGGAACAGGCTCCAAGGGTTGCAGAATCTTATGCCAAATGAAAACCTGGTTTGGAAACCATTTTCTAGAGAACATAGCTATGAGTACCTCCCATCTGGTTTTCTCTTTTGATACATCTGAGAATCTGACCCATTGTTCTGAAATGCCAGCAGCAATAGCCATTTTTACTTCCAGCCTCAGATAAAGTTAGCATTGTGCTGTTATCTGCCATTGAACATGTGCAAAGTTGTGAAAATGCAAAAATGTCAAGGCAGAAACACATTTTGCAAGTTGATATACAAAAATGAACCGTAGAAACTTGGTGGGTCCTTAAAATTTCATGGAGTGAATTTCATGGGCTAATACCATGAAAGGTAGTGACAATTTATGTAAATTTTCAGGAAAAACTTGTCATGAACCTCAGTTAGCACTAGTAATCACCACTAGGAACTATTTTGCATTCAGGAAACCACAGAACTTGTACATGTGCTGCATAAACACCAGAAATAAGAAAATCATGGATTTTTCTGTTTTTCCATTACCATCCATATGGTAGATTTGGCCATTTTTCTTAGAGAATTCCCTATTATTGGATGATCTTAATCATTTTTCTGACATGTAGCAGACCTTTACTAAATGTTCTGACTTTGCACAAAGATCAGTTATTTCCTAAATATTCTGTAAATGAAATAGCTTTGTCAAATATCAAATACATATATATTAGATCAAATATATATGTATTATATAACTGAGCAACACCATACATAAGCAGCAGGGAGCACACCAGCATTGGATTTTTGTTCACTGTGTATAAGAGCAATGCATTTCTTTCATTTCTTACTGTATCCCAAAATATGTTTTTAGTTTTTCTCTTGCCTAGAAAAATTTTAACACTTGATCTCTACACTGGCTAAATATAAAATCCTCTTTTATAAAATGTCATGTAAATTAATTTAGGAATTAGACAGGACAATTCCAAAATAATATGGATTGATCCCTTTCAGGTGACAGAAAATGCGCAACAGAAATTGAAATGCAATTACCTTCTAACTAGTTTTTGATATTTTGGTCAGATCTGCCATATGCCATCATAGGAGTGTTGCTCAGGGATTTGTATGCATTCTCTGCATCCCAAGACACTGAAAGGGTTAAACAACACAAAAAATAGATAAATGGGCTTGTGTTTGTTCCATCCAGCCATGGTTCCATTTTCCCTATGACTAAAAATATTCTATCAGGGACTATCAACATTCACATTGCCTTGGCTTATTAGTATGAATAAATGGCTACGCTTAGCCTGTTAACACACAATACTGCTGTTTACATTTGTAGTTATAGGCACTTCTGTTGTACTTACTATACTAAAAATTTTCATAGGGTGAACACAGAGTTAAAGTTTTCAGTTCTTTAAAATGAACTGATTTTGTGTGGATGAAAGAGACTGACAGTTTTGACTGTGGGAGTCATGGGCAATAAATACTACATTTCAATGGACAAACAACCTCTTGTGCAAATGCTTATTCTTCCATGGCTAAGGCAACATGTAAATGCTCAGTATAGGTGTGAAAAGTCTGCTGTTCCAGATAACCAAAGTTATAAAATCTGTTTTGCTTGATCCAGTATGACCATGTGACTGACACATGGGGTGGGTGTAGGCAGAGATTATTTGATTTAGATCAGATGGAAAATACAAAGATGTGTGTGGGGAGGGGGGTGGGGATGAGAAAAATAGTTAATCAACAGATATAATGTTTCTAAGCTATTGGTAAATGCATATTGTTTACCTAAATAAAGAAAAAAGCATACAGCAGATACTGGATTCTTTATTACACTTGATCCTAATAGTAACATAAACAGTATAGGGGATATTTATGGCTTGCTGCCTATAGAGATTCTTTGAGAATTAAGGTGGAAAGAAATATTTCTAATGGAGAACTATTCAAATTTCACATCCATATCCTGATCCTGCTGTTGCCTAGCCTACCATGTCATTATTGTGAGCATTACAGGCAGTCAGCAGATAAAAGATAATGCTGTCTGGATTGGTTGACGTTCACAATTATTTTCTATACTTTGATTTTTCTATTTCATTAGAATCTCTGATCAAAACATAATTAAAATACTTCGACTTTTGCTATATAGTTTTTCATAGAACAAATCTATTGTACCAAATATAGCTTTAGGATGCAAGGCAGCTCACACTCAACCCTTCTGCATATAGTATTGCATAACTGTTTAGACACAGACTTTTATTTAAGTTGATTGGCTAAATGATAAACAGTAAATTTTAAGAACAAAATCACAATGTTCATATCTGGTATTCAATTAATATCAACCACCAGATTTTTAATAGTGGCTATGTTGTATTTCTGATTAACTCAACAAGCCAGTAATTTAAGTGCTTTAAAACCTTAGAAGAAAATACATTTGGACTTTTATTTGGGTTTTTCTTTCAATTTTAACACCCCCCCCCAAAGCCCAGATATCTGGATTCTTGCTTTCAGTCAAAATTGCCATAAGTCTAAGTCTTAACCTACCCTGTCATAAAATGGCTTGTTTAATGAAAATCACACGCTAGAAGACATCATTTCACTGATAGATGGTTTTGTTGTATTTGATGAGGTGCAATTAGGAACCAATTTGGCAGAAAACCTTTACCCTCCACATGAAACGCTCATATAAAATACTCCAGTCACCAAAAATCCACAGTAAATGCTTTTAATATCTCTTTTTTTAGATAAAAAGGATTACAAACTTGGAAATTATAGAAAACAGAACCTCATGTCTTCATCTGTGGATACGTGTGCTCTTGTTAATAATGTGCTATGTAACCACGCATGACATGCACCATTATCAGAATGCAAAAGATTTTCAATCTTCTTTGTCACTTATTTGAATATTTTATCTAAGAACTAGTGATTGAAATCAGCTGGTGTCTCTCTTGCTCTGCTTGGAATGAAGCTGTATTCCACCTTAGATCTTATCAAAGCTGTATTTGAGCTGAACAGCCTATGGAGAAAGCTTTTTCTGAAAGCGTATTCAATTCTTCAGTTACTGGTATCAGTTACAAAAATTCTATAATAGCAAATTCAATATTTGCAGAAAATGTTGAGGAATACCAAAAAAGACTGATGGAAAAATACCCCCAGTTTGTAGGTGGAGCTTGATAAATTTATGAACAAGATAATATGACATAGTTACTAGCCGTGGAAGGGAACTAGACTATGCTTGATTACTTAGGAGGTCACTTTCTAGTCCTTTGTCTTCCTGTTGTTCTAAGTAGGATAATATGCCAGACAGAATGCTGCCCTGAGAAGTGAAACAAATACCCAGCAATAGGGCATTTGATGAAGTTGCACTCTGGACTTGGTCATGATTTTATCAGGACACTGCTGTTGGGTAAATGCTTAGCTGAATAGCGGCAACACAGGCAATCTATGGCCTGGTACTTGTTTTTAAGGATAGCATGCAAAGTGGGTGGAAGATGAAGAAATGGTAGTGCAGCTGTAGTTTTGGACTACTTTCCTGTGTGTAGTGGAGGATTGCCAGTCAAATTCCTGTAAGAGGGGTAGAATGCAGGAATTCCTATTTCAGTTCAGACCTAGTATCTATCTAGTATAGCATTTTGCTTGACAGTTTTTGGCACCAGGGCTTTCTCAACTGTAACACAGTTATTAGTATCAGCATAGCTGATTACAATAGTTATTTTCCACAAATATTGTGCCCTCCAGGCTCTGCTCCAAATCATTTATTCTACCCTCTTCATTAAGCTGTGAACCTTTGCTTCACCACTCACCATAATCCTCGCTGTTTGTGCAGAGCACGTGTGCACCATCTTGTGAGTGTGTAGTTTTGTAAGAAAGGCAAGAGAGGGCAGGTATCTCTAGAAAGGCAGTGTTAAGGTTGTGGTACCAAGTCTCTGGGGTTCACTATTTATAGAAATGGTAAGGGGTGGACTTATGGCAGAAGAGTACAAAATATATGCTGTTTGGTAGCTTTTCTTTTGCATACTTTTGCAGAATAATTCCTGTATTCTACCAGCTCCCCACCTTCCTCCCTGTGTTTGTGTTAGATATGTTATGTCTTTACCAGTGCTTACTGTTGCATTATGCAGTGTGTCTACACCTCTTGTCTCTGGTACACTCAAGCAGCTGAAGAGCATGGCCTTTCCCACCTACTGTTGCTCACATATGCCAAATCAGGAAATGCGGTGGTAAAGTGCTGCTCTCAAGCCCATCAAGAACAGAGATACTGAGAGTGGCAGTGGAGGTTGCCCCTGCAGCATCTTTACTGCCACATAAACAGGTTTGGCATAAGTGAGAGTGGGTGTATGGCACCATGCTTTTTAGTGGCAGCCTTGAAAACACCAGGGATACAGTGTAGATATACCCATGTTTCCTTGTGTTTTTCTTTCCTAGGTTTTTCAGTGCTTAGGCTGGGTGAAAAACAAATCAGATTCATGTGGAATAAAAGTTCAGGCACTGGTAGAGAGAACTGGTTTATGTCCTTCCTTGTCCTGTGCAGCTGCATGTAAAACCACTAGACAAAAGCTTGCAGTTCTTGAAGAATTGGTGGCTGCCGCTGATATCAGTGATGAGAGCCAACAAATTCTTTTTCGTGTTAATTTTGATTATGGGAAGGAATGCCCATTTCATACACAGGACAACAAATGTCAGAGCCAATTAAAGGCTGTCCTTTCGTAAGTTGACTTTTAAGCTTGCTTTCCTTCAGCCAGCTCGGTGCATGTTATTTTCAATATAATTAGACCACCATAAATTAACTGTCATCACTCTTTTTTGTCATAAACACCATGCTTCTGTGTGTCACTGGAAGTTCCATGTTTCTTTAGTTTAGACAGCAGCTAGTCTTTACTCCTTTCAAGCTGACTTACTCACCTAGCATGTACCTTTACTATCATTGCCTCTTGTTAGGATATCAGTGATGAGTATATTTGCCATCAGTGAAATTTCATGATATTTCTGAGATACTTTAGTTGAAAACAATTGAATTTCCAAATGTAGTAACCACAAATAGCTCAGTTCTGACGTGGGGAAAAGATGCTATAACTGTTGCCTTAAAAGCATTACATTTTTTTGTCAATTTAATTTGTTTCACACACAACTTCCCTCAAAACCTTATAAAAGCACTGCTGACTTTGAACAATTGATACTTCCTAGAAAGAAAAACTTCTCACTGCAAAAAACTTCTTGTCAATGGTGATGTTAGGTGGAACACAAAGGTTAATGGGAACAGTTAATGACATCAATTTCCTTGAGGCCAACAATAAGACCAAAGGTGCTGGTACATGTTACCTTTAAACATTTAAAGTCACTTAAAATATGACCACCCACACATTACATGGCATTAAATTGTGCTAAGTACCCTCTAAATATTTTCAAGTTATGCCACTTTGAGCAAAGGTTGTTTTTGAATTATTCTACCCAGCTTGAGGTAGGGTTTTATAAGTCTACTCTGGAAATAAAGTGACCAATTTACAGTCTTCCAGCATCCCAAGATGCACCAGTCTTAGCCACTGCCACCCCTCTTTGTAGACAATTTACTCACCACCCTGAGCTATACTGCCCAGGACATGTGGGTCTCCCCAGATGCCATGACAGGGTTGTGACAGCCAAGGCACGGAGGCGTGGGGACTATGGCTTCCTTCCACAGGCCCCTGTGTTCCTGTCCAGGAACACTGTCAGCATGGAGCTGCCATGCGGTGGGAGCACAGAGCCTGGACAAGCATGCTTCTCTGGGCTCCATGCTCCTGCTGTGCAATGACTCTGTTGCCAGGACCATAGATCTGTGGTGAAGGGGGAAGCATGTTCTTGCTGTATTCACTCTCTAATGTGGCAGAAGCATGATTTCCCTCTCCCTGCAGCTCTATGCTGCTCCCCATTGTGTTAATGCCTTCCCAGGGGCTGGGGCTCTGCGCTCCTCAGATGAGTAAGAGCGCAAAGTTACACAGCTGATGGTAGGGGGTTAATGTAGCAGAAGTGTGCTTTCCCCCTTCTCCACAGATCCATGCTCAGGATGACCTGAGAAGCAACAAGCCCTGGCCCCTGGGAGGGTGAAGCTGCAGGGAAGGAAGAAGGCATGCTCCTGCACCATTAATTCCCTCCTGGTGAGTGGGACTCTGTTTTTAGGGTCAGCTGGAAGGCATTCCCCACCAGGATGAGAATTCACAACCCCCTATCTTAGCCTCTCGCTTCCAGGCTGCATGACACTCCCTCCCCCCAGGTCTGAATGGTCCCCTACCTTCTCTGGAGAGGGCAGAAGGCATGGATGTGGAGCCAGCCACCTGAATTGGGCTTGATGGCTCAATGCTTACTGGTCCACTCCCACTCCCCTTGGGAAGCCACAGACCACTCCAAGGCACCTGACCAAGGGAGAGCTGCTGGCAAGCAGGGAAAAATGGACAGCCAGCCACACAAGCACTTGTTTTTCTCTAATGCTACCAGGCTGCTGTGCCTTAGCTGGCTTGTCCCAGCTTGCATGACTGCTACTGACCCAGTCTTAACCTCTCCCCCTCTCAGTCCCAACCACCACAAGGCCAGGCATCTGGGCTTGGCTAGGGAGCTCCTTGAGTCCCAGCCCTCTCCCACCACTCAAAGTTCATTAACACGTGCAGAAGTCTTTATTTTATTTTATTTTATTTTACTTTAATCTTTTCCTTCAAATAAAAATGTTAAAAAGCCCACTTACATACAAATACTTAGCATTATCTTAAAGAATACTAAGGAGACCAATGTTTCTCCATTGTCCTGCATCGCTAGGAGATAGAAAATGATGGGGGGGACTGGGGGCTGTGGCTTCCTTCTGCAGGCCTCCTCAGTCTCCTTAATATCCTTTAAGGTAATGTAAAGTATTTGTATATAAGGGTTTTTAAAAACATTTTTTTGATGTCACTCCATGATGCAACCCCTCTTTTACCAGTTCTGCCACCCAGAGTGTGCGTCTACATGTGAGGGGGTGTCTACATGTGATAATGTGATGCAATAAACTCTGGCACGGTTTTACTATAGTTTATTAATCCTGAGCACAGCATTTACACATGTGCCCAGGACCACTTTACTGCAGAGCTAATTAGTCAACTCCATAGTAGTCTCATGTAGATGTGCACAAGCCCAAGTGTCCTGTCTCCTAGGCACGTCCCTGCTCACCAGCCCTCTAGTGGCAAGTCAGAGTTGTGTGTGCCAGAAACAGTAACAACCCTTAGGCTAGGGGTAGACATTCAAAAAGCCCAAGATGCAATCAATCTAAGTTGCATGGTTTTCTGTAAGCAGCATAATTTAGATCATTAGTGAACAGAACACACATTTGCCCTTTGGTGGTGGGGAGGAGGGGGAAGAAATCTTAGACCAGATTCTGCTATATTTAAAGCTGTCTATGTGTGCCAAACTTCTGTTCTGTTATGGATATAGACAGGTTTCTGATCACTTGTACTGATAAAAGCGTAATTCTGTACTTGGCCACAATGTGTGATGCTCAGAGACAGTTCTAACTATAACTCCTAACATTACATAGATTTAGTATGGCTTAAGAGTAATGTGAAACAGCACATTTATAGAGAAGCAGCCTTCATTTAAAATGTGTTTTGTCGCTTTCCAGGCCCATACGCTTCTGCCGAGAAATTTCCAGGCTCCTGTTCCAGCATATCAGCTTCTGGATAGAGGGTTGGCCAGACAATAGCCCCTATTGGCAACAAATACCTTGTTTGATATGGATGGAAATATTTAGTGTTGATGTCTCTTAATTGCTCCGTCACACTTCTTTCCACTAGGTATCGAGTTCCTGCTGCAAAACTGAGGTTACTCACAGACATTAGGATTGGGATCTGAGAAATTCTATGACCCATTTCCAAAAATGTGTATCCTGCTATACCAGAAGTGCATGGCGGGATGCACAATTTCTGGGATGGGGCATAAAAATCCTCAGATCTGTCACATGGGTGCTGGGGATGTATTAACAGAATAACACTGAAAATATGATGCTATCTATAATATCATATATTACACACAGCTACTACACATTTTTTTTACTTCTGGAGTATAATCTTGAATTTCTCAATACAAAATTTCATGCGGTCTTATGTTACCATATTATATAATTATTATTTATTATTTGATAGACTTTTCTGTGATCCCTTATATCCTTTTTCAGGTTTGATTTATTTACACTTGCTGCTTCCCTTTTTATCCAAAGTGCTAAATAGTGGCCATGTTTACACAAGATGTTGACTGCACAGTTGCTTTTGCCCAGTCATTCAGTACTTGCATACTGAAGTACTAAACGACTGAGCAGTAACTGGCATTACTGCATGGTAGCATCCCCAGTTAGCTTCCTGGTGATACTGACTGCGCAGTAGCTTGTTACTGTGGGGGCCGAGAAACGCTGGCAGAATGGGGCCGCTGATGGAGCGGAATTGAGGTGCTGGAGATGCAGCGGTTGCAACAAAAAAAACTTTACTTACAGTCTGTATACACTGTAGGCATGCACATTCCTTGAAGTTACAAAACTTAAACAGGAAACAGGCACACTGATGCTCACGCTCACGCAGGGTATGGGGCGTCGGATGATTCCGGCGGGGAGTCGTCGTCGGTTGATCAGGCCTCCTTTGTGGCTTGGAAACGCACGCGGGGATCTCTCCTTATGTGCATGCGAGCACTCCTCTGGTTTGGGCGGGCATCGCCCAAGCCTTTTATTCGGTCAGCGAGCCAATTGCCGACCGACACGTGTACATAATTTACGGTGAGCCAGTCGTAAGCATGCACTCGGTGGTGCAGCTGCAAGGTTTTGGCAGGCTCTGATCTTGCGCTGAGACTTTTTCCCGCATTACAAGGGAAATCCCCGCACCTGTGTTTGCAATGTGCTTAACACGGCTGTGCCGAGGCATCTGTTTAACTGTTCTGTACTAACAGTTACTACTGCACAGCAGCGTCGCATCATGGTTTGTGCCCTGTGATGCTACTGCACAGTAGTAATGAGCTACTAAGGAGTAAGCGTCTCATGGCCACAGTTAAATACTTTAGTTTCATGGTACTTCAAATTATTGGCAAAGTCAGTAAAAGGGATATTAAGTTTATATGATTGCAACACTTAGTCAGCTACTACATATAGATTTGGTTTAGGACTGGTAATCAAGTACATTGCATAGGAAATCACTAAAAAGTGTTTCAGCCAAAACTTCAGCTTATTACTAGAAAAAAATTGTGAGCCCTCTTCCTTCCTCACCAGTGAAAACTATCATGAATGTAAAAGCCCCTGAACGCCATGAAGAATTCTGTTTTATTTTACACTTCACAGTGGCATTTACCCAGTCCTGTAACTGCCATTTTTGGCACTTGTGAAGAACCCTCACCACAACTGTACAACGGGTGGTGGTCCACTGGCTGGCATGGCATCTGAATGAGACCTGGGGGTCATGATTGACTGGAAGATGAAATGAGTCAACAGTGCAACGAGGCTGCCAGAAGGGTAAATAAAACTCTGGCATGTATCAGCCAATGTGTGGCCAATAGATCCAGGGAGGTATTCCTCCTTCTCTATTCAGCATTAGTGAGGCCTCAACTGGAGTACTGTGCCCAGTTCTGGGCACTGCACTTCAAGAAGGATGTGAATAAGCTCGAGACGGTACAAAGAAGGACCAAGCATATGGTTAAGGGCATGGAGGGTAGGCCCTATGAGGAGAGACTCTGGGAACTGGGCCTGTTCAGTCTGAGTAAGAGAAGGCTGAGAGGTGGCTTGATAGCTGCCTACAAGTACATCAGGGAGGGGAGCATCAAGAACTAGGAGAGCAACTCTTCAGGAGGGCACTTCAAGAGAGGATAAGAACCAATGGGCATAAATTAATAGAGGGTAAATTCAGGATAGACGTAAGGAAAATCTTCTTTGTAAGGGTCACCAGAATCTGGAACACACTCCCAGAAGAAGTGGTGCAGTTACCGTCCTTGGAGGTATTCAAGATGAGGCTGGACAGGCACTTTGTTGAGCTCATCTGAACCCAATAACTTCCTGCCCATGGCAAGGACTGGACTTGATAAACTTACAGTTCCCTTCTGGTTCTATTTTTCTTTGATTCATATATCCTGTGGAAGTGTTCACACAGCTACTGAGCCAGCACAGTGAGCTGCACCACTGAACCTTGCATTTAATATTCATTGAATAATGTGGGCAAAGAACAATGGGGAAGTTTCTGCCCCATTGGGAGGAAGGACCCAGGCTGGAATCCAGGGCTCGCTCCCCTCTAGGGTAGCAGTCATCACATTGAGGCACACATACTCCAGCTTATTTCCTTCTTTCTGGTCCTCTATATTTCCCTTTCTTGGTTGCCCGAGAGACCAGCTTCCAAGAAGGGCTAGATATTACCTAATGTGGACTGCTGAGAATGCGTTGGAATTTGGAGCAATTCAGGTTGAATGATGGGGACCTAGAACCTGTGCCTTTTGCTTGCTGTAGAAATGCTTATTGGACTAATCTTATTGGACTAAAACATGGTATGGTCATACCCCTTCCCTGGCCCATCACTAATCATGCTTTTTTGCTCAGATACAGTTTGGGGACTTATGTACAGAGCTATGTATGTCTGGCCAGCACACAGCTCAGTACCCATGTGGGCTACTTGTTTAATTTTGGGGTGTGGATGTGAAATTAGAAGGTAAAATATGCTGTCCTATTAAGTATATCTGGATCTTTTCCTACTTTGATGGAACCAAGAAATGGGACTTTGTCATCATGTATGTGTGAGCAGCAGGTGTCTTTTTTTTTTTTGTACATAGGCCAAACAATATGTAAATTCCAAATTAATCCATTTCCTGTGGTTTGGCTTTGTTAATAAAGAGATCAACTCTGAGAAAGCAGATTACATCAAGTCCCTAGATTTTGTTGCTCCTATAATTCCTCCCTTTGGATTATTCAGACAAACTCCAGATCATCTAGTCTCATAGAGCCGTTCCTATCTACCTTATGTAAGTCGACTGAATCCACATAACCTCTTCCACAAAGCTCAGCACCTGCTAACAGAGGGATGTTGCAGGCAAACACTGCTGCAGCATCTTCCTCCGAGTTTTGTTTTTCTGTGTACTTGATCAATGTACTAAATGAATTATTCAGAAACAACTGTGGCATACAAACTAAGCCCTCAAAACAAAATAACATTTTATCTTCCTGTAAATATGATTTCAACAGTTCAGTCTTGGAAGTCCAATTTAAAAATAATTCACTGCATTGCTTTAATTCTCTTGTGCTGTAGGTGTGGGAGACTTTAAAGCTACAACAAAAATAAAGTAATAAAAGCAGACAATGACTTTGGTTATGTATTGTGTATCATAAATATTTGTGTCTCTGACTGCTTTCATTTTAGCTAGCTGAGGAAATATAACTTGCTGAAGGCGGTTACCTTTGTTCAAAGCCAACAGAGACAGAGCCAGTATTCGGTAATTACAGCCATACAGTTTCCAGGAGACTCCTTCTTCACTAGACCTGTCGTCTCATGTCCCCATTTGTAACATTGTTCATTATATTCAACCTGCTGCCGTCACTCTAGAGCTTTCAAAAGGTATTCTGTGGGCTACCATGCTTCAGGACATGGATAATGAAATAGTTAGACGTGACTTGTATTATAATCAGCTCACCTAACTTTCATTTTGGCTTGAAAAGTAGACTTAATAAAAGCAAGAGTGAAAGGCATTTTATGTTTCTAATAAGGAGTCTCATATAGTATTACCTGCTGTTTTTCATTCTGTCTCTTTTCTCCTGGTTTTCCTTTTGAGATGCCTGACAGAAGAAGAGCAGTGAACATCTCTTAATCTTAAAGCACTTTAGGAAAGTACTGTGGTAATCAACAATATCGATCAGTAACTCCAAACTGTAATAGGAGTGACTTAAAATTTATACATATATATGTTATATCTCAAGTCAATAGCAGTTTGCTAGCTAGTGAAGACAGCCTCCTGCTAAAGAAAGGTAAATAGCACTATAATCACTATTACATTTGTTTACAATATATAATTATAAAGCTCTTAAAAATCTGTTTGCCCTTCCAGTAGCACAACTTCAATTCTAAGAAGATTGAAGAAGAGCATGTTTGTTGTGTACTCTACCCTGTGATAAAATGTGCCATACTAAGCAGAGCTTTGGAACCACCTAAATGCATAGTTAATACCAGATAAAGTTCAAACAATGAAATGATTGATCTAGTTGTAACAAAGAGCAATGATAACGAGCATCATATTTTAAATGGTATATGTTTTGATTTATATTGCTACAGTTTTTTCTGTTTAGAAAACAGCTGCTAAGGATTGAAAATGTCATCATGATTCCAGCCTCCACTCATATGCATAACTGAATCTGCATATTACTCTGCACATTTTTGTTACATTGATTATGGGGCCCAAGATATGAAGAAATTGAAGGGTGCAAAAGACAAGCTTTAAGAAATCTCAGAATACAACACAGGTTTCTGGAGCTAATTTTATAATTAGATTAAACTCCTTTGGTTGTCAGAAGGGAACCCCCTACCAAAAATAGCAGATTAGGGTGCCCAGCAGCATTAGGCAGCTCTTTTATGCTTCAGTAGGTGGAGACAATGTTGAGATAACTGAGTGAAATGGTGCCTGGATAAAAAAAATGTCTGGCTCAATGCAGGTAAGATGGAGCTCCTTTTTGTATCATTAGTAACGCAAATTGTGTGATGGGGAAAATAATCAGTGGGGTATTTTGACGGTTCTTGATATATTGGTTCAAGCACACATGGCAAGCTTTATTGTGCAAATATCTCTAAGTAGAACTTTGATGATAGCTGAATTCTACACCTGATTGCCTTCAGTATGTACAGTAGAGAAGCAGCTTCTTTTCATCACTGCGCATCTCATAGGAAGGTCTCAATATTTTCATGTGAATTAGATGCACCCCCCCCCCAAAAAAAAACAAAAACAAAAACAAAACAAAAAACAAATCAACCACCCCAAACAAACCCCAGGAGTGTTTGAAGGAAGCTGGCTCAGACACAACCTGAAAACAAAAAGTTAAAAGAACTCTAAGGAGAGTTTAAAAATGTTTGCTCTGAACTTAGTGATCAGGAGAGGGCCTGGAATGAAAAGCCCTCTATGCTCTTGTCAGTTACTTATCTTCTACTGCCTTGAGCTGTGCTAGGGAGTGCCATTATGAAATGCACTGTGTACTCTTGGTTTTTCTCAGTTTGCACTAAATGTGGAAAATGTATAGTATAGTTGCTGTTTGGCACACCCCAACTTTACTTTCAGGCTTTCTGTCTTGGGTATGCTTACTAGTGCCTGCCCTGTGTTTCTCTAGCATAGTGATTCTCAACCTTTTTAGATTCAAGGTACCTATCCATAACTTGTGTGAACTGAGCAGTGCCCCATTTCAAAAATGAATTTATTACAGTGCTTAACTCCTTGCAGAAGAGCCAGGCAAAGAAAGAGCCTAAGCCTGCCCTTATCAGCTTACCTCCTCACACCTGGAGCCTCAGCCTGCCTTTATCTGCTTATTTCCTTACAAGTCCTACAGCACCTCAGGGTGCCATGCCACCCTGGTTAAGAATCACTGCTCTAACAGTAGCTAAATGACGATTCAGAATTTTTTTTGGCATTTTCTGTGCGCATAAATGTGAGAGAGGGGTACGTTTTTATAGCGGAGCTCTTTAGCATGGTCAGAGACAGTACAGACATGGCCTTTGGGTCTACAGTCACTGTGAACACAACAACAAATGCTGGCTACAGTAGGACTTCTACGTATTTAAGAATTGCAGGGTCAGATGCAGAGTATGTGGTATGAGTAGTATTATATACACTTCCTAGCATCATCTTGCCAATTCTCCATCTCTCACTTTAGCTGTAGAGGTGTGGAAGATTTTCCTAGGTACAGAAGGAAAGAAAATGCTGAAACCCTTTTAAGGATTGTCCCACCACACATCCCATACATACACAGCTTCCTTGTGGAATCAGGGACTTCATAGCTAATTGACTAAATCTAATGATGCACTAGAAGCTTACCGGTTCCAGTGATCAAGTGGAGGGTTCATAAACCTTCCTCTCTGCCTAGGTTGTTGTTCCAGGCCTGGGAATTATGGTAGTATGAGGGAGCACTTAGTGGTAAGGAGCTTGCTAACTGACTTTTATAGAGCTGAGACAGCAGTATCCCTAGATTGGTCTAGGCAGGGTGAGAGATTTTTTTTGACAGTCTTCCACTCAGTAGCCAAGCAATCTGATTGATAAATGAAAGTAACCCCTGTTTTCATTTCTTGACAGATATCCAGACCTAAACAGTCATCTTTGATCCCTGACAAACAGGAATTGAAGTCAGATTATTTAAGTGAAAAAAACCCCCAGTTTGGGGCACCTAATGTCTAGCAGGGACTAGAAATCCCTATATAAAGGAGAGCTAGTAGTAGTGCTGGAATCAGGCAAAACATTTGGATGGCTGGGGGATGACGACAGCCTGTTTGTAGATGTTTTGGATTATTGGAGGAAGGGTGAACTGCAGTGGACAAAGTATTTCAAGGTAGTTTCTCAGATTTGTTAAATTAATAAAATCATGGTTTAGATGGACAACATTCCTGGAGCCTTGTCTATATTATATGGGAAATGAATATCAAACCTTTTGCAAAAATGTTTTCCAGTAACTCTGTGTAAAAGATTCAAAGTGCAGTGGAAAAAAACAGAACAACTGAACTATCAGTATGTGTGCTAGGCTCTGGTTAAGGCTACCCTCCACCAGAAAGGCAGGTGGGAGATAATGTAGTGTGTTACTGTTCGTTCAGTTGTTAGCTGTTAACCTCAAACTTTTTCATGCACTAGGAAAATTTTCATATGCACATAGTCAAATTGGCTTCCTCCCCTCCCACCCACAACATACACTTTGTATTAAGAAAACAAGGATTGTTGCCAGCAATCACCTGGAGCCAACTCAAGAGAGTTTGGTTTCCCTCTGTAATGCCTTCTTTTTGACCTGCTGTGTGGTTTCTAGTCCATGTTGGCTAGTGGCTACTTAGACAACAACATTCAAAAATGTTCTTGCTGCATATGATTGCTAGAGAATAGGAATATGGGGTGAAAAAATCAATTGGGTTGTTCAGATCAATGGCCAAACTCTCACTGACCTCAGCAGAACTTCAACCACTGTCTTTTCTGAGTGAAGTAGTATATGACTAAGTACATTTGTTGCATCAGTTGTTAAAGTTTTATATTACTTAGGCCAGGTTGGTGAAGCTGATACTCTTTATAATTAGTTGCCAAACACTTCACAGTTGAAACTGATAAAATCTTTCTAGTTCATTAGATTTTAGCCAGAGCTATTAGCACATTTTGTTTACTGCTGTGTGAAAAGGAGAGGATGGTAATTATACTAGAAGACTTACAATCTTTGCTTGTAGGAAGATGACTCATTGCTTTATATTCTGTGTGGGCTGATTGCTGGACACTGAAATGGACATACTTCATCCTATTTATGGATCGCTCTGAGGTCTGAGCTACTTATAGAAGGGCTAATATTCCTTGGAAATGTCAGTCAGAACTTTTCATTTTAATAATATGCCTGGTTGAATTAAAAAGTGGCATTTTATACTGACACTGTGCATGAACTGACATGTCATTATACACATGCTAACCCAGATTTATAAAATAATAAAACCATTGTGGTCTAAATTCCCACAAAATATTGATGGAGTATGTATTGTACACTTATGGGAGTTGCCTACTTTCTAATGCATTTGTAGTTCCTTACTGACCTTGTTGTGAATGCAACCTTGCTGCAGGCTCCCACAAATTGGAGCCCTGCTACAGTATCCCAGTTCAGCAGATCTGCAAAACTATGTACTTATTGTAAGAATGCTCCATTCTCCCCCACTCATTCCAGGAATATATTAGCCTACTAACCAAAATGATGGTGTAGGAAAAAAAAATTTTTACTTATTGTCCAAATCTTTGGTTCTGCTGTATATACAAGGCAGAATTACTTCATTCAACCGAGGCTACTTAAGCTGTGGATTGGTATAATGAAGATTCCTTTCCATCATGTTCTTCTACCTCATGAGAAATAAGACATGGCCAAACCACTAGCTTGTCACGGTGGACAGCAGCATCCTCAAATATGCTGTAAAGCTCTGCTCTACATATTCTGTGGTGTAAGCAGTATGGCTCTGTTTACATGATAATATGGCTGGCCTAATTCGGTCATCCACAGTACAATATGGATGTGATTACAATGTTTCCAGTCCAGAAGTACCTTGCAGCACACCATATTTCAGGATACTACCTAGCATGGTTAGTTTATGGTATAGACCAGGGGTTGGCAACCTATATTTTGCAGGGTTGGATCTGACCTGTGGAATCATTTTATGCGGCTCACAGGGGCAGGGGGCTGTGGTGTGGCCAGTAGGGCCATGCGAAATTTCACTGCATGTTTCATTTTGAATCTGTTTTGGTGCGTTTCAAGCTCAAAACAGTGATTTCAAAATGAAACAAAAGCCTTTGAAACAGCTTTGAAACAAAACAAGGGCACTTGAAATGTTTTGAAAGTTTAAAAATGTTTTGAGTTTTGAGTCAGGGCTTACTCGGCTTCAGCGCTGGTCCTAGCCAGCAGCAGCAGCCTCCTGTTGTCCAGTGTACAGATCTGGGGGCCTGCGCTTCCTGGAAGGAGTCTGGCACAGCCCCACAGCTCTCCTTCTTAGAAGAAACTAAAGACAGTAATCTGATTTTGCACCTTCTAAAGTGAGGATGATAGAATACAAGGTGGTAGTTGATTGAGGAAGCACAGGGATATATTTGTGTGAATGCAGGGTATCTGCTCTTTTGGGGGTTAAAAACCTGATATTTTATTGAGAGGAACTCAGAACTAAGAGTGGGATAGCATCAAACTGGAAAGGGTCAAGTCTGTGTCCTTTCCTTTCCCTACAGACAGGAGTCTGCTTTCTCTTTGAGGGCAGATTTTGGAAATCTGAAGACACCGCCTCAAATGTTTGCTAGAGCATGTTTTGGGTTATGCAATGTGCTTGGTTTGTTCCAATGTATTAATAATAATTTAAGGGAGTGAAACAACCCTGTGTTATTCCAGTTCTACATCATTGTCAGAACCCTGAGTTTAAGGGCATTACACTGGAGTAAAAAATAATTTGATGGAAAATGAGGGTCTTAGAATGGAGGTCCTAGACACAGAATGTGTGTCACATCAAATAGAGCTTCAATGTGTTTTGTGCATCTGTGAGCTTCCTGTCCTCGAAAAATCATACAAGAAAGAACAGGATGAACAGGAGATAATGCAATTTGGGCAGTGCCCTCTGCCGATAGAGTACTGAACATAAAGACACTCAGTACTCACTATTGAGTATAGAAAGGAGCTAGTTAACTCAGTGACAGTCATCCTGCTTAGCTCAGAAGCTACGTGAACAGTTGGCGCATCTATATATTCATTAATGTGCATTAATTACTGCACATTTAGTTTAGTACTTGCTTAATGAAGTACTAACTAAATGCTTAGTAACTACAATTATTATGCAGTACTGCTGACGCATGTTTTTTTAGTGACACTATGCAGTAGCCTAATACTACTGCACAGTAGCATATTAACACAGTTTTTGCCTGGCATGATACTGTGCAGTGTAATTAGGCTACTGCGCATTAAGTGTCTTGTGTAGATGCACCCACTGAGTAGTAACCAAAGAGCCAGAACAATATAAACACTCCTAGGTGAATTTTGTCAAACTCATGAGTTCAAAGGGAAAAACACCTATAGTACATTAGTTAAAATTTGTACAGTCCTATAGTGCATGTATAGCATTATCTGTGAGTGCAGGACAAATGCATTGAAAAGCATGCAGTAAAGAAAAGAAAAATGTTTATAACATTTTTGCAAAGAGCTGCATATGATAAACTGAAGAGAGACTTGTGGCTTCTGAAGCGTGGTCTGAGTCCCACTGAACTAAATTTTTAGATATTAGTGGAACTATTCCAATTTTATTCTAGTCATAAATGTCTGCGGACAACACCAAGCACCAGATTCTTTTATATGTATTAAGCATTTAAATGGATTTGGGCACCTAAGTGTGACATTATTGCACATTGTTCAAGTCCTGAAAATCTGTTAATGGATCTACTTTTGTAATAGACCATCATCTGACCCTTAAGATTGAGTCACAAAAAACAGCCAAGAGGAGGAGAGAACCTATCAACCTTTTGTATTAATAGATTTTCAGGGATTCAAAAAGGGTGGAATGGAATTATACTTATGTACCTGAATCCACTTACGTGTGTAATAGGTGGAATAGAATCTGGCCTCAATTTTCCAAAGCTATTTTCATATGGGGTCTTTCAGATAACATCACACCCATGCAGCAGTTCAGTAGTGCACAGCTTGAGCTTCACCACTGGAAAAAAACAACTGTGTAAGCGTGACATTTTTGTGATCTCCGTCTGAGGATGTCTCAATGAATTTTACAGAGTCAACATTAAAGTAAAATAGTTTTTGACAGCAGTATTGGCACATGGCAGCGAAAATTGCCTTTTCTCATTAACCTGTTAAAAAACAACATTTTCAAATGCAAGTACCTAATGTTAGATACCTAAATCAATATTAAATAGGAGGCCCAATTTGCAGGGGTACTGAATGTTAACTCCCTTTGTTTATTGACTTTGTGGTTGTTTTCCTTCTCCCTGCTGACTGCAACTCAGCTGAGTTTCATACTATCTGCAGCTTGTGTCCTTTTTTATACTGGATACAGAGTGCATGGTTTGGTTCCTTAGCAAGTTTCTTTTTTATTTTTTTACAGGAACATATGATGAATCTAAAAAAATAAAAGTAATTGTGCATCGGTCTTCTCAATTTTTATGCAATTCCCATATAGTTAATTTCTACCATAGTTCTGGTTCAACAGATTAGAAAGGGCCTGAAGGAATGACCTTGATATAATACTTGAAAGATGGTTATTGGACATCTAAATGGAAAAGAGATGGCAACCATTTGCTAGGAGCATTTCTCTGAAGCAGGTAAAGTAGAATTGCTGCAAACTGCTTATGCCAATTCAGAAGCTGTGGAGAAGGATGAATGAGTCAATCAAAACTGGTCTTGGGCAGATGATACCAGGGTCATTAAAGGTGAATCTTTGGACAGAATAAAGAATTAATTTTTTTAATAGTTCAGTTTTTTTCCAGAACAGAAAATGAGAGAGACACTGGATTTGTGACATTTATCTTTGAAATGAAAAATTTGCCCAGAGACTGAACAGCATTCGTGCTATGAGGGAGGTGCACAGGATTTTGTGGTAGTGCTGTAGACTGTATTTTACAGCCTGTAATGTGAAGTCCTTGCCTCCTTAGTGATATCGTCAAGATTGAAACTATCCTTCTATTGATATTTTGTTTTCTATTTTACTCTAATAAAGCTGCTTTTACTTAAAACCAATCTGAATTGGATTCATAGGCACATTTAGTAGAGAAAAAATACAGCTGGATTTTCCCAAGTGAAAGAAACCTCTTTCACCTATGACCTCAGAGTAGGCCACATTAGCATGTAATTGAATAACTTGAGCTCTTTGTCAAAAGAATGGGAAGTGCTAGTCCCCTCTCCAAAACTTAGTGTATAAACAGACACTGCCAAATGAAGAAGATCAGCTTGTTGTGGGTTGTATCTTGGTACAGCTGATCTGCTTCATGGGGCAGAAAAATTGTCATACATTGTCCCATCAGTTGAACCTGCAGGACAACAGGTGATGTCTTCTTTGCTCACAGAGGCATGCCCAGAGATTCCCTGGGGTGAATCTCTGCAAGTGGGGAACCCTGGTTTTCCCCACTTACAATGACATGACTCTGAGGAGGTTTCTGTAAAAAAACAAACCAAAAACCAAAACCCCCCCAAAAGCTGGGCAGGTACTTCTAGGGCTTGAAGGGCATGATTGTGTGCAAGAATTCTGGGATGTGCAGGATTGGCGCCCTCAGCTAGGTACAGACATTACATATAAACCAGTTACAGTGATAAGAAACTGGTTTAAACCTGTAACAGAACAGATGTTCAGTGCACATAAACCAGTTTGAAAATGGCTGAAACTGGTCTGAGATAATCCTGGTTCAATGCAGTATCAGACTTAACTGATTTGACTCAAACTGGTTTATGTAATATCTGTCCCACACCCCTTGCTGGTTTAAAACCAGTCTCCCCCAGCATCCTGACATGCTCTCTGTGCTGGGCAGGGCTCTCTGCTCCACAGTAGGGCTGGCCCCTACCCTCTGCTCCCTGGCTGCATCCTGGCTTCTGCTCCCCCCACTCTCCTCTCCGCTCTCTGCTAAGCAATCCCTCGCAGAAACCTATTAGCATTAGCTAGCAGACCATGTGCTGGCTACCTCTGAGCCATGGTACATGGGACAAAGGCAAAATCAACAGGTAGCTGGTAATGTCCCTCTGTTGTCCTGCCGGGGCCTGGCCATACCGCTCTCACCTCAGCTGTGTGGAAGAGAAGGGAGGGCTATTCTAGTACCTCCTGGCTTCTAGCCTGAGCCGCTGCGGGCATGTGCCTGAATTTCCTCAGTCCAGAAAGAATGTCTGTCCAGTTACAAACTGATTCAGCCTAGCCAGGTTAGGCTAACCTGCAAAGATTGAATCTATTCATGCTTAAGTTTTTCGAATGTCTGTCCCTAGCCCTAAACACTGGGAGATAATGTCTGTGGTCTCCCACCATAAAGCTAAAAGATGCCTGCCACAATAAAATGGTAGAAGCTTTTACTATGTTTTGTCAGGGCCACAAATTTGGGCAATTGTGGCACAACAAATTGTGTAGGAATCTGTTTAATTTTCCTTTGTAGTGCCATAAAATTTTTATGGTGGCACAAAGGCAATGTCTGTTTGTACCCTCAGTCTGAAGACATAGCTGTAAGCTCAACATGAGGGCAGTAAGCGCTGGTGATGAGGTATAATAGAGTAAGGGAAAAATTGAGGTGTAACAGTCCATGTTGGAAAACAGAGGAAATATGGTGTTTGATTAGTTATTCCCTGATTTCAAAGAGATTAAAGATTTATTGAAATTTGAAAGTAAAAGTCTTTTGAGTTCAATAAGTAATTTCTAAATAGCTATGAAATAAAAGAATGACATTTTAGAAACAAATACATTATGCATTTTTAAAGAGCTGATTTTTAAATCAGTTCAATAGTTTTTATATGATTAATTATTTTAGATTTGAAAATCTAATTTCTATTTGTTTTTCCTTTTTGTTTGTCAAAGAGAAATATATTATGAACAATGCAGGAAATAGCAAGACAGACTGTAATCTTCTAATGATTTCCCGGGTCATTTATAATTTACTAATGCTGTCACAAACTCTCTCCAATTCTGTTAGATGTACAGGGATTAATGTTGTAAAATGGAATTCTAATTTGGGGCTAGACAAATTGTTTCCATGAAAATAGCAATACTGTCAATGTCCTTTGACTTGTAAGAAAGCTGAAGTAAACATGATCTATCAATTTTTCATCATTCCACAAAAAGGCCAGAAATACTTACTGGTGATCTTTGCAGTTTATACCCAGGGTGGAGGGGAGCTCTTATACTTTATGCTTTTCTGTATTCTAAGCAGCCATTGACATTTTAAAAAGAATGTGGATCCTCTCTAAGTCTGAAATTTAATGTCTGAAGCTCAGTTCTGCAACTATAATATTGCTCACGTAATATTGCTCAACTTGCCTTGAAATCAGTAGTAGTATGCAGCATGTGCATTGATTTACTTATACAGGCCACATTGTTGACTTCAGTGGGATTCCTCTTGTGAACAAAATCATAGAAATGTTTCTGTCTTCTGTTGGATTAAGGTCAAAGTTTGCCCACATTTAACACATCTCCAGAAACTGAGAAATTGCTCTTCCACTTCTTCATTTTGTATGCACTTATATATGCTCCAATTTAAGGTTTAAAGTGGTAATGGTGAGGCTTGTCTTCTCAAATTTTGATCTTAAACTAAGCTCGTAGTTGGCATTCTTCTTTCTGATTTTTAAAAGTACTTCAAAATGGCTTTACAATATTTCTGATAGGGCTGTTCAAAGCTTTGGTCTCTGATTTGATTTAGCAGAGATTCGGCTTGATTTGGTGATTGAATCTTTGAATCCAAATTGAATCAGAGGACCCTTTAATCTCTCTGAATTGAATCACAATGCTCCAAATCAATTTGGAGAGATTCAGAGATTCAGATATAGAGATGACTTTAAATGTTTTTTCAACATACCTCTAGGTAGCAGGAGCTTGCGAATGTTGCAATGATGGGGAGAAGCACGGGGGCTCCCCAGTGTGCTCGGCAGCAGATCTGGAAGTGGACCCAGAAGCACTTTTGGTCCACTTCTGGGTCTGCCGGGGAGTGCACAGGGTGCCCCCCCTTGCATCCTATCCCAGCTCAGTGACTGGTGCCTTCTGGTTCTATGGGGGTGCACCTGGGCCCCCCCCAGCATGCTCAGTGGCAGACCCAGAAATGGACCGGAAGTACTTCCAGTCCACTTCCAGGTTCACTGTTGAGAATGTGGAGGCTCCTCTCCCCCCCCCGCCCCCCCGCATTCCTGTGGGATGCTCCACGCATCCCAGCATCGCAGTGATCATGAGCCACGCCTGCTAATTCAAGGTATGTAGAAAAAACTTTTAAAGCTGTGTTTATGTTCGAATTGCTGATTCTCTGATTCAGCATTGAATCTTCAGGTTTGGATTCAGCTGAATTGAATCAGGGACAGTGATCTGAATCAACAACTCAAATCACTGTCCTTGATTCAGGCCAAATCTGAATTGAAAAGGACCTGCTTTGCACACCCCTAATTTCTAAGTGTAGTGATATTTGGAATGGATGAGACTAGAACCACATGACTTGTGTTGTCCTTCATGTTTATTTATTCAGCTGTTTTAATAATATACATTTTCAAAATACTGCTTAAAGTCTCCTTTGCAAGCTTTCAGGCACAAACACCCTTCTTCAGGGATTGGAAGATTCTGTTTGTATTTTGTGTGCTTTCCTGAGTGGATGAGAAGCCAAAATGCATTTTTCTACTCGGGAGAGCACCAGCCTCTCCCTATGCCTGAAGAAGGGTGTTTCTGCCAGAAAGCTTGCAAGGAACAATTTTTCCAACTATTTAGTTGGTCTAATAAAAGATATCACATCTACCCAAAGAACCTTGCCTGCCTGTGTTCTTAGACCAACACGGCTGCAACCAACAACCCTGCTTAAAGTCATGCCACTCTTTCACATTCTCTGCCCCCTGTTGTGGTGTGAGTTTGGGAAGTCTCTTCTCCTTTATTTTGTTTCCTTTTTTTTTAAGGCACAGGAAGGAGTTGAGACATTTCTCTAAATATCAGTATTTATGAAATAACATTAACAAAATCTTTATAAATTATCATTGTCCTTGGTACTGATGAGGCATGCTTGCATTGCTTCTCAATTTATTTACTCAGGAGACCAATTTATTTCACTGTCTCTGTACTAACTGTTTGCATTGACATACAGGTCTGCTTTAAGCAAGCAACGGTGACAAGTTGTTTATTGAACTGTAAACGGGTATTGTTTGATTCTAAACAATGGCTTTATCTAATTGTGAGACCCTGTGCATCATTTTAGCCCCATCTGGTTGGTTATACAAATGAGCACTAGCTCATTCTACAGATTTTCATCCTCTTCACAAAAGTCTTCTAAGTCTGAGTAGTCCATCATACAGTGAAGAATGCTGTGCATTATAACTTCGTTGCTGGTGTGTTGTATAAAAAGAGAATAGACTGTATCAGGCTAGTCCATACTCTGAACTGCTGTCAGGAGAATGGAAAATGAATATTGTTAAAAAAAATGTGGGGTATGGGAATAAAAGAACAAGGTCCACTCTTCATTCTTTAAAGGAGCTTTTAGAAATGTATAAGCACTTTTCAAATAAGCTCTTTAACATGGAGTTGATAGGAGTTTTTAGAGAGAAATACAGGTATAGTTACAGAAAGCAAAATTGAAGAGAAGTTAATTTTATGGCCCAAAAATGGTTAAAAAAACGACCTACTTGAAAAATTCTAACCGTTTTCTCTATTGTTTTGTGTCATAAGATAACTGAGTGCAATCAATGCTTTTTGTCTTGAGCTGTCAGCAAGTCAACTTTTCTATGAGGACTTCATAGAATAATCATGGAAGGAACTCAAAGAGGTTTTACTTTTTATTATGGTATTGATTTTTTTTCCAAGAGAAAACTGATGGAAAATTAATGAAGAATTTTGTTAACATGAAGTATTCAAATAGGCAAAATAGTGGGCTTTTTGAAAGATAATTGGCACTGACTAGTACATTTATTGTTTATTAACATACATTTAGACTAGATTAAACCTTTGAAAATGAGAGTAAATATACTTTGCAGTGAGAGTTTATACAGACCATATTGTTTTGTAAGCAAAATACATTTAATTCATTTTTATCCCTGAAAACTTTTCTGATTGCTTTTCTATGCATTGCATTAATGATCTTGTATAATTGGTTTCACATGCTAAATCCCTATTGGTAGGTTCATTTTGAATCTCTTATGGAATATGAAACTATTTAAAATTTAATGTTGAATTAATATTAATTTAATCAAATATTTTAATATTAAGCTATTAATATTTTATATTTTACATGGATATGCAGATTTTGAAAGTCACTCTAATGTTTTCTGACAAACTGTCCAGTTCTACAAAGACTATTTTGAAATCTTTTTGCTTGCGTAGTTTTTGTTCAGTAGCTAGAGATGCCCAGGTCAATGGTTATGTTTATTCAAAATTTAGAATAAATGCAAATGAGATGGCACCAAGAAACAAATGAAAGTTTACCTAGTGTAATGGAGTTTATAGTTTTCCTGGTCTCTGACTAGAATACACTTAAAAAGGGCCCAGCACAGTTTTATAGGTTAATCCTTGTTCACACTAGGGTTTGACTCATATCAAACCTGGCATGCTTAGGTACCTGAAGGCTGTCACTGACAAGGGGTTGTAAAGAGATGGACTGCCACTGATCTGGTCTAAATGAGCCAGTTGCACATAGCTGATAAAACCAGAGATTTACTGAAGTAGACAGGCCTGAGCTAAAACAAGCTTCTCTCTCTACTGAAACACTGTCTGTCACTTTAATCAGTCATCTCCGCTGTCAAGCATAGTCAGCTAAAACAATGGAGCAGTGTCTGAGCTTTGCTGAAAAAGGGGCAGATGTCAGATAATGGATAGTGATGTGTTTCCCTGATCTGTAGGGCTGGGCCTGTATAGTTTTTCCTTTCTTGGGTCTGATATGGCTTCTAAATGAAGCCATTAAGACTTTAGGGACAAGGTAATGAATTTTGGTGAGGGCATGGGAAAAGTGTTTACAATCCTAGGTTAATCTAAGTAGTAGTAGATAATAGCTAAAATAATATTGTTTCTCCAGCTGAATTTTACATTTCTATTTGTCTTTCCAATATGCCTGTTGTATTATTTCAATATTCAGTCTATGCTTCTTAGGAGAAGGAAATGGTCTATTGAACAAGATGATATGAATTAAATGCATTCAAATTGTGCCATTCTTGTTGGTCATTAAAACATGATCTCTAAATTATGTCATAGAGTACCTTAATGTATTCTTTTTCTTAAAAAAAAGTAAGTTTAAAAATGCAATAAGGCAGTAGGAGATTTCAGGATGAAATGCTATATCTAGAATGTTGTTTAACATTATTAGATTGGGACATTGGGTTTGTGGATGCAAACTCTTCAACCTCTTACATGGTTAGTGTGTCCGCTGTCTCTCTTTTTGGATATCAATCTCAAATTACTTATAGAAGGAAGTAACTTTTACACAATGCATAATTAATCTGTGTTCATTGCCAAAGCCAAGCTATTAAGGAATTAAAAAACAAACAAACCCAAACCAACCAAACAAACAACCTCCCTCTTCTCTCCCCAAAAACCCACCTCCAGATAATGTCTTGATGACACTTGAAGGATACAGCAAGATTGTCACACTTGTAGTACCGGATTTTTTTAACCAGTTTGGATATTATTAGGGCTGTGTGAAGCTTTGCTCTCTGATTGGATACAGAGATCTGGCCCAATTCAGCAGTCAAATCTCTGAATCTGAATCAAATCAGAAATCCCATTAATCTCTCCAAATCAAATTGGAAGCCTCTGATTTGATTCAGAGAGATTCGATGATTCAGCCAGAGACAGAGTTTATATGGTGTTTTCTACATACCTCAAGGTACCAGGCATGGCTTGTGAATTCTGAGATGGTGGGGTGGGTGGAGCATCCCATGGGAGTGCAGGGTGGGTCCCCTGTGTACTTGGTGGCAAACCCAGAAGTGGACCAGAAGAACTTATGATCTACTTCCGGGTCCACCCTGAAGAATGCGGGGGACCCCTCCCCCCCGGCTTGGTGACTGGTGCCTCCTAGGTCTAGGGGGGCACCTGGGGTCCTTCTATGGCTAATCGCTGAGCTGGGGAGGTGGGTGGGGGATCCCCTGCGTGCCCAGTGGTGGACTCAGAAGTGGACCAAAAAGTACTTCTGGTTCACTTCTGGGTCTGACACTAAGCACGTGGGGGGCCCCCCCATGCTCCTGTGGGATGCTCCATCTGCCCCACCATCTCAGCAGTCACAAGCTACACCTGGTACCTCGAGGCATGTAGAAAAGACATATAAAGCTGTGTTTATGGCTGAATCACTCCAAATCAGAATTGAATCTTCAGATTCAGATTTGGCGGAATCAAATCAGGACAGTGATCCAAATCAGCGAATCAAATCACTGTCCCCCAAACTGGGCTGAATCTGAATCGAATACTGCCAGCTTTGCATACCCCAGATACTATATATCTAAGCACTGCAAAGTACTATTAAACTGCATATATGACCGCTCCAAATTGATACACAATGCTGCAATGACTCCCATCAGTCCTTTTCAGCAGAACCCAAAGACCCAAACCTGTGGGATCATACAGAGCTCCATGCTTTTGCCTCAAAATGTCCATGAAGATACCTGAATAAACAGAGAAATGCCTTTGACTGTTGAATCTGTTGATGACACTCACTCTCCATGATGCAAGCACTACCACCAATAACAGATATGTAATGCTGATAAGATGTCACTCTTTGGATGTATAGCAGTGGGTTCAGACTCAGCCCAGACAAAATCAAAATGTTACTTGGAAGCAGGAATCCTATGAAAAACACTACTCTCTCTCCTCTCCCGGAAAGCACAGTGACCCCCATATATCAAAGTGGTGCAGAGCTCTGATGTCCTGTTTGATTCACAACAAAGCCTAGATCATCTGGTAGCATAAGAGCGTATAAAATGCCTCTTTAACCTCCAGCTCATTAGGGAACCTCTTTCCATCTGCCTAGGCAACATTTCCTTGGATAAAGGCCTGCCCCTAATGATCCCATGATTTTTTCTTCACATTAGATTCCTGTAACTTGCTGTGTCTGAATCTGAATGTGAAGGCTTCCAATGACACAGCTCCAGAATTGGTTTAGATCTGGGTATTAAACTGCAATAATGGAAATTTTCTGATTGATTCTGTAATAGTATCTGTGGAGCACATGGGAAGAGTGGGCATAGGCTCAAAAATAATATTTATAGGATCATAGAAAAACAGGGCTGGAAAGAACCTCAAGAGGTCATCTAGTTCAACCCCCTGCTCAGGGTAGGATCATCCTCATCTAAACCAAGTCATCCTAGTGCTTGTCTAACCTGCTCTTAAAAAAATCAAAAGGAGAGATTCCACAACTTCCCTAGGTAAATTATTGGATTAAGACTTGCTAAAAAAGAAAGGAATAAAGGACCCAAAACTGAATCACAACTGGACTCACATGGAGACAGTGATTGGCAAATGAGTATTTATCCAGAACTAGACTTGAAGATTGGACATCTATAATTTGAACTAGAAGCCTGGATAGCCTAAGTAGATTTGGTTATGGTTAATAGCTGTGTAATACATTTCAGGAAAGATGTTTTACAAGTTCAGTTTGCAAATTTTTTTTAAAGACATGTCCTAGGAGAAGGAAATGATTTAAGAGGGAAATCTTGGTTTTCAGTGTTCAGCTTTCAACACAGAGACCTTTACAATGACAGAATGCTGTAGTAGATTTCCAGTAAAGATGTGGGACTGGTTGAACATGTTTTGAAGCCATGAGTCTTAAGGAAACTTTTGTGGATCTGAATAAACTGATCATGTTCTGGATATTTCTGACAAATAGCACATTTCAAAAAGAGGAATCAGAGTTGTAAAATAAAAAATCAGAATAAAAATCTAGTTATGTCCATGCTCAGAGCAGGATCATATATGCCTAAATCATACCAAACATTTGTCAGACCTGGACTTAAGTTTCCAGTGATGGAGGTGCCACAATTTCTTGAGTTAATTGTTTAATTGTCCTTAGAGTTTAAACTGCAGACAAAGTTTTTGGGTTTTTTTTAAGAAACAACTTCCTGTCTTGTCCTTTGTGTACACTGGGAACAGTCTCCAAATACAAAAATACCCATTTTATAAAGAACGGTTATCAAATCCCCCTTCACTTTCTTTTTAGACAAAATAATCCCAGTTATTTTAGTCTTACTTCATATGTTATGCTTTCTAGAACACTAATCATTTTTGTTGCTTTGCTCTCCAGTCAACCGATTTGAACTTTCTTGAAATGTGGTGCCTCAAATTGGGCACAGTACTCTTACATGAGGCCCTATTTGTGCTGAAGAGTATGGAAGAACCACATCATATGCCTTGTGTAAGATGTTATTGTTAGGCCATCCTAGTACTCTATTAGGTATTTTTTGCAACAATACTACAGTGTTGAGTCAGGTGTAGCTTGTGATTCCCTACACAACCCTTGCTCCTGAATCCTTATCTTCACTACTTCACCTAGGCAGTTTTCTTCACTGCATTTTTGAGTACACTGTATGCCATTCTTTAAGTATTGTACTTTTACACTTATTATTTAATCCTGTTTATTTCAGATAATTTCCCCAATTTATCAAGGTTATTTTCCTGATATTGTCTTTTAAAGTGCCTGTTACCCTATCCACTTTGAAGTCATCTTCAAATTTACTGAGTGTACACTCAATTCTGTATTGTAAGCCACTAAGGAAAATATTGAAGTTTGTAAACTAGTGGATTGACAGAATTCTAGAATATAGGAAACTTTTAATGGAGAAAGTGGGTAAAGTAAACTCCTAGAGTTTCTGTCACACTCATTCTAGTGTAGCAGCATATCTTTAAATAAGGAGTAACAGAATTATTCAGGAAGTTTTTGGCTGCAAATCAGGCATTGTTTTCCTAAGTCTATAAAGATGTAAAGGCTATACTGCACTGGTCCAGCACAAGACTCGTACTGATGGATAATAGCCCTCCTCACAAACCAGCTCTGCAATGGCCTTTTATATTCAGCAACCATAAGGGGCAATTTGCCAAGCAGTTGTGGAAAAATGGCAATGTTACCATTTCATGGCCCCACACATGACTGAGCCACAAGCATGGTAAAATCGATGACTTATCCTACTGGCTTCGTTGGGAGCCTAATTGCAAACATTGCTCCAAGCAACAGATAAAGTGAGTTAGTTGCTTAAGGGAATGTTTGTGCTGAGGAAGAAACAGCTACTTCCTTTCTATCCATAGTTTGCAGCAGTGAAAATGTTCATGGTTCAGCCATTAGGACAGCAGATATCTGTTTGGAGGAATGGACTTCAGAGCAGTGACAAAAGTCTAATCCAAATATTCTAATATATGGATATTGTGCAACAGAAACATCTGGCCTGGACAGGAATGTCTTGCTACTTACAGCTCTGTACCAGTGAGGTTATCATGTGTAAGGTTTTACCTTTCTTCCTTCCTTCTTCACCCTCTATAATTCATGTACCATAGGTTGCATGGCTAACTGCATGTCTTTAGTTAGTGCATGTTAATGCAATGTATGTATGCATGTAACTGCTATGTGTAGGGTCATATATTATCTTACTTTTCTACAATGCTATATTAATACCTATGGTTTTTACCTTTGTGCAATAAAGTTTAAAATCTTTCCCCTTAGAAAGCTATAGCATATGCTATTGGATCAGAGTGAAACCTTGAGATTTACAGATAAAATATTATATAGGAAAATGGGTGAAGCCAACAGATGGTGGTTAACGGTTTTCACTGCTTGTATGGGTAACTTGAACAAGGAGGTTCTGAGGTTGTCATGATTTTAAAAGTTTGTTGTTGTGGCTAAACCTTTACCAAATTGAGAGAGTTTTCATTGGGGAAAATACTGACATAGTGTAGAAAATTGGGCTGAAATGCTAATGCATTGATAGGTAGGAGGAGTAACTGTGTGAATCCATGTATTAGCTTGTGATTAGATGTATGGGTGGATCGACATAATGGGTAGATCCAGGAGGGTGCAGTGGCATGGACCCCGCTCTGCCCCCTTTTAGTGAAGGCCACCTGGGGTGGCGGCACTCAGGGACATTTTTTAAGTCCCTGAATTGGGTAAGAATTCTTCCCCCATATCCCTTCTGTGCTCAGAAACACATTTCCTCTTGTTCCTTGCCCACTGCCCATTGCTGCCACTGTCTCTTGTGCCTTGGAGGTGGGGGGAAGGTCCAGAGTTACTCTTGCCTGCTCCAGCTGGGCTTTGTGGGGAGCTAGGCTTAGTGGAAGTGGTGGGTAGGTTCTTCCACCCTGCTCAGTCCCTCCAGATATTGTGTGATAGCTGAGGAGTTATGCATGGAGGAAGGGAACCAGTTCACTGCTACAGCCGTTGCTGTCTTTGGTAAGCCTGGCTCCACAGGCAGATCAACTGGAGTGGGACAGGAGAGGCTCTGGAGCTCCTCTGCTCCTGGGACATGTAGGTACAGTGGTGGTGGTGCACCAGAGAGGTGGGGTATGGGAAGGGTAGGGAGGGGAGGGGACATGCTGCCATGGATGAAGGGGAAGGGAGTGGGAAGGAAAGATTGTTTACTGTTTGAGGGACTTATAAAAAGACTCCAGCTGCTGCTCCCAGGGTATGATCTATTTGCACTCTGGGGGGACGAAGGGGGCTGGGAGAGAGAGGGTGCAGCATCCTGTATGTCAGTCCCTGTTCCTGCACCCCCTTCACAAAATTCTGGATCTGCCCTAAGTATGTTTTTTGGGGGAGCTTTGGATTTGTGTGCACCTTGGTATATTTTCTTTGGCAGCTGTTTTTTTTTTTTTTTTTGGGGGGGGTGGGGGGGGGGTTCTTTTGCTCCAGTGGGGCTGGAGAAGTGTCCCTGGAGGCTGCAACAGGGTTAGGAAATTAAAAACATATGGAAGTGATGCTATTCTGTCTCTATTTTGTAGACAGAGATAGTTGGCCCTGTTAATCTGAAGACAGGCAGAAGGAAGATATATACCTTAGGGAGTTGTTACCTGTTAACTTAAATATGTGTTAAGTGCCCTTAAACCAGGAGTGTCCACATGTTAAGGCAGGAAAACACATGCTAAGGAGCCTCTGAATGACTTAGTCACTGTGAGCAGTATGTGTGACTGATCCATAGGCCCAAAACCAGTTGGGAGTGGTTGTCCAGCATCCCAGGAGGTACTGCTCCCATCCACTCTATCTTCCCCCACTGTGACAGTGTCAGCATTGCCAGGTGTCTGATAATTATTGTATTGGTACAATACTTTCAACCCTTCTAGGATGTATGATAGATAATACTAAAAGCGTTCAAAATGTATATTTTTTTGTGTCATTAGATTCAGGAAAAAACAAACATGTATGTCACTCCACTGATAACCAGAGCTGAACTAGCTTTCTTGATCATGTGATCTCACCAGTTCTCACTTGCATTAAATTGGAATTTGACAGGGACTAAAGCGGGGGTGAGTAATATTTACCATTTATCTTTAACTGGAGACTTACAGTGAGCAATATTAAGTAACTGCATAACGATCACATAACTAAATCTCATTGTGTAATACTTAGAGCTTTATTTTACATGCTATATATCATCTCAAATTAATAGAAAGTCAAAAGGGTTTTGTGCTTTCCTCATTTGTAAATTCCAGGCATGTACCTAATACAGTAAGTTGCAAAACAAAGTGTGGAAGACTTGCAAAACACAGATCTGAACTGCAAAACAAAGATAAAAGAATAATCAAAGTAATAAATTCAGTTTAACAAGTCGGCGAAAGAGTTAAACAAAACGTCATAGTGGGCAGTGTCAAGTAGTGGCGCAGGATGTGATGATAACAGTACAAGGCAACATGATGTTACTTAAAAAAGAATATGGCTTATTTGCATACTTATTTGCATACTCCTTTTTCCCTGTGTATGATAGCTTTTCATAAAATATGATAATTTGAGCTTCCAATACAATAATTGCATATTTAAGATCTGACAACGCTGGACAGCACTTGAAGGTAAGAATGCCCCCTCCCCTCCTATTCCAAGCTCTTATTAGCTTCTGGGGCTCCTCCCCTGTGCCCTTTGCCCCTTAGCACTCCCTCACCCCCTTGGCCCTTGTAGTTTACCCTCACCCCACCATGTCCCTCAGCTCACCTATAGTTTCTAGTGCTGTCCAAGGGGAGCGGACAGGGAAGGAGAGCCTTCTTGGCTGCTTATTGTAGCTGTTGCTGCCAGGCCACTACTTCTCTCCAGGCTGAGCCCAGCCCAGAGAGCAGTGGTGGTGGCTGCAGGTGGGTTCCCTTCCCTGCTTGCTCCACTGAGACAGGGCTGGGAGCTGCAGTTAAACTAGGAACTGCCAGGGGGCAGTGAGCAGGGACCTGGGGGGTAGGGAGAGCCGGAGGTGTATTGGGAGACCCACTTTAGGATGGTAGGAGGGGCAGTAGACCTGATCTAGGCCAGTGAGGGTGGGGGGAAAGGGCCAGCAGGCCTTCTCCAGGTGTATGGGGGGTGGGACTGGCCCTATCTTGGCTAGTGAGGGGTGGGGCAGGCAGTACCTCATCCAGGGGGGTGCCTTCTCTCTATCCCTTTTCCTGGAATTGGGCTCCCCCCAGCACCCTTGTTCCCTGCCCACTGCTTCCCTGGAAGCTCCCAGCTCACCTGAAACTCCTGGCACTGTCCTGGTAGAGCATGCAGGGAAGGGGAAGGTAGTCACTGTTACCACTCTCTGGGCTGGGCTTAGCTCAGAAAGCAGTAGTGGCCTGGCAGTGGAGGCAGCAGTGTAGGTGCGTTGCGGGAAACAAGGGGAAGTTGTGTTTGGGCAGATCAGAGCAGTGCATGTTACAGCAGGGATTAGCTTTTAATATGTCACTGCTCTAAGCAAAGGCAACTTGTGTAGGGAAGGGGAGCACAGGGAGGCACAGGTCCCCAAACTTTTGTGCCAGTGGTGGGGCATGGAGCTGCAGCCCAGCTGAAGCCAGGGCCTGGCAGCAGTCGGTATTGTTGGTGTGTAGTTGTGCCCCTCCACTGTCAAGCCTTATGGGTTGCCTATGGCTCCAAGCACATGGTGAATGTAATGTGTAACAAGGTCCTTATAGACTAACCAAGCTCTATATATAGAGAGGCCATAAGCTTTCATGAGTTTGATTATCTAAGAAACCAGATTGCCTTAACCACTCTAACTCAGTGAACTGTTAGTCTCGGATGAACCTTGCTTCCTAGCAGAGGTACTGATGCATAAATTGTTCACCAGACTGGGTTGCTGAGTGAATTATACGCAGATCAGAAAAGAAACCTTTAATCAAAAGTGTTCCAGCATGTTGATGTGATTCTAGAGAATCATGAAATTCACATTCTGTGTGCAACCAAAACAGCCTGATTGTAGAAATCGGCCAGTGGGGGTTCCATTGGCTACCTTTGTAGAAATGTAGCAAAGGCAATATCCATTCCTCTTAGTGGATGATAGATTTAACAGTCTCATCTCAGATGGCCTCATATGTGGAGTTTTTGTAATGGATTTGGATAATTTAGAAACTAAAGAATTTCTACATCTTGGACCTTACTGAACCTGGTAGGCAGTGTTAAGTGACAGGCATTCAGGTTAAATACAGAAAGGTATGAAGTGCTTTTCAGGTAGTTGAAACAGTAGCATTCTAGCTATGAAATACTGGCTGTTTGCAAGGTTGGTTGATTCATGTGAATGAAGAGGTTTCTCTGTGGGCTTAATGTAAATACAAGAGGCTGAGTATTGTTTTGGATGTGTGTGTGTTGAAGAATTAGAGAAGACAGTAAGGAAACCTCTGAGACAGGCATGACTGAGAAGAGCTGAGAGGCTTTTAGTTAGAATGCTGAAAACAAATTTATAACTGAAAGCAAAGAAACTGGTCACTCTACATTTGCATTTTGTATAACTAAACAGGATTACATTAAAAAGCGAGTTACCATTTTTTTCCTTCTCATAGAAACAACCTGCTCCTTAGGACCCCGATATTGGCTAACTGTTTTGACTCTAATGTTGGGCCAAAGTGCTGGCTACTTGCTTGGATCAAAAAGGATAACAGTACTGTGTCTTGGTCTTCAGTCAGTTAAACTCTTCTATCTAGAGTATTTTTTTCCTTTGCATGGGCTGTAGCAGCTCATCCTTGTCTCAGGAAACTGCTGCCAATTAAGTGGTCGTGTATCATCTGAATATGAACTGTCCCATTCTACTGTACTGTAGTATTTAGGAATATTTTTGAATAGGTTTTGTCTTGTGTGAATTTTATATCTTTAGTTTATTACCATCTTTACTGTATATTGAACAGCCAAGTGCCATAAATATATGTAGAAGAAGAAAGAAGAAAGGTAAAAATATATACAGAATCACTTTGACCCAGAAAGCCACAAATAGATATATTTGCCACAGCTAAAAGTATTCTTTGGGGTTGTTCAAGCAATATACAGTTAACTAAAGCACTAATTAAGTATATTCTTCTTAAAAGAAGAATTCATGCTTGATCTTGTCTTGGCAAGATGCCCATAACGAAAAGAAAGATCTGTCAGTCTTTATAGAATACAGTAATTAAGGTCTGAAATACTTCCCAATCCAAAAAAAAAGAGATCATACAGAGCTAACTGTTTAAACAGCATCCCTTGTGAACTGGTATTTCCATTATATTTCAAACTTTTTTTAAACTTACATCTCTCAGTACTGAACTCTGTAAAAATAATATAGAATAAAAATTAAGAAACTGGTATTGTACTGTTTTAAGAGCTGATTACCCAGGGGCTAGGGAACAATATTCTAGACTGGCCATATAAAGACTGTGCAGAAATATCTATGCAAGATAGGAAATTAAAGCTCAAACCTTGTAGCTAGGAGAAAATATATGAATTGTTTGGAAGTTTTGGTTTTTTTCCTTTGATATACATGTATAACTTAAATTGATGATAATAGGAGAAAGGATCAAACCAAAATCTTGGATGCTAATACACTGATAGGCAGAGGAATCAAACTACAGATTTAAAACTTATATCCCTATTTTTGCACCTCAACTTATTTTTAGCGCTTGCAAGTTTGACATCTGTGTGGAGAAAAGAGGGATCTCTTTTCTGTCTCAGTCAAATTACATTTTTGTGTTTTTGTGGTCACTAAGTCAGAATAAAAAGAAAAGCCAAGGTTATTTTATCTGATAATGAATTAAACTATAATGACAAACGACACTTGTGTGAGTGTATATATGGCTTCCTATGTATAACTTTAGGTGATGTGCTACTTTTTATATTTACTCATGCAATCTAGTTTTCTTTCAGAGGTCAGCCCAGTTTAAAGGGCATTAGGCATCCAGAAGCCCAAGACCATGAACCTTTTTGTACCACTGTATTATTTTATATTTCTGGTGTTATCCAATACTTTTCTCAGAGAAAAGTCTGCCCTCTGGCACAGTAGTTCCTCTGTCATAAGAGTTTAGTTTTCTGTGATCTCAGTGGTATTTAACAATAAGCTCTGAACTACATGTTTAGCAGAAGCTGTGGGAACATGGATGTCAAGTCCATTAATCATGGATGAAAAAAAATCTCTAGGCTGGAATGTCAACCAGGGATTAGCTGTGCCCTGCACTGCAGAATCTATTCAAATGACCCACCGATTAGGTCAGCTTGTCCTTCTACCCTGAGACCTTTTTTTGTAACTGAAACTGGCAGTTATAGCTATAATCCTTACAGTACTCTAGGCTGTGTATAGCTATGTGATTGGAGGACCATCATCAACTCTGTATAGTGTTTAGTTCAATGGTGTCAGCTTGACACAATCACATAAAAATCAATATAAAATTGCATGCTCTGAAAAAAGGGCCCATTAGGTGGGAAGTGTTTCAAGAGCAGTTTAAAGTCATCTTAGATACCTGTCTCCATAACTGAACATACAAGATTTTTTGCTTGTTTTATGAAAAATAATTATTTACCATGTTTACTCAAATCTAGGAAGAGGTTTTCTTCCCCATCAGCATAGAGGGCAAAAGCCCCTCAATTTAAATTCGTGTACAAAGTGGAGGGGCGGGGCAAAGTCAGACTCATAGCAGCCTCCTGAACTCTCCTTTTTTCCCTTTTCCCTTTCCTCTTCCTTACTGTCAGGTGCAGCTTGGCTCCAGCTTGGTTTCTTTTGGGACAGGAAGTACAAGGAAACTCCATCCCCTGCCCAGCCAGTCAGCAGTGCTGCCATTGCTGCATGGCTTGGCAAGGCTAAGCTCCCATGTGCTGTGCTTCAGGAGGGAATAGAACAAGAGCACTATCAGAAAGTAAGGGGAAGGGGAGAGGCAGAGACTGGGGAGTAGTGGGAAGGGACAGACATTGTGGGAGTAGGTGGGAATGGGCTGAGGCTGTGGGGACCTGGTAGTGGGGGGTGCTAGTGATGGAGGGGAGGCGAAACAAGGCTGCAGGAGAAAGAAGTGGGAGGGCAGTGGGCAAGAGGCCACCTGTCCTCCCACCCCTAACCACTACTGTTGCTGCTGTAGCAGTGGGAGGGGGATGTATTTAAGACAAACCTCTGATAATTTAATTCTATACCTGGAGAATTATAAAAATGTTTTTTCCATATATAGAATCTAATTATTGGGGAGTTGTCTTAAATTCCAGATCAACTTAGATTTGAGTAAATATGGTATGTGCATTGGTCTGCAAAGGGCAGAGTGAAAAAATATGGAATTGCACTGAACAAAAAGCAGTCTTCTTGTATGTAATGGAGTAACTTTTTTTTTATGATTCTAATATTAGAGATATTCTGAACAAACATTTGGAAATCATGTATATTCATTTATAAAATTCCTAGTGCAAATGTGTATGGGAGAGACAGTTTTGCAGGTAGGGAGATCTCAGGCTATATGAAGGTTTCATAGGTCATAGCCAATACCCTACATTCCTTGTGGTCACAACTTCCAAACCAGTGCAGGTACTAAAACAATAAATTATCACTGTGAATTGCTAGAGGCTTGTGAAACAGCATTCTCTTCCTGAAATACATTTGTTCATGTTCTTCACCTCTCACGATGGGTTTTAAAGAAAAGTGATACCATCTAAGATGAAAGAATAATTTAAAGCATGTCTAAATTTGTGTGACTTTGAATAGAAAAAAAGCTTAAAAAATTATTTGGCTTTAAATTCTGGTGTTATCAGCTCTTCAGATCTTGGCTAAGTAGCTTGAGCTAGTTACAGGAAGAAAGAGCAATGGCAGAACATTAGAAATGTCTGAGATGTGGCTCCCCCGCATTTTGATTTAAATAAAAAAGAAAGATGTCTTTATGAAAGTTCTGGGTGCCCTGACAAATATTACAAGAAATCTCAGCAGCCTTAACATGCAAACATTCAGGTAGGGAGAAATAAGGCAAGTTTGCAGCCACATATGCTTCTTTCTATTTTGCAGCCTACTTCACACAATAATTTCCAAAATTCTCTCATACAGCCTTTGCAGCATTCTGGGAACGATCACCTAATGTAGATAATACTTTGGCCCAAAAAGGGTGCAAGTCCCAGAGTTATAGAATCATAGAAAATAGGGTCGGAAAGGAGCTCAGGAGGTCATCTAGTCCAACCCCTGCTCAAAGCAGGACCATCGCCATCTAGATCATCTCAGCCAGGGCTTTGTCTAGCTGAGTCTTAAAAATTTCAAGGGATGGAGACTTCACAACTTCTCTGGGTAGCTTCTTCCAGTGCTTTAC
>JAGPOW010001543.1:33143207-33164004 GCA_030014935.1 Caiman crocodilus
TCCTAATGTCCAGTCTAAATCTGCTCTCTGCTAGCTTGTGGCCATTATTTCTTGTAACCCCCAGGGGCGTCTTGGTGAATAAAACCTCACCAATTCCCTTTTGTGCCCCTGTGATGAACTTATAGGCAGCCACAAGGTCATCTCTCAACCTTCTCTTGCGGAGGCTGAATAGGTCCAGGTTCTCTAGTCTCTCTGCAAGCCCTTAACCATATGAGTGGACCCTCTCCAGGTTATCCACATCGCTCTTGAAGTGCAGTGCCCAGAATTGCACACAATATTCCAACTGCGGTCTGACCAGCACCCGATAGAGGGGAAGTATCACCTTCTTGGATCTGTTCGTCATGAATCTGCTGATGCACTATAAAGTGCCATTAGGCTGTAGGTGTGCTGGATGTTTTTCCTCCCTAGGTGCAGCACTTTGCATTTCTCCTTGTTGAACTGCATTCTGTTGTTTTCTGCCCACTTGTCCAACTGGTCCAGGTCTGCTTGCATGTTTTCCTAGTATCTCAATGCTCCATTAGCAGTGACACAATTATAGAAACTGCAATGTCTCCTATACTCATTTCCCATGGGAAGTTGTGTAAAAACCCCATCAGACTGTACCAAAAGGAATTTAAAGACCTACAAATTAAAAAAGGGGGATCATTCACACACATCATTTAAAAGAGGAAGGATTTCTAGAGTATAGTAGAACAAGGACAAATAGAGGCAAAATAAAGAAATACATTTCTTTGCACATACAAAGAAATGTACTACTAGGAGAAGATATGAAATGAAACAAGATAAAGTTATATGAGTGCATAAGAAGCAAGAGGATGACAGAGGAAAATGCAGGTCTGCTACTTAACAGGAAAGAGAACAAATAATAGCTGACAAGGAGAATGATGAAATGCTTAATAGCTACTGTGCTTCAGTCTTTACTAAAAAGATAATAGTTGCAGCCTGTTTAATGAAGTAGGTAAGTAGATGAGTACAATGAAAGATCATAAGGCAGGAAGGAATAAGTAAATAATACCTAGAAAACCTGGAAGTGCTTGGATCAGCATGGCTTGCTAAAGGAGGCTACTGCTAAAGCAGGAGCTAGTAATACTGGAAACAGCAGCATGCTTTGGTCAGGATGACCCCAGGCACATAGTACCTGCATGCTTTCTTTTATGCATTCCAACCCAGGAACTGAACAAAGGAAGAAATTCCTGGTGTCCGGTATGGTTGACTGCAGCCATGGGGCTGACTATGAAGCATCTTCGTCAGCCTATTTCTAGATTTGGAGAAACCAGCAAGAGAGGGTGGGCAGGGTGTCCTCTGGGATGTACTAGCTGGGCTGTGCTGCCACTACAGTGGGGTGCCCATTGATATTGGCATTGATATGCCCATTGCTGAGACTTCATGGAGGATAACTGAGATGATAGATCACTGGAAAAAGTCAAACTACTTATATTAAGAGATGGTAAGGAAGGTGTGCTTAGTATTACAGACCAAAAAAATTAGTTTTAATACTTAGTAAATGGTGTATTTGTAAACTAGAAATATGAAGATCGGAAAACAAGTGCTACATTCATGAAAATAAATAATTTAAAAGATGTTGAGAAACTAGGTATGCAACACCCTGTAAATACAAAATTATATTTAAGTTATTTAACTCTAAGAAGATGTAAGAGGTTATCCAACTTGCCTAAGATTGTGCACACACAAACCATGGCAGGAAGAAAGCCAATTGCCATTCTCGTTTCTCATGCCCAACCATATTTTCTTCCCTTTCACTCTGAACTCCAAGGCATTTAACACATACAAATGAGATGATTTCAAAGCAAAAGCACTTCATAATTTCTCAATGCTCTGAAGTATTTGTTGTTTGCGACAATATAAACCCTTCTGAAATTTCAGCTTTTCAACTTTAAACCTTCCTAATTTTAGAAGTGTGAAACTGATTTTTTTCCCCAGGTACATAGAACTGATTCAGACTTTAAAATTACCTCAAGTCGGAATACTATATGCAGTTAATGTAAGATTGTGTTAGAAAGTATAGTTCTTGAATTTTAATTATAGTAAATATTTCAGGGCAGAAGGAGGGAAGATTTAAGATTGTATGTATGATCTTAACTGACGGTGCCGGTGGTGCCTGCAGGTGGTTGCTGCTTGCCACCCCGCTTTCCCCTGCTGCTGACACTGCAGCAGCTGCCTGCGGGTGGTCCCCGCTCAGCCTGCCCTTGCCACTGATGTCAGCACAGCTGCCTGTGGGACTCCCCGCTTGCCACTGCCACACCCCTGCCGCCACCACCACTGCCGCCTGTGGGCAGTTGCTGTGTCCCCCAGCCTCAGGAGGCATGCTACCAAAAATCATATGAAAGTTTATTTTCTTGGGTTTGGTTTCTTCTAAACGTCTTCCTTTTAGGACTACTCAGCTTGTACTTAAGAGCCTCTTACTCTAGAAATGTCACCTACCTCCATCAGTTAGCAGAATCTAGTTTATTTTTCCAGCAGACGCAACACTTGTTAACAGGATGGAGTATTTGATACTGTTCGTTCAACATCTAGGTTGGTGCCTGTTAATCCTAAATTTTTAGGACTTATACATAACTGAAGACTCAATACTAGCTATCATATAGAATGGGTTCAGGGGTCCTATCCCTGCTCTCATGCAATGTAAACCTTCAAAATACTCAGGTTCATTAGAAAAATCAAACTGCATGCATGATCTCATCCCAGCTCAGCTGTTTTCCAAACAGATCTTAAGAAGGATTACTGTTGTGATACTTACATTTCTTCTGTACAGGTGCTAATTCGTGAGGTCTCCCAACTGTGCCACATCAAAAACAATTTAACAGAAAATGTTCTTTTTCTATTTGCTTTTTTTATATTATCACTTACAATGATAACTGTAAAATCATAATTGAACTAACCTCTTCATTAATGATCCCATCAAAAGCTGAACATTATTTTATGGCATGTTCTTTAAAGATGCATAAGTAGTAGTTACTTCTAGGAAAACGTAGTAAAACCTAATAAGTAGTAGCTTCTCCTTCATCATGTTCCCAAATATCAAGTATATATTTTATCTTTTTGTAAAAAGCTCATAATGAGTTTAAAATATTCTCTTCAAAGGTTCTTTTCTGCTAGTGATTTAGAGATAATTTCTTTTCCTCTCTACAATTTTGGATTATCGCTAATGACCTTTTTGATTTTGTGTCGAGATATTAATTTTGAAAATAGGTAATGAAATTATAACTGACCTTGAACAAATGGCTAAGCTATTTTATTGTTTTAAAATCCATAGATAGTTGTCTTGGTTAATCCAAATAAGGTATAGTGTAGTGTTTTTTTTAACTACATAACTTTGGCCTATTATTTAAGTGAGATTGTTTCCTTCTATTTATTTTCCTAAGAAGAGATTTTTGCTGTGAATGGGGTGGGAAGGGGCCTGAAAGGGATTACCAAAGGTTCCTTCAGTCTATCCATCATCTTGTGGCAGCCCTAGATGGGGTAGAACTGGATGGAAAAATCTTTGTTGAAAAAGTTTTTATTCCTTGCTCCCCCCGCCAACTACATTGCTGTTGAGAAATTGTCTAAGGACTGTCTTACTAAAGAAAAAAATAGAATTTCATGTAGAATATAATTTTTTTTTTCTCTTTTAATGTTATTTTCTTTATTTGTACATTATTTCATTGCAAGTCGGTTGTAATTAGTAGTGCAGATCTTGCTACTCTTTCCAATATTTTAATTTGTAATGCCATCAAGGGCAGCTACTTGTATAGTATTGATTCTTATCTTGCTTTAAAGTATCTCGCACTTGTGTGTAATGAAACAATTCAACATCGTTTTCAAATGTTTAAACACAACACAACCAGAAGATGCTTTGATCTAGAAGAGATAATTCAACCATCATTAAGTATACTATGTGCTACTACTACTGACTTTTTATCATGAGCTGTTATAAAAACAAAGACAATAAAATACAATATATTCTAAAATGGAATTTTGTGTGTCCAAAACTCAAATTTTTAAACTTCCAATTCATAAAGACTAAAAAAGAATGTTTTCTTCCAATGTAAAATGAAACAGATTGTAAATATGAACATTATTTTGCAATATGGAAATTCAGAATTTCAAATAGCTGTAGTCCGGTGCAACCTGAGATTACACATTGACTTCCACAATTAGGTATTTAATTTGAAGTGTGAAGAATTTCTGAGGAATTTGCAACACCTCAAAAAATAGTGTGAAATGTGTGTACAGCTGTTCAAGATCCTGGTTGTCCAAAGTGCTGCACATCATTGCAAGTACCTACATTGCTGGTTCTCTGCAGCAGGGAGCCAGTGGGAAGAGATACCAGCGTGTTTTGTGTGGGCCTATGGAGGGTCTGGAGGACACCTGAGCACCAAGGAAAGTGCTGATTGGCTGGCTGCACAGGGAACCAGGGATTCTCCCTTCCCTCTTTGTGCTGGGAGTGCAGAACCATAGTGCACCTGTTCAGTTTCTCTTGCCAAAGACTTGTCAGTCTCACCTCCAGCCCATAATGGATACCTGCCACCCGTATGCCCTACAGCTCCCAATTCAGATGATTCTCTTTTGACTTGGTTTTGGAAAGTTATGAGATTATAGAAAACAACCTTAGTCATGAGTTGACTACCTTTCAGATAAACAGAGGAACAAAGTAGGCCTATAGTTGAGGGGTTTTTATATTATTACTATTATTATTATTTCTAAAAGAAAAATATTGACAGACTAAGGGAACTGGTTACTAAAGTTATGTGGAAAGAGGACCTTAGTGAAATGAAAGCAGAAAATACCTGAAGTCCCTTTAAGTCCAGCATGGCAGGTCCAGCATGTATGATATCTCTGCCAGCAGAGGCAAAAGCCTGCTACTGATTCTTGAGAGAGCTTGTTTAGCTCTTGTAAGGACTGGTGCACAGTATCATATATGACCACGTAGACACTGATAGAGTTCTATTCATGGGTCTCTGATTCACTGAGCAATTCAGCATAAGAATAGCTAAGAAAGTGGGAGAGGCAATGGAAGTGACCCTGGCTATTCAGCAGGTGCTGGCGCTGTCATTTACCTGCCTTGTCAACCTATGGGAGGTCAGCAGTGAGGAGAGGAGGGGGCCTCTGAGACCAGCTCCCCTTCAAAGGAGGGTGGGAGGAGGGGAGGTTTCAGGGATCCCTCTTCACTCCAGCTGTGTTCTATAGAAATTATAGGAGGCATTCTTTGCACCAAGCAAATGTGCCCCTCTTCCCAGTTGCGCTACCACCCTGGAAGGCTCCAACATTGCTTCTGTGTCATGAAAGGAGCTGCAGAGTCTCCTCTTCCCTTCTGCAATGGCATTTGCTGCTTGCACAACTGGATACATGACTTTTGAGCTTTTTTGAGTACTTCAGCTGCCTAGAAGTTCCTGCCTGAAATGTCCCTCTATGTTGGGGGCTACAGGAGGATTGATGGAAATCAAAAGAAACCTGTGGCTTTAAACCAACTTCATCTTAAAGGGTTTGGCTCATATGAACACAGTTCATTTTATAATGTTACAGTTTATTGTTGTAGATAAACTTGTTATCCTGCTAATAATCCACACTACATTCATAGCAGATTTCATTCTGTATAAAAATTGGGCAGCTATGCAAACAGTTTTGTCCAGGGAATGATGGGTTCCCTTCTCTGGTAGAGGACTTCTACCAGTCAAAGAGTCAGAGCTCCCTTCCTGGTGCTCAGGAGGTAGATATATATATAGGCTGAATAGCAATCCTCCTTCCAATCTATCCTGGCCAATTTAGGAGCATCTCTCTTGCTGCAAATCCTCTTCAAATTCAAGGGATGATGTTTCTGAGCTCTACAAGGCAGTGGCTCAGACTCTGTGAGGTGATAGGAAATCTTCTTTAGTCCCAAAGGGATTGAGAAGACAGTGTGATCACATACAGAGACAGATACACCTATCTTCACTCTCCTTCACTATTTCATGGAGGGAGAAGGTTGTAGTGGAAATCACCAACTTCCTTCCAAGAGTGCATTCCAGATTGCTGCAGTGCACTGCACTTAGAGCTAGAAATTTCAGGTAGCTTGCTCTTTCCTTCCTGGACTATACAGAAAAGGCTAGAAAGCACCTGCTGTGTCAGCCCATCCCTGCTCATTACACTGGACAGGAAATCTCATCTTAAACAGAAAAACAGGGGATTTAATTGGGGAAACTTCTTCCAATGAATTCCTGATTACCAGCCACCATTGCACTGCTGTAATAAAATAATTAGCAATGGGGTGTTATTGTAGAAGAGGTAAGTTATGTAAGCTATCATATGATATATTATTAGACAGAACTTTCTGTTAGGTACTTAATAACTCTAGGATTGAAGCATCATTTGTTCTGAGTTTGAAATGTGCTTCATTAGAGGATACATTACAGTTTTGAAGGGCAATAAGGTCCCTCTTAAATTCTAGAGAACCCACTATCACTTGTGCTGGGAACTTTAGTATAGCTGTTAAAGTCAGTAGCAGCTGTCAACTTCACAAATTTGGGAACTTTTTTGACGGAGCACAAAACTTTAAAGCTTCCTACATTGTGTGTGCACAGCTCAAAATATTAACTCCAGTGGAAGAGAAGTGTAGATAAGGACAGTTGCCAACTGCCACTTTATCTCAATATTTGTTTTGTGGGTGTTTTTAAAGTTACCTTATTGTCATCATGCAAGTTGGTGGGTGGAATGGTGGTTCATTTTAGCTGTTGATTGGTGTCAGGTCTACATCTGGAATTTTAAAATAGTCTTTTCAGTATTGACAGAAAGATTTTGCCCATCACAACAATCTGACACTCATTTAAACATGGCTTGCATTTTCCGTCATGTCATATCTAAGTGAACAAATCCCATGTTCCTGTACAACAGTGAGAAATATGGCTTGTGAACTGTGGTCATTAAATGATCTTTGGGAGCCCCTGTGCGCATCACCTAGCATCATATGTTAGCCTTTAGAGTAAGAGGAAAACTGGATATTTATATAATTACCAATGTTATTTGCATTTTTTGTGTCCCAAAACACCTTTACAAAAAGAATGTTATGCTAAAATTGAAATTTTGTGGATTGAGGTTAATGCTGCAACATTGTAACTCAGGGAAATAGGAAGGAATGGGGAAGGTGAAAACTAACAGGCAACTCAGGACCAGTACACCGAGCTCCAGCAATCCCCTTTAAAACTGTTACAGGGTATGGGTGGATGTGGTTCTCTAGGTCTACCCCCAATGCAGCCTTTCAAATCAACTTGTGCAGGGCTGGCATAATGACTCCGCATATGTTTGTATGGCTAAATGCAATACAGTTTAGAGATGATCAGTGAGATGGAGTGAAGCAACAGGCTACTGTGGATGTGCTTTTTTCCAAAATTCATTAGCTTGGCTGTCTTTAGAGAGCACTGCATTGCACAGTATTGACACACCTGAATTCTGTAACGTCAAGGGATTGTATAGGAACTGCTGCATATGGTGTTCTCACACAGTGCTTATTCAGGGTTTAAATGTTGCAAGAAATTATGTTGGCCTTCCACACCTAAGTGAATTTCTCCCTTTAGTGATACTGCTTGGAACTGCCAAGCTCAGCAGAAACTGGGTAGGCTGATAGGGAAAGTTAGGAACCTTGAACATAAACTGTCACTTCACTCTTTAGAAACATATCACATACATCTCATTCTTAAATTTTAAAAAATAGGACATAATGAAATGTATGAAGTGCATTGTGGCATAAGTCTTGCCCACTTAATAGGTCCCCATATAATTTTACATGTGATATGCTGTCTTTTGGCTTTGCCAACTATAGAGCAACATCTGCAGTATTCACTGTGGCAGTTTTTATAGAAACTCTGCTTCATATAATGGCACATTAGGGGTCTTCAAATATTTCTGTACCTTTTGAGGCTTCCCAGCTACCACCCAGAATGATTTATTGTACTTCTGGTCTTTCTTAGTCTCCTCAAAGGTTTTTCTTTTTATTAGGTCTCTTTCCTCAAGGACAGACTCCTGTGGAAAATGCACTCCACCAGGCTTGTTACAATTTTAGTAGTCTGTCCTGTCACCAAGTCTTGTAAATGGGCTTTGGAACTATAGGCATCTTTGAGACTTAATGTTATTTAAAAGTGCCTCCTGCCTCTTCTCTAATTAATTGCAATCAGGAAGGCTAGTTGGTGGACACATGGTGTCGCAGCTCTGTGAAATGCTGCCTGATGGCTATAAACATTGCCATATGTTCTCTGTGAAATATTGCCATAATCACTGGCAACAGGAACAGCTGATATAAGATGAAGGATGGTTTCTTCTCTTCTTTCTCCTTTACTCTCAAAATATGTGAGATGCTTGCTGATAAATTTAATATTTTCTTTCAGTTGCTGCTACTTGTAGTTGATTTGTCTGCTTTAAAAAATACTTCAGTAACTTTCAGACTTTAATAGTAATGTTTCAAAATATAGCTGCCAGTGGATAAGGCTGTGTACCTTGTCAATTTGCTAAAACTACATTTTAATTAAGCTAGGTCTTTAGTTCAAAGTGACTTTATGCCCTGAAGAAGATGTTAGAAAATTAGGAAACGTAACAGTGAATGAACAGAAATTTCTCATTTAACTAGAAAAGTTTGAGCGTTCCATTGAAGTGTAGGTGGCAGGACAGCTTCTGAGCTTAATTGCTAACTTCTTCTTTTGACTGTTGAAAAATAAGACATGCTGGATGGATGGTAAGAAAGCATGACTTTAGTATTAGATTAGTGTTTTAGGGCCTATTTGCTCATCACCTATTCAAGTCAAAGGAAAACATGTCATTAAATTTTAGCAATCTAGGAACAGTCTGTTAATGCTATCCAATACCAAAAACCAACAATGTTATTTCCTTGTCAGAGGAATCTTGCCATAGCATGACTGGTACAATAACAGTAGTGAGATAAGGAATGGTAAATGTCGGTTGGAACGGGCTGTGTTAAGGAACACCAACATTTCAAAAAAGCTGTATTTTTTTTAGGTTTCCCCTTTGACATTAAGTTTTTTTAACCCCTTTGGCCTCTGGTCCTTGAACCTTTCATTAAGAACAACAGTCCTACAATTATTACATCAGAGTTGTGGAAGCCAAATGGCTGGCTCCACAGCAAGTACAATTCAATAACAGAAAAGTAGTGTATTAAAGATGTAAAGTGTTTTTATGTCCCCAGGTAGAATCCCAGAGTCTTTATTGAAGCAACCAAATAGAATTAACTCTAGTCAATGTTTAAGACTTGGCTTCTTGTAAACCTTGCTTTTCTGTTCAGTGATGCCTAATATAACTAATTTTAATAGGAGGGTTGCGAGCTCCAAGCAGGGTTTTATTTTTTTTTTATTGAAGAAACAGCTGATTTTATACACTCCTCAATGCTTTGGGAGCTCTGGGCTGCTGAAGCAGGTTTCTGTCTTACATGCCCAGCTGAGGGTATTAAACTGCATGTAGGTGATTGATCTCTTTAATAAAACACAGTTCTTTAGTAAGAAAAGAGTGATAAAGATAAACAAAAGTACTTATTTGTCCAGTGCTTTGGAGATTATGGTAACATGATGACATCAAGAATGCCATTTTAACCAATAAGTTAGATGAAACGCATCAATTTAGACTTCATTTCAGCAAGTATAGAAACCAATATGCTTTAAGTTAATTTTATTCTTGCTTTCCATTCATTTGTAATACTATGTGTATTTTAACAGAAAATATTTCATACTTCAGCAACGAAAGGATGTGGTTAGGTTAAAAAAAAGATTCTGTCAGTTTCTGCACCATTATTAAACACATGCATTGAATGATCGTTTTGTCTGACTATGCTCCCCTGCTGCTCATCATAATTCTCCTTTCTGCATTGTTTCAGTGGGCAGCCGTCAGAAACACACCTGAGAGGAGTGTAACTGAAGAACAGTGTGTCCCTAATGCTAGCATGGTAGCATTTAAAAAAAAAAAAATGAGGATATATAAATTATGACAATTCTGGGAACAAATATGTTCTGTTTATATACATGTGGACCTGATTTTCTGTCATTTACACACATGTTGTGGAGTAACTTAATTGTTGTTAGTAGTTATACTAGTGTAATAATAAAAAAAGAGTAAGCAAGAAGAAATTCGACCCTTATTTCTTTATCTACTTACTAAGAAGCATTCTTTCCATGGCAACCTCTGTTTCCATGGCATATACTGTATTGTCCTTCAGAGCAGCTTTATTAAGAGACCCACACGCCATGTCATGCGAACATAGTCACATTTTATATCATTCTAAAGAAAACCTACAGTAAATTGTCATTATTTTTCTTCAAGTTTTCATTATTGAATGTGATGAAAGATTATTGCTGCCACTACTTGGCAGTGTCATGGGAATGCAGCAAAAATGGTTCTTTCTATTATGATTATATAGACATTCTTTGTGCTGCTGTATTTACCAGGATGTTAAGATCACTCACTCTTTCTGAATTCTCTGTGGGGTGAAATTTGGCATGCACAGTAATCATCACAGGAGTATACCTTTTAAAAAAATGTTTTTTTTCTATTTTTAGGTTTAGACCTGAAAATAAGAAATCTGCAATTTCACATGCGTTATATTTTATAAACAATGGGAAATGTTATTCAAATATCCTGGAAAAAATTAAAGTAGCCGCAATTAGACTTCTTTTGTATACAAATGAGGATTTACAGGTTTAGTTTGACCACAAAGATTATTGTTGCAGAGGTTTTATCAAAGTTTATGGTAGTTACTTCCCTATTCTTTTATTTGAGCAGTCAGTATAACAGCATTTATAGGGTATTCAACAGCACTGTCATGATAAACCAGAACGATTTCAAATGTGAGGTACAATATTGCTCATTGTTCTAAATGTGTTATCGGATTTTGGCTGAGTAAGAAAGGGTAGTATGTCATTCTTTCAGTTTTTGATAGCTGTTTCACATACCAAGGCACTATTCAGATGCAGTGCGACCAACCTCTGTGAGCTTCACTATGGAGTAAACTTTGTTTATGTAGTCATTGGAAGTTTTTTAAATCTTTCTCCCACTGTGATCCAGAGTGCGTTGGATAGAAGATCCACAGATAGTGCTAGAAAGCAAATCTGTTTTCTCATGTCATAAGCTAATTTTCCCCCTTCCATTCCTCAAATCTTCAGGATTCCCTATAGGGGTTAATAAATATAAATATTCTTTCCTTTATCACAGAAGGAGATGGGAAAACTCAAGTGATGTTATGAAATGTGTTATGAGCCCTTTTTGAAGTATTACATGTTGCTTTTTAAAGTGCTGACCATTGGTATGTGGACTTGGGAGCAAAGCCCAAAATAAATCAATTTTTTTGTCTATTCTGTTTTTGCTTTTGACCACTATCCTTTCATTTGGAACAGAGCCCAGTAGTTGTCTTATGAAAAATTGTTAGGGATTTTGTTTTTCGGCTAATTGAAATATGATTTTACACAGTGAGAAGTGCCATAGCTGTTATGAATTCCCTTTTTAATACATTTATGTAATACTGTGTGCACATGCGCGTGTGTGCATGAATGCATACTTGTGTGCATGCATGCTTATATGTGCTTGTGTGTGTGCACATGCGCTCACATGTGTGCATGCTTCATGAGCATGTGTGCTTGTGCATGTGCATGCTTGTGAATGCGGTGGTAAGGACAAGGAAGGATTGGGAGACATCTAATTTCCACTTTGACTCTATCTGTAGGCATGTACAATTTGGTAAAGCACCAGTATATGGAGAGATGATCATGGTTTTAATTATACAGCTTTTCTAGTCATATTTCTAGGTTCAGTTAAGGTCTAGTCATCTATCTTGATTGATCAGGGGAAATTAGATAATACTAGTAATCACGATTACGGTGAGTTTTGAAAATAGATGCGCAATAAACAGTTCTGGTATTCTTTCAAAACAGAGAAGAAAAGAAGAATGATTGTCTTTTAAAAAAAATTATTATTTCATATGCTCTGATATGTATCCTTAACTTGTGTAAATGGAGACCTTGCTTTGTCTTCAGCTGAGTCATTCCATGATGGTACAAAGAAGAAAAGTATCAGTATTAGTAGTAGAAGCTGGTAGTCATGACAACCATAAGCTTAATGTAGGCATGATGCAGGGACCTGATCAGATGATCGTGGGTTGGAAGACTGCACTATAGATCTCTCTTAAGGATCTCCCAATAGCAGATATTCAAATAATTTCAGAAAAGCAACCAGGCACTGGATTTATTCCAGTCCAGTTCAAACAACACAGGAGTCCATGTCCTATGTGGCTTACAGTGCATTCCTTTTAGCCTTTTTCAGTAAAGAACAAGTCATTTGGCTAATATACACTATTAGCCAGGCTAACAGCAAACATGAGGGTCATGCTGTACTACTTATGTTGTGTTTAGGGGTGGATTTAGGGAGAGTGCAGTGGGACATTTGTACTCCCTTCAATTCCTGGCTCATCCGAACTTTAAAGCCAATTGCCTGGGAGAGAGTCAGTTGACTTCATGAGCATTGAGAGAGTCAGTTGACTTCATGGCTTATTATCATCTTCTGGTTTCTCCTAAGCTCTTTGCATGTCACAGGCATTAACGACTTCTTTAGTGGTCTCGACGTTCCACTATTCAAACTATTCTTTCTTCTGCAATGTTGCCATGTGTTGACCATTCCTGATAACATCTCTTTTCTATTTCATAGCCCTGTAGACTGTTTTTAATTCTAGCTAAACACTTTAACTCAGGTGTGGTAATATTAACTCAGGTGTAGAAATGATTGATAGTGAGGTACTGGAGGTCAAGAACTTGGGAAAGCTAAATTTTGTTTTATGAATCTGAACAGGAGATGTACATTTATTTATAATGACTACAGTACTAATGACTATTTTTACCTACTTTGTTGTGGTTTTTAAAAAATATTATATATAATCTAGCAAATCAGTGCACATTCCAATACTTAAATTTGTGCTTTGCTTTCATCTTAAACTGAATAATATAATGCTAGTAAAACCTCTATTTTCTTTTCAAGCAGAGAAAAAAATATGTTGTGTTATATGTGATGATGTACCAGACCATCAGCACTCCCCTTTTCAAAATCCTAGATCTGCCCATTAGGGCTCTGCAACATTTTGAGGGCAGTTTCGTTTCAATGCTGTTTTGACTCATTTTGAACTTGAAACAGTAAAATCAGAATGAAACAGAGAGCTTCAAAACAGCCTCAAAATGAAATGGGGCAAGTAGAAATGTTTCGAAGCTCAAGCTGGGATTGCCTGCAGGGAAACAGAAACTAAAGTAAGGAGAGGGAGGGGGAAGAGGCGGGGGGAAGGACTGCTCTCATTATTGACAGTGTAGTCGGCCAGTGACTGTTATCCTTTCCTGAGGTCCCTTCCAATCCCAGTGCTCTGGGGGAGGAATGGAAAAACTGCATAAAAGGCAGCATTGTTTGAACTGCCCTGCTTTCTGCCTTGGTGTCAGTTGAATTAGGGTGTATGTTAACACACACACACACACACAGTCACCCACCCATGTCATGAGTTTTACCTGTCAGCAGCTAGAGGTGCAAGGCCTCTGAACCCAGATTCCCCCTGCACCTCTCTCCTTGACAGCTGGCAGGCTTCATGGCTGCAGCAGGGTCTAATAGACCTGCAGTTTTCACCGTCATGTACCCCAAGACAGATACAGTCCCACAAGAATCCATGTCATGAGTTTTGTCTGTCAGCAGCCAGAGATGCAGGGCCCCAGAATCCCTGCACCAATCTTCTTGACAGCTGGCAGGCTTCGTGGCCTCAGCAGGTGCTAGTAAGCCTGCAGTTTTGACCCTGCTGTGGCTTAACACATACACGTGACATGAAACGAAATGGAACAGCAGTTTCAAATCAAAATGAAATTTTAAATGAAACGCTGTTCCATTGAAATGTCAAAACGCAAGTCGAAACAGAATGGTGCCGTTTCACACAACTCTACTGCCCATGGCTTTGTTGATTTGTGTTCTTCCCTTATGTTTTACAAAGACGCTAATACTGAGAATGCCCAGCTCTTATGCAGTGGTTTCCACAGTAGACCTCAAATTTACAAATGAGATCTGTATCACTTGACTTACTTTACAGATAGAGACATTGCAATGTGGAGAGGTGAAATTACTTACCCAAGATCACCCAGTTGGCTGAAATATATATTTAGATGGAAATATTTTATACCAGCCTTGACATTTGGTCACAAAGTGATGATATTTTATGCTAGACTCATCACAGACCTGATTTTTATTTAAGATCATGTTTTAGGTCCTCAGAAAGAAAGCTCTATAAACACCTTTTGCTGTCCCAGAAATCCTCTACAAAACAAATACCGCAAGCAGGTTACATGGTTCAAAGGCTGTTTCAATCTGCTGACCTGCTAGAGCATTCTTTCAGTCCTGGAAGAACTGCAAGAGAAGTATTCCTCTCAATTTTTGTGTTGTGATCTTAAAAGCCCCCTAACTATGTGATACTATTTAGCATGTCTAGCCAAACATGAATATATCTCATGTAGTTGTGAAATTTGGGGAAAGAGAGCTCAAAAAACTCATTTCCATTTTCAACCCCAGGAATTCCTTTAGTGAAATTTGCATCTTGAACTACAAGAAGCTTTTTTGCCCTTATTTTCAGAATCTCAGAAAGATAAATAAGCTGTGTCATACCAGCTTATTTATTTCCACTTCAAAATAAAACTTCCACAGTGTAGACACAGTACTCTCCAAGTATTTACCATAACTTGAGATGGAACAATTAATTAATTTGCAGTAGCTCATTATATACAATAAAAAATGGATACATAAATGGGTTCTATTTAAGCCGGCAGACAGCAGGAGTCATCAAAAGACTCTTTGCACTTGTTCATTTAGAATTCTCTAACAAGAAACCTGCTCCTACTATCATAGTCTGCACAATCTACAAATCTGCAAAGGGAATTTCTTATGGAGGAAGCAGCCTCTGTTGCTTCAGTGACAGTCTGGTTCACAGTAGACACACACTCAATTCCACATAGTAATAGTGCTTTAATAACAACTGAAAATGCTTTATGGTGGATGTTGATAACTAAATGCTTATCCTGTATATAGAAATTCAAATAATTGGAATTTCTTATAGCCTGGATCCAGTTGAGACCACTGGAGAATACCTTGATATAGAAGGTTAAAATCAATAGACTCTTTTGGTTATTTTTCAGATGTCTGTTGTATGTTTAATATTGTATATTTGTATCATGGGCTCTAGTTCCTGTAAATCTGAGGTCTCTCTTTCTTGAATGAATGAGGAGATAAGCAATTGAATTTGAAAGATACTTTATGCAACAGAAAAGCAATTTTGGTTCCTGGTTATCAAAGGGCAAGAAGCAAACTAGCAATTGAATGCAAAGTATTTATAACCCTTGTGTTCCCAGTTTGCCCTGCACCCATAATAAGCTATATTTGGTCAAGTCTGCAAGGCCTTACAGTTAGCTCAATGGCATTGCCCTTTTTGGTTGGTATGCAATAACTTATGAGCATTTTATTGGGTCAATTCCAAAATTTCAGGGAAGGTCCTAGCCATTAATAAACAGAATCCTACAGATTTCTACTAAACATCAATAGAACTAGAAGGAGGAACTGGGCATGCATTATAGTCCTGTTAATCAGATACTAGGGCACTGTTTCAAACCCCCAAGTAATTGTTGGCTGATAGCAGCCATTAACCCATTCCAATAAAACAATAACCCTTATCTTAACTCTGCTCATCTTTCCAATACAGTTTAAAAAGTCTGATACTATTAAAGACAAAACAGAGAAGAATAAAATTGCAGAGGGATGGAGAAAAAAGGGCACATACACAGAGCCGCTGATATGATAGAAGAATGGGAAATCCTGGAATGAGTTGAAGTGGGGAAATGGGGGCAAGGCAACAAACTGTCCGTAAATTTATGCAGTGTATTAAAAAAAAGCCATTAAAAAACCCCCAAGCAAATGAGTTTGACTGAAGATTTTTCATTGGAAAGAGGTTAGAGGCAAGCATTCATATACAGACAGACAGACAAATTAGTGCCATCTGTCTGAGCGGGAGTGCAGTACCCTGCAGGGAGCATTCTTACAGGGCTCTATTGCCCATGGAGCCTCTGTAACCCCCCATAGCCACTCATCTCCATCCATGTGCTGCTGCTGCTATGTCCTATTTTCTACCTGTAGGACTGCTTGCCTCACAGGTAGACAGGCAGTAGTTCTTCCAGTAATCTTCCTTTGGGGGTCCATGCTGGGATGGGGGGAACAGGGCTGGCCAGCCTCCAATTGGAGATGAGCTGGAGGGGGCAATGGGTTGCATTTGGGGCTATCAGGCTATGGGGATGAATAGGGGACCCTTGTAGTGGGGACAGCATAGTTTAAAACTATTGCTAAAGTCAACCAGGGTTGCCAATTTATTACTTTATATTTTTACTGATAATATGAAAAGTATTTACAGATAAGCTAGTTTTCTTTTACTAGGAGGTCTCTAGTAATTTTTCCCCTTTTAGTTTTTAACTGTGACCTCTGACATATAATTTTTTATTTAAATGAAGTTTTAAAGAAAAGTGGTGCTAGCATCCATATATTAATATAAGTAAATAAAAAGTTGTGCAATCAGTGGCACTGTAAGAGGAACAAACTCTTTCTATGTATTTAGCTAGGCATAAGAATGGAGGCCCTATGAAGTAAGGGTGGGCAAAATGGGTCATATTCAATTTGGATTCAGATTTGACCCAAATCGGAGACAGTGACTCAATTCGTTGATTCAGATCACTGTCTCCAATTCAAATTGGCTGAATCCGAATCTGAAGATTTGATGCCGATGCAGAGAATCAGAGATTTGGCCATAGACTAGGTCTGTGCAAAGCAGCTAATATTCGCTTTGGATTTGGATTTGGCCAATTCAGGGGACAGTGGTTCAATACAGTGATGTGAATCACTGTCCTGAATCGATTTGGCTGAATCACCCAGGCCAGGCCCATCATCCACCCACTCTCCCAGCCTGGCAATTGCTGCCCTGCCTGTCCCAGCTCTGCAGTTTGGAAAAAAAAGCCCTGACTCAATGGATGCAGCCAGGTGGGGGTGATCCCAGTGCCTCCCACTGCCTCCCATTGCCCCACACTGGTGTGGGGGGCTCTGCATTTGCCCCCTGACCACCCCTGCCCCCCTAGTTCCCCCCATGGCTGCTCTGCCCACTGTGGCTCCAGTTCTTTAAGAAAAAAAAAAAAAAGCAAAAAGCTCCAGGCTCAGCATTTCTGCCAGTAGGGGGTGATCCCCACTACCCCGCACTGCCCCACATCATGTTGGGGGCTCTGCACAAGCCCCCCAAAGCCCCAAGGTCACTGTAGGAGCCAGTGAGTCCTGATGTTTTTCTCAGTTTTTTTTCCCCCTTAAAGGGCCTGAGCTGGGGTGGTTGGGCAGCCATAGGAAGGCTGGGGGACTCAGGGGGGGGTCAAGGGGCTCATGCAGAGCCCCCCATGAAGTATGGGGCAGCAGGGATTGCCATCCCCACCCAGCAGCACCTGGTGAGTGAGTTTTATTTGTTTTAAAGCACCAGGAGCTGGGGAGGGTAAAGTAGTCAAGGGGGGAGCGGGAGGAAGTAGGGGGCATTGGGGGGGCAGGCAGAGGGTGAGGCCTGGCAGAGGTCCCCTCAATCCCCACCCCCTCCTCCAGCCTCCTCTCCCTGACCCCTACTTACCAGCTCTGAGTCTAGCTGCAGCTCCCTGGTGCAGGCACTGGGGACTGTCCAAAGCATTGAAGCTCTCCAAATCTTTTCCAAAGAACCTTTGCAGACCCCTACCAGAGACACAGCTTTAAATGTTTTTTCTACATACCTCAAGGTACCAGGCGTGGTTCATAAATGCTGTGATCGTGGGGTGGATGGAGCATCCCACAGGAGTGTGAGGGGGCCCTCTGCGTGCTTGGCGCCAAACCCAGAAAGTGGACTGGAAGTACTTCTGGTCCACTTCTGGGTCTGCCAGGGCATGCACGGGGGCCCCAGTGTATGCCCTCAGCTCAGTGATTGGCTGTGGGAGGACCCTGGGTACCCCTCCCCAGACCCAGGAAGCACCAGCTGCTGAGCTGGGTGGAGTGCAGAGCCGCCCCGCCAGCGCACTCCCCAGCAGAACCTGGAAGTGGACTGAAAGTGCTTCTGGTCTACTTCTGGGTTTGCTGCTGAGTGCACAGGGATCCCCACTCCCCCACTCCTGTGGGATGCTCCATCTGCCCCACCATCTTAGCATTCATGAGCTGCTTGGTACCTTGAGGTATGTAGAAAAAAACATTTAAAGCTGTCTTTATGTCCAAATCGCTGAATCTTTCTGTATTTCTCCAAGTGAATTCAGAGAGTTCCAATTTAATTTAACGAGATTAAAGGGTTCCCTGATTTGATTCAGATCTGGAGATTCAGCCACTGAATTGGGCTGAATCTCTGCTGAATCTAATCAGGGACCAAACCTTTGCACAGCCCTGCCACAAAGCTTACAAGCATGTATAGCACCATTACTTATTATGATTTCTTCTAAAAACCATGTCTTGCCATGCGGTGACCTAATGGTGAGGATAGAAATATACCAGTGAACAAAGAAAGGAGAGGGGGAGCCTTTTGAAATGGGTTGAATTTGAATTCTAGTGTATACTGGGGGGCTCATTTGGGTTGCTGTTCAATTAACATAATTTCAATGGGTTTCTTGTTTTTATATTGCTTGAGCAGTTTTTCTTTAGTGGTGTTGGCCTACACGCTGGGGATTTGCCATTAGTGTAAATGCTCCTGGTGTGGCATTAGTCATCTTGGAGCTCCTGATCATTATAAAGTTCTCTCCTTGTAAGTCATGCCCTGTGTTGACCAGAAGGAGTATAAGAAGAGCTAAATTTTTAGTTCCCCTATTGACAGATTCACAGTTCCCTTATGTGAATTATTAAATCCCCTAAGATAATCAGGATAGCTGTGATTGTTTAGGAATTTTCTTCATCATTTAAAAATCTTTGATTACTACAGTGGATTTTTATTTGTATGACTTTCTTCTACCTTGCTTTTTTGTATCTATGTACCATGTTAAATTATAAGCAGGACTGTATTGTCTGATCATAGCTCTGTCATTTGCGTACCATAGCTCTTGAGTGGCAGCCATGAGTCATTATTACTATTATTTATATATCACCATAAATGTGCATGAAAGGTCACTGGTAACAAGTGGAAATAAATGCATCCCAATAATTAGACTCTACATATGGAAAAATTATAAATTTGTTACAATTTTCTAGGTATAGAATTTAATTATTGGAGGTTTGTCTTGAATTTGTTCTCTCCCATTGCTATGTCAGGAAAAAAAATCTGGGTGGGGAGGGGGGGGATCAAGTAGCTCCCTTGTTCTCTGCCCTGCTCCCAACTTCTCCCCCCTGCAACTTCTTTCCCCACTTCTCTTTACTATTAGACCTTGCTATCCCTGAGCACATGGAAGTGATAAGCAAATTTGAAAATGTTGACTTTGAAATAAATATATCTTTAGTAATTTGCATATAGTACCCATAGATTTAGTTCATACGGAATTGATGCTTTTTATCTTTTTTGAAACAGCTTCAAGTTTTAGCACAGGTAGTCCATAAACACACTTTTAAGCAGCACTTTTGTACTTAATTATATACTACAAACTATGCATGATATTAGTCCAAATCCAAAAGGCTCAAGAGTTACCATATAATTAATTGGATAGGCCCCAGCAGAGTCAACAGCATTTCATGACATGGTGACTTGAAGACACAACTCAGCACTGTTCAATATGTACATATACTCCAGATTCCCCCCCCAAAAGGATCCAAGTACCTATTAGCCCTCACATGACTGGAACAAGGGAATCTTGTCCTGAGTCCTGGGATCCTTTAAAAATGTATATGCAGATGAGGTGCAGGGCAACCTGGTCCAGTTTCACCCCAGGAGGGCAGGGCTAGAGTAATCATGTGACAGATGACGAGGGGATGACAGAGGGATTCTCAGTGAACTGTTTGGGGATCTGTTTGGTGATATTTGCCAGACATTTAAGGCTAGTGAAGAAACAGGAATCATTGAAAATTGGGAAAGAAGCTCAACTCTGGAAGTGAACAATGAAAAGTATTCAGTGTAGTGGCTCACCATGACTATGGCACTGGGGGGCACTAGCATATATCTTATTCAGATGGACTACTCTAACCTATCCTTGTCATAGATTCCCATCAGCATGTTTACCCAATATGGAGAATGTGTTCTGTAGTCAAGCTTAGTGCTGGTTGCATTTAATGAAGTTCATAGTTGGCTTCCATTACTGAGTACATGCTACTTTTGGCAGCAATTTAATGATAGGCAATGTGTTTAATGAGGTTTTCTTGTATGTAAATGTAAGATGAGGGGCTTTTCCTCCCATGCTGATTGGGGAGGGGGATGGTGTGTATTCAAGTAAATATGGTCATTAATGACAACAGTTTAAAATGGCTTATATGAGGTAGGCAGTAGTTGAGTGTCTGTCTTCCACACTGAGGGGGTGTGTGTATGTGTGTATGCTGAATACCTGTATTGTAATGCACCAACCATGGTTTTCAATAGTATTTTCCTTGCAAAAGGCTGTGGCTAACTATTAATAACTAACTGTTCTTTAAAATGTAATTATACGTGTTTTACATCTTCTGTGTTTAGTATCATAGTATCATAATACCTAGGGTCAGAAGGGGCCTAGAGCAGGCCATCTAGTCTGACCCTCCGCCAATGGCAGGAAACGAGTGCCAGGGTCACAAGACCCCAGCCAAGTACCTATCTAATCTACTCTTAAAGACGCCCAAGGTAGGAGCAAGAACAACT
>JAGPOW010001543.1:33164104-33181655 GCA_030014935.1 Caiman crocodilus
GGTGGACAGGGGGCCCCCCAGGGGCCCGGTCTGGGTGGCAGCCTCAGAGGTACACCGGGGGGGCTGCACCAGGGAAGAGGGAGGGGGAGGGGCCAGGCCTCTGGCAGTAGCACTGCATGTACTCACCATGTTCCTAGTAAAAGTAGTCTTTGTGCTGTTGTCTCTCTTCGCTCTTCCCTTCCTCCTGCTCTCCACCTGTACAAATGCCGGCACAAACGCCGGTGTGCCCTTACAGAGCGCGCCTGTTTGCGCGCTCTGTTCGTGCGCGGCTCGGGAGCGTGGCTCCCAGCTGGGTCAGCTATAAGCAATCCGGGAGGCTCCCCTCCGGACCAGCTACAGCTGCCGGCCCAACCGCACTCACCATTTCACTGCCGCTGTTGCTCCTCAGCTGCTGCTCCTTTTGCTCTCTGCTCTTCAAGGGCTCACGTGTGACCGAGACCACACATGAACCCTCTCCGGAGTCTTATAGTCCCCCTGCTCTGCTCCTAACTTTTTCATTTAAAAAGATGGTAGCCTGGAATAAGGGAAAGAATCATAGTAGCAGCTAGTTATGCGTATATTGTGTTAGTTTAACATTTTGAACTGAATCTAATTAGGAAATTCAGGGTAAGTTTGTTCTATAACCTAAAATGTCTATACCTGTATTTTTGCATGAACAGCAATAGTGATTTTTTTGGAGAGAGATGGTGATATATAAACACAGAGGTTCCCCCTCCATAAGTCTGACTAATGGGCAACACCTCAGTGGGACTGGGCAGAGAGTGGGGAACTCTTCCATTGTTGCTGATGCCAGTGTCAGTGTCCTGAGGTGAACCCTGCTCCCTGTGTAGCCTGGCTGGAATGGGGTAGGAGTAATTCTGGAGCTTCCCCTGCCATAGGTAGGGTAGCCATGGGTAGTGGCAGTAGTGGGCAGGCAAGGGGACAATAGGAGTGGAGGGAGGTGCCACTGAGCATGGAGAGGAAGAGGAGTGCCGAGGAGGGGAAAATTTCTTACCTGCTTTGGGCACTTAAAATGGTCCCACCTGCTGCTTCCATACCATGGCCCAAAAGAGGGGTGTGGTCACACCACTGCACCCCCCTCTGGATCCGCCCCTGGAGAGTGGAGGAAGTGCTGCTGAGTGCTGGAAGGGAAGGTGACAGAGTAGAATGGGTGAGGAGGAGGGCGTTTTGTCTGTTCTGGGGACTGTTGGTACTGCTGCAGTATAATCTGCCTGCCCTAGCATGAGGCAGTGGCAGCTGTTGCTGCTTCTGCTGCTGCTGTGATGGGACTCTTTGGGGAGGGGTCCCCAAGTTGTTCTACTTGTTTCAATGTCCATTTGAACTACCAAAGGAACCACTGCCCATTTTAGAAATCACACCTACATCTGGAAATACTTAATTTAAAAAAAAATTTATTTCAGATGTCACTTGTTTAAAAAAAATAAAAGATTCCCTCTTTTCTAAGTATTTATTTTAAGGTATACAATAGCACTCCCTACACAGTCTGTTTCACTACTCACGTACATATTGCCTCTATTTCTTTCACATGGCTACACAGATTGAAACTACTAAAAAAACTGTGGCTGTAATACACAAGTGACAGAAAAAGCAATGATGTGCATACATGAAACAATTATTCTTTTCTAAAAGAGGAAGGGGAATTTTACTCTTTGTGACTATGTATGACCAGATTGGCTTGAACTATTTACTGTCTTCTCCAATCGAGTAGTAAGTGAAGCTACATTGCACAATAATTTACTCCCAAATTGAGCAGGTGCTAAATTATGGCAGTTCATCTTCTATTTACTAGAGCTATGGCAGATTCAGATTCCTGTATAAATAGAAAGGGATTCAGTTACACAAAATGGAAAGTGACCAGAAGTGTTTTCAGAGATAAATATAAAACCACAAAGCCATTCTTGTAGAAGCATTTTCCAGATTAGTCTAGGGTTGCAGTATTTTAAGCAATTAAGTGCTAAATCAGACAAAAATTCCACTGTTTTTTAGAAGGGATATAATATTGGGCCTGAGTTTAATTTTTTATCGTAATTACTTGGGTTTCTGTTATATATGCTAAGGGCGTTTATACATGTACTCTGGGTGGTGTGGGGTGAGGTGCTTTAATTAGAGAGGTCCTGAGAGCTGCTCTAATTAAAGCACCCACAGTGTCACATGCATTCAGTGTCCTGCACTTCAAAATGGTGGTGGGGGTGCTTTAACTAAAGCTCATTTGATAAGTTTTAGTTAGAGCACCCCTGCTGCTATTTTGAAATGCGGGGATACTGAATACACATAATGCAGAGGCTGCTGAAGCATGCTAATTAGCACACTCCAGCAGACTCGATGAATTGGGTCTGCTCCAATGCATGCTAATTAGTACACATTGAACTGTGGGTGACTGGTGCCTCCTGAGGCTGGGGGGGCAGCAGCAGGGCATGATTGGAGGGCAGGGGGGTGGTCCATCAGTGGCCATGTGGTGACTGGCATAGTGGTGGCCATCTGGCCAGTGGCATGGCAGCAGTGAATGTGCCAACACTTCTGCATGTGGCACAGCAGCACCAGAAGTTCTGGGACTTCCACTGCCGGCACTTCCGTCACTGACGTCCAGCTGGTGGAGCTGATTTCGGGGGGGGCACAGCCAGAGTGCTTGCTGTCAGGGCGGGTACGTGTCCCCTTGTATCCCTGTACACATTGCCTATGCGTCAAAGCAGAGCTCTGTCATGTTTATAGGTGCCCATACATTTGTTTCCTTGAAAACATAATGTATTTTCAAAATAAATGAAGTAAAAATGAGGTATAGCAGATTTTTGTGTGTAATTACAAACATGAAACTATGAAAGAATTGAGATCAATGAGATCGCTATAATCAGGAAGTCTATGCAAACTACATACATACAAGATGAAATCCTTATAGACAGTGCACATAGAAGATTTTTTATTAAGCATTAATCTTAATGTTAGTCATGTATTTTTTTACATTATCAGAAAAAGCAATAATTAATCTTATAAGTTAAAACTGGAAATTTATAGAATGCTGGTTTTACATTATGTCGAATGTACTGGCTGTTATGAAAATTAATTAGTTTTTAAATCTATTTTGAATAACAATTTATTTTCGGCAAATCTACTGACACTAAAGGTAGCCAACTTCAGAAGTATTTGCAATAAACTCTATCAACTGTGGGAGAAAGATAGTTTTGTGTTTCATAATCAATATCTAATGGCATTTCATTCATTTCTTCAACTCACTGTGGCTGTGAACTAGTTAATGTACATTCCCTCTGTGTTCTACAGATAAGATTTCAGGTATTTTCTAAAAAGGAAAATGAATGCACTTTGCTTATCCTTTGTCAATGGAAGTTACAAACAGAACTGCAATTTCACTTAATAGCTATAAACCATTACTCTAATGGTTTGACAAATGCCTATGAGGATAGACTGTAATATTTCATCCAAGAAAGGTCTGAATATTAAATAAATGTAACCTCCCATTGGGTCCTGCTTTAACCCCCTACTAGTTTTGGAACGTGAATTTGAGAGCTGAAAGCATTTTAGAATAAACATTAGGAGACAGATTCAGTAGGATCTGTGCAGCAGATTAGTACTTTATTCTAGTAATCACAAATCCTTTCCATCTTCCCATTATCACTTCAAATGCATCATTGCAAAGAGCAGAATTTAAGAGTTAGAAATGCAGTAGCTTTTATCTGTCATTGTATAGTGGGTTATGGACAATTAACTGATTTTCCTTCTACTGGCTCATACTTTTTCATTTTTCTTTAGTTTTGATAGTCTGCTTGGCCTGATAATTGGGAAGGCCAAAGAGCTTTGCCATTTCACTATTACTGCATTAAATCCAGCTCTTGGCTTTTTTTCTTTTTTAAGCCTAAAGTCTAAGAGAACAGACTCTCAAGTCTTTAGTTATTGAGAGCCAAATGCACTAAACTTATTTAAAGTGAGCCAGGAGTAAGACTGACAGAATAAGGAATGGTTAATATGAACAGAGCTGGAGATACCACATAATTTTGAAGATTATTTCTTAGTCCAAAGCAAATGTTTCCTATAAGTCCCTTTTATTTAAATATATTTCTGACAGTTGATTTCAGGGGGGAAAATGAGATAATGCCCAGGTGACAAATATTCATACTGAGATCTGAAAGTAATAAAGGGATTATTTTTTATTGAACATATAACTAAAATTAAAAACTTACCATGATATGGTACTACTAGAAATGTGTATGTATGAGGACTTCAGGAGGAAACCTGATCTCTTTGGTAACAGTAACAGCAACAACAAACCCTTTAATTATATTCAGGGAAAAAGAAAACATCACAGGCTGCCTATAATGGCTGTTTTCATTCTATATTTTTATTTTTTGACGAGAGAAAAATGATGTTGAAAGCCTTTGATTACCCAATTGCAGTTGCTATCACAGGCAGCCAATCAACAGGCAATTTGCATTTCTAGAAAAATGAGTGTTATCAATTATACCCAGTACTGAATATATTTTTATATTTTTTAAAGTTGTTCAGATGCTTTTCTTGTAGACAAAGTTTAGTAAGTAATGAACCAATAAGCCAAACCTAAGCAAATCTCCTACTGAAACAGAAATTGCTACTGTCAAAGCACCTATTCATTTACTAAGACCTCTCTCTGTTTCTAGATCCTCTTCTGATACATTGCTGCACCTGTATTGTACCCATGAACTGCTACATGAATACTCTTTTTTTCAATGAGAAAATAACTGTGGTACAAAGCATAAAATTCTGATGGAAAAATAACATCCTTAGGAATCTTCTAAATTGCATAAAATTTCTCCTAAATTACATGAAATCTCTTACAAGTTAGCTGATTCTGAAATGCTCTGATAGGCACAAACACACATAATGAGCTGGTAACACACAAATTAGCCTCTTTCTTAGGGTGGAGGATAAAAAATATACCAAGAAACAAGGGACGATCCCCTTGTCAAACCACCGTAGATCAAGCAGCTAGCCAGCTTGTTCTGCAGATGGATCAGCAGTCATAGCAGCATGTATCTGGTGCACAGGTGTTTTTTGTGTGTTTTTGTTCTTGAGCCAGCCAGAAGTCAGTCTTTTATAAGAGGGGAAAGGAATAATGATTCACTCACAGATGTCTTAGACACAATAATAAAGCAAGCCATCTTTTTATTGTATTAACAACAACAATAACAAAGGTGAGGGCCACGTACATTTCTGAATATAATTTTTTCCCCATGACATTTATTTTATTATGGCAACATCCACAGTGGATTCACGCATTCTTGCCAGTAAAAATACCTACTCCCTGCATTGAGTGAACTATATGACAGGCAGGCAGCTATATGCAAGTTGAGTAAGGGGTACAGCAGCTAAATAAAATGTTCAAGATTTGTGTTTCCTCAATCTTTCACATTACCTTTTGTATTCAGTCTGGGACTACTTTATCTTCTTTTCCCTTCATCCCAGTTCACCACTATCATTACTGAGTAATACAGCATCTTCACTTGTTACGTGTGCTGACAGTCTGCACTATGGGTGGCTCCCAAGGAATTCTTGTGAGTGAGGGAGCTGGGATTCCATGGTATCTTCTGCAGTTGGAGATCATCATTTTTTTGAGCATCCTAGGGTTCTGCTAGCTCTGTGTACTATTTTAGGCTTCTGCGTTGTAGTGCAATGTAATACCATATCCACCCAACCATGTGTCCAGTTTCTTAAAATAGTAACATTATGTGCATCAGAGCTTGGCCACAGCTAGAACTTTGACACTGGACATGGCAGATAAGTGCTTTGAGTTAGCACAGAACATCCTCTTTCCTGGCTTATGCTTGCTCTTATGCTTAAAATCAAATTGCCAGATTTAATTTATCCTCAAAGATTGCTAGGGACCTTGGCAGAATTTCTCCTTCCTCCATAATATATGGCATGGATTGCCAGTTCGAATAATCTGGGAATGTGCCATTCAACAGTTCCCTGTCATTGCAGAAGCCTTGGTATTGGTGGCATTCTGTCTTTCCTGATTTCTGCCTGTTACACAGTAGTTTAACCCCCTGAAGACTGAAATGTTTTAGCATAAACAAAGTTTTTTACCCCAAGTTAGGGACATCTGGATGAAGTATAATGGTCTGTATATATAGAAAATGGGATTAGAAGATCTAATAGTCCCTTCTCACTGGCGATCCCTCATGGACAAGGATGATCACTCCCATGGGTCAAGTAAAGGGTTGTAAATGATGGATGATTCTAGAGCTGCAGACTTTAAAGGGAGGGTCAGACCACATGGATTTCTTGGTCTTGTTCCTTTCCTTCCATTTCTGCCATTTTTCTTTCCTCAGGCAAGACAGTTTTCTGCCAAGTAAGATATGCCTTCTCTCATAAGAAGTTGCCATGTAGCTTTGTCCTGGCTGATTTTTCCCAATTTGTGCTGTCAGTGCTACAATTCTTAATGTTTGCCTTGAGGGTGTCCTTGAAGTGTTTCTTTTGAGCCTGTGTGTCCTTTGTCCTTGGCTGAGTTGGGAGCATAGCAGTTGTTTTGGTAAATGTACATCAGGCATGTGCACACAGTGGCCTGCCCACCATAACTAATGTTGAATAATCAATGCTTCTAGACTGGTAGTGTTAGCGTCAGTGAGGACACTGGCATTTGTGTAATGATCCTCCCAGTTTGTCCCCAGAATCTTCTGGGGGTAGTGCTGGTGATGGCATTCCAGCATTTTCAGGTGGGTCCCTGTAGGTCACCTGAGCTTTGCAGTCCTGATGTTGTGATCATTGAACACACAGTGATGCAGTCTTCCAAAGGCAGAGCTGGCATGTCGGATTCTGTACTAAATTTCCTCATCAGTGTTGACCTTCTTTGAGAAATGACTGTTGAGGTATGTAAAGTGTTCAGCATTCTCCAGCTCCTGTCCATCAATGAGGATCTTTGCCACGGAAGTTGATTGGCTTGGAGCAGGCTGATAAAGCACCTTTGTTTTTCTGATTGTTAAAGGTCAGGCCCAGGCACTAGTATATTTGACATAAGCCATTAAAGGCTGTTTGTAGGTCCTCCTCCATATGTACAATGACAGCACAATCATCAGCATACTGAAGTTCCACAGTTCAGATCATGGGTGATGGGTGCCTCCCAAGTCTTGGGAGGGTTCCCCTGTGGCTAGCCGGCAACATGTCACCAGCAGAGCCAATTTCACGGGGGCACCAGCGCGCTTCTCCATTGCCCCTGCTATGCATTGCCTGATTGAGGTCAAAATAAATTTAGTTTTGGCTTGGAGGTGGGAGAGATTGAAAAGGTTCCTGTCCATCCTGTACTTGATGCTGATACCATGTGGCAGATGGTCACAGATGAGCATCTTGATGACCTCAACAAAGATGGAAAACAGAATTGGTGCAATCATGCAGCTCTGCTTGATGCCAGTTCAAATGGCAAAGGCTCTGTAGCGGAGCCAGTGCATAGGATGGAGGCAGTCGTCTGGTCATGAAGGAGTCTTAGAATAGTGAAAGTTTCCCTGGGCAGCCAAGGTTTGATAAGCAGGTCCATAGAGCCTCATGGTTAACAGACTAAAAGGCTTTTGTTGGATCAATAAAGGCCATATACAGTTTCTAGCAGTGTTCTCGGCATTTTTCCTGGAACTTCCAGGCCACAAAAATCATGTCCAAGGTGCCTATCTCTTAGTCCCTTCTAATCTTGAGCTGTACGAAAGACCAATAGCTTAAGTTGGGGTGTGTGAGAGGAGTACTCACCCCAGACACCAAGTTAGTAGGGATTCTGGAATCGCTCGCCACCCCCACAGATTCTGCACTCTAGCTGTGAGAGCAGCCGCCATGGCTTACCCATGCTGGGGATGCCAAAACAAAGCAGCAGCATTAGCTGTGTACTAAAAGCAACATCTGGCATGGGCAGAGGATTTGGTGGTGGCACAAGCAGCTTAGCCAGGGACGGTTTAGCAGTTCCAGCAGGACTGGTATGCACCTCTTTCCTCTCCACTCCCACTGCTCTCCATTCTTGGAACCTACATGTGCCCCCCACTTGGAATCCACATGCACCCCTGCTCTCCCACAGGGTTTAGCAAGGCGCCCAACTCTGTTTGTTATGTCTTTATGAAAAGCAGTGGCAAAATTACAGTTGCAAAACTGAGAGCAAAAATATGCAAGTCAGCTACAGAAATAATTGTCTACCTTAAGATATTTGAGTGAAACCATATTAACTAGTATCATCCCACATATGGAAGTTACAGTTATCTTATTCTATCTCTGGTAAGTGATTTGATTCACAGGGTATCTGATTCTCATCATCACCTCTGCATGCTGTGTTGCTTGTCTTGACTACACGTTTTTACCTGTGACAGAAAGTACTTTGTTGTCGCTTTTTAATGTTAAAACCCACATTTCCCTTGAGTAGTGCTACTGTCAATTGGGAAGTTTGATGATAACTCACATAATCTTTCATATCTCTGCAAGGATATTTCTTCTTGGTATTCAGTCTTGTAGATGTCTAGGCTCTATGGGCATGTGTAGATGAAACAGGGGCCCTAAATTGAAGTGGTGGGTTTTAAAAAACACCCCTTCAGTTTAGGGCTTATTAACCCCTGTGTTGTGCATACAACCTGCTGACTTACCTGCCTCTCTGGTGAGGAGGGGAGGGTGAGCTGCTGGTGGGCAGAGAGGTCCCTGGGCTGCAGGGGTGCTGGTGCTTCCCTCTGTGGCAGGGGCAGCCCACCCCAGGAGGCACCCACCCCCAGGCACCTGGCTTAGGTGGTCTGGAAGGGCACTACAGCTGTGGAGGGAAGCACCAGGCCCCTTTGCAGCTCAGGCAGGCTCGGGGGGGGGAGAAAAGAAAAGATCAGGCTCGCTGTTTTTCTTGGTTGGAGCTTGTTTTCTCAGGCTGCTGCCAGGCTGTCTGCAGAGCTGCACGGAGCTCAGTGCCCTCTATGGCTAGACTAAAACTTCTTGAAGGGTTTTTAGTTTGCTGTGACCCAAGTCACTTGAGGTGCATTACGCTGCCAAATTTTCTGCAGTGGCTGGAATTAATGTGCAATATGCCACCGAGGCATGGAAGCACCAACACCATTAAAGCAATGCAAAGCATTTGGCCCACTTTAAGGTGTCATACATATATACCTCTCATTTCATCTACACATGTCTACAATTTATGTTTTCATAAATGTTCACTGTTTCTTTTCTAAATGTGGTTTTTACTATTGTCATTATTTTGCAATACCCACTTCTTTTAGCTAATGCTGGGGTAGGAAACAAACTCACTGTTAAACAAAAAAGCTATATACTGTTGTTTTCTTTAGCTAATTTATGTGATTTGACACCTATATACTTATTTATCAGAATATAATTAAGGCATTTTAACTTGTGGGGTTTGGGGGTTTTCTGGGCCAGCTCTTACTGTCTCAGATGTACAGAACTAATTCAAGTTGCAAGGGATTTGGCTTAATCAGATTACAACATTATTAACTCCTCTCAGAATTATTAGATAGGTCATATCATGGTTGCTTTATCATTTATTTTCATTTATTTGAGTTGTCCCCATTATTTTCCCCATCTTGCCCCCACTGGCACATCTCTCCACATGCAATACCCAGTTCATTGTTAGGACCCCAACACCTTCCCTCATATGATGACTGGGGAAACTGGGAAATAGGGTGTTTTTCTTTACCAGACATTAGGCACTCCAAACCTATAGAGCTGCTTCTTCAAGGCATATCCTTCTATAAGTCAACTTTCAACACTGGTTTATTGGCACCTGGATTCTCTATGGTATGGGCACCTGCACAGATTCTGTGTAACTTGCCAAATTGCTACAGCAGTAGCCTAACTTCTAGATTTACTCTACTGTGTCTTTGAGTGGCTGTGCAAAGGTGAAATACTTCGCTGTGCCATCTGGCAGTGAGGGAATAATTCCACCCTAGGTAATTTAAGTGCAATTGCTACAATGGACCAGAAAACCTACTCCTGTTCTTACCCTGGGATGAGAGTTTCTGATCCAAATGGCAAGAGAGGGCTGTAGCCAGAGGGACAGGACATGCAGACAGAGATCACATGCCTTTGAGGTGGTTCCTGAGTGGAACTGCTTTCAAACTTTTTGTCTTCATTAATTCAGCTTTCATTTATAACAGACCTGGTTATAGAGCCAGGTTCTAAAAGTTCAGTCCCTAAATCTTGGATCTTCTTCCATGTGCATGGTGGCAAAGAGACAGCCTGGCATTCCGCAAGACTTTATTTTGATAGATGATGACACAAAGCAGTTTTAAGTACATTTTAGGCAGCTTAAAGGTATGCCACTCCAGCCTAGGTTTATCTCTGGTCTGTGTTACCCAGCTTGTGCTAAACTAACATGTAGCCACTCTAAGCTCTAGTTAGTGTAAACACCCTACCCACCCCATCTCCCTCACTGGCCTGGATCAGGTCCACTGCCCGCCCCCACCCCCTTACCATCCTTAGGACCCCAGATCCTTGCTAACTGCTTCCCCACTCCTCCCTAGCTTACTTGTGGTGGCCTGTGCTGTTTGTCCCAGGGGAGCAGGCAAGGAAGGGTTAACCAGCCTGCCCACAGATGTTGCTGCTGCCACTGTCACTATCTGGACTGGGCTCCATCTAGACAAGAGCAGCAGCCCAGTGGCAGTAGGGATGGGTTAGGTGGGTCCCCCTTCTCTGACTGCCCCCAGGACTGTGACAACAGCCTGAAGTTATGTAGGGGGATCCCGAGGAGTGGGGGGCAGGAACCCTGAGGGGCCAGGGGACAGCTTCCATTTTGGATCAGCTGCCTGCCCCACCTGCCTCCCCTTCAACCCCTGATACTCACTCATCCCCCAACCTCCAGTCGAGGCTTATTTGGCATAATCCCAGAGGAGCAGGCAGGGAAGGAGAACCTGCCTGCCTGGTGGCTGCTGCTTCTGCTGCTCTCTGGGCTGGGCAGGCAGCCACGAGTAAGTTGAGGGGCCATGGTGAGCTGCAAGAGCCAGCAGGAGTTCCCTAAGGGTGGGGGTGGGGGACAGGGGAGAACCATGAGAGGCAGAAGGAGAGTCAACACTGAGGGCAGGGGAGAGCCCTGGGTATGGGGGGAGGTGGGAGAGGAGGAAGGCAGAGGGAGGTAACCTGGAATGGGAGAGTGGGGAAAGGGAGATTCTTACCTTTCAGTCCCTAAGGCCACTGCTGCCTTTGAGCATGTGTCTGCTCCAAACGCAAGCCGGCACTAACTCCGATCAACATTTGAACAGCTCAGAGTGGAACATGTAACAAGCTCCTATGAACCTTACAAGGGTAGTAATAACTATAGCCAGTACTCTTTTCTTTCTTACATTGTTTGGGATTAAGACTGATCTTTTTCTAGACTAGGGGTCTGGGGCAGTAACCAAGTAGCTTGAGGGAGCAGAATGTTGCTCACAGTTGCTGCAAATTGCTAAAGGTATTTGCTATTTTCAAAGAACTGGGCACATTGGCAACTTCAAGTATGCACAGAAATAAACTGCAAAATAAGCCCAAGTACTCAGAGAACCATTTTGTATACAACAAAGTCAAATAGAATTGAGAAGGAGAAAATGTTTTGAAACATCATTTCTGTATCCCTTTTCTTTCTAGCATCTTGCACATTGGTTCCCCAGGCATTTGGCTCACATCTAATTTGGCAATGAGCCAAGGAGATAAGAGTTCACTCAGATATGGCAACAGAAGTTAAGATATACTGCATATACACACAGCTGAAATGTCAAAGTACTTCTTTGTTAAGGTAAAGCATAGTACAGCAGGAGCATATGTGGTCCTGGTACAACATGTGTTAAAGGAGTAAAATGAAATCAGTGCCAAGTCTGTACACTGACATTTAAAGAAAACAGATTCTTATTTCTTTGTCCCTACACTACCTATATATAAGTTTGCTGTTGATAAGGCAGTGGTGTAATTTAAAGGATAATTCATTTCCTGTCTGGTATGTGTAGCATTTTCAGCATTTTTCTAGTCTTCCTTGTGTGAAGGTTTGCACTAGTTTGTGGCTTTGGAATGCTAATATGCCAACTAAAATAAATCCCCGATCGTTCCACACTACAGAAAGATGGCATGAAACCATAGTGTGAAGCATAAAGACTGTACTGCTGTAGCTCAAGTTCTTTTTGAGGGACTTCTCAAAAACATATTATAGTTGCCCCATCAGTCTCAGAGATGACAGTGTGCATTTCCCTCAGCACGTGGTCTTTGCAGTTGATTTTTGTTGAGGACCTTCAATGTACTCGCATACAAAGCATTGAAAACAAAATCTTTAAAGCGCACAAAAGGTTGAGAGTCCCTTTAAGGCATTCTGGAATTATTGGTAGACATCTCACTTTCCTGAGGAAGTCATTAAACGGTGAGAATTACCTACAACATAGTCAAAGAGAAATGAGAGCACAGAAAGATCATGGTCCAAGAGGTCATGGAAAGATTTCATAGAGAAGATTATTTCCCATCTTTTATTATGGAATTAAATAGCTGCTTTTTCATTTTTGGAAAAGGCAAAAATTTATTAGGTGATATCTTTTATTGGATCAATTGCATAGTTGGGATAAAGTTAGACAAGTTTTCAAATGCAAGATATTCTTTATCAGGTTTGAGCAATGATAGCTGTGTTGGCTCTTGCTGTTCAGATCTGATGAAGAATGTCTTGCGTTCAAAAATTTGTCTAATTATCCCAACCGTGCATGCAGTTGGTCCAATAAAAATATCACTCTAAGACATTCTTACTCTTGCATAATTCATGGACCATCATTGTTATACCATCACTCTAATCATACCATTCTCCTTTTTTGGGTTAGTTAATCTGTGCATGTTTGTAATAACCCAAACCTTTTCCACTGTTATTCAGTTCACTACGTCCAATATTTTCCTCAACTTTTTCTTAATGTTACAGAAGAGGAGGATTATGACAGTTGTGTTAGTGTATTTGGTATTATCTGTAAAGCCTCATCATTGTATTTAGACAAGACACCCTCCTGCCCAAAAGCTGCTGGAGAAGCAGTGACTTCGTAAAAAGTATTTCATGTTGATAGTATAGTGCCATTTGTTTTTTTTTACTCCCCAACCTGTTATATTGATACACTCTGACTGTGTGTAAAAGCAGTGAACAAATATTATTTAAATATACTCCTTCCCAAAACAGTTTCTCTCTTCCAACCTTTTTACATTGATATTTGTTACGTTGTGATCTAAATTTAGGGTAAGGACTCTATGCCCAGCTGGGACTCACCCAACTCCAGGCCCCAGCTGGAGGTATGCTGGCTGAGTCATCCCTAGGTCCTTCAGAAAGAGGGCCTGCTCACATAGGAACATACTTCATAAATTCAAGACAGACTGCAGGAGCCCACCTAAGCAATAGAGTGCCTCCCTGCATCTCCTGATCTACCTGGAACTCTGCCTACCTGCTTGTCTGCTCACTGCTACTCAGATCCTACCTGAACCTTGCCCAGCGTGACCCTTGCCTAGATTATTGCCTACATTCCTGCTTACACTCATGCCTAGATTAGACTCATGTCTTGCCCCTACCAAGTTTTTAGCCTAAACCCATACCCCTGCCCAAATTCCTGCCCAGGACCTGCCAGTCTCAGATCTCTCTATGCATGCCTGTGTATTCCATCCTGGATTGTCTTGCTCAGGCCCTGCCTGTCCCTGAGTGCTTCTGTCCCCAGTTTGGACTTGCTGGCATGACCTATGGCCTGCCTTGACCCTGACTAACTTGACCTAGGCATTCTTTACAATAATCTATCCTCTAACATACTCTCTCTGTATTGACTGCTCTAACACTTACTTAATTGCACCAGAGTTAGCATTAGTGGTCAGTATGAAAGTCATCACCTTATTGATTATTTTGTTTTGAAAACTGAATTGCAGCACTGATAGTATGGCACATGGGTATTAAGGCCCAAAAAAGTTTTAACTCCTTATACTGCACTGCTGATTCTAGTGGTTCACTGAAATTGTAAAGATTTTCTTAACTGCTTCTATCTATTTATACAATCGTCATTCACAAACAAATGTTTGTGATGGAGCAGGTATTCTTTTTCTAAGAGTCTCTTTATTTTGAAGTTTGAATCAAAACCAGCTTGTCATATTGACTAAGAGATAAATTTGATGTTGCCTGGTCCATCTCCCTATACAGACACATTTTGACACAGTGTATTTGAGTGCTAATAATGACATTAGAAGATGTTGGAAAGAGATCTAATTCAGCATGCAGAAGTGACTTTGCTGTCATCTCCTATTTTCTGCACAATTGACAGCAGATACTTGGGGCTGAATTTTTATTTCAGGTCAAATTTCCATGGCATGCGGCTGTCTGTTAGAAACAGATAAGACCATAACCAATACCAAAGCACTTGTTGGAAGTGTCAGCAGTGCTGAGAATTTGAAAAGGATGCTTCAGTTTTCTGTTTAGGACATGACACAACAACATATGTTTTAGCAGAAAGAAAATCCAAGCAACAACCCCTGTCAGTTTTCCAAATTTCCTACTGGGAAGACTTCATAAGAGAAGTCTTATTTGGGAAGAGGAAACTATTTGTTTTCAACTAATGTAACTTTTTTGTTACTTTTTCTAGTCAACATGCTCTAAAATTCTTCAAAGAAATGAAAGGAGGCACAATACCTTTGTGACCCAGATTGATAAGCCATGTTTTTAGCTTTCTTGTTAGATAAATATGATCTAGATCTCTATTTGGTTTTTAAGGTGTGAGAGACTCCAAAAAAGAGTAGAATAACCTCCTCTTAAAATTACACTCCATACATTTTGTACACAATCAGATCTCAGACTAATTCATATCCGGTGTCTGTCTTTAAAAAGCATCTATGTTATTATTTCTAACTTTCCATTTGGTGCAGCCTGTTATTAAAATTTGGCATCATAAAAGCTCTACTTTTAGGGCAAAAAAGAAGTCTGACTTGAAACTAACATGCCCGAAGGGCTTATTTTATATGCCCAAAGGGCATATTGCAGACCAGTGATTATGATGTTAACACCCTGGTTTGATGATCTGGGGAGTCCATCTGTACACCATTTAATTTCTGAATGGTGTCATGAACTCTCTGTACATATCTTTACCAAGCTGCCAACTTCATTTTGGGTGTACAAAGCTTTATCTTCTCTGGGGGTTCAGAGGCATTCAAGGACAGGGTGAACAAGACTGAGGAGCACTGAATTTTGGAAGTTTTTTGTTTGAATGGCCTTTAACCTATTGTGTTTTATTCTTTAATTAAAAGCAATGGCTATATATATAGACACACACATATACATATATAATCTATTAATTCAGTTTCTTGTTTACAAACTGTCTGTGGGCAGCTTTTCTCCATTTTGGGGTTAGCTTAATCCTTTGCTAGAGGACCAGACCATGGAGTAGAAGATAATCCCTTGTTCACTTACTTTTGAAGGGAGAAGAAAGGCATCCATAAAATTATTTGTGATTTACTTCCACATGAGATCAGAGTTGTGCCCATCTGTGCAAAATCTCACCAAGTGCCTCCTTTGGCCACTCACCAGACTAATTTCAGGAGATCACACCACTAAATTCCCAGATACTTTAAGCCTCTTGAATTTTATCAGGGTCCAGACACTGTGTTTCAGTCTTCAAGTCTCAATACACTACCAGAATACAGACCCTGTATCTAGCTCGATGCTTCCCAAACTTTTCCTCAACATGGCCCCTCACTATAACATAAGTATAGAAGTATTTATTATCTATAATTATAATAAATATATAATGTAATTAATTCTATACATAATTTTATAATTATTTATCCAGCTCCACATGTAGATTACTTTCTTGTACTTTTTTTTCCCTTAACATTTACAATTATAGTGCTTGTGTTGGACATAGAACAACATGTATAAGATCAATACAACATGTAAACCCATAACAAAATAGAAAACTAAGCTACAGGAAATAAATATTTACCTCAAGAAAAAGAATGCTGCAGTGGAAAATGGGCTGTGGAAACACTAAAGCATTATTTACTTGGCCACTATTTTGAACTGGTAAACTATTATCATCTACTCAAATGGCATCAATAGATCAAAGACAGATATAGCTGATGCTGTGCTGGGACAAAACTTTACAGCCCTATAAATTTCAGATATAATATTAAGGCAGGAAGCATAAGCACGTTGATTATTTGTCATGCCTAGTTAGTATGTTGCCTTTCTAGTGAGATTGCCAATAAGGGTACAAATTAGTGCCAGTTGTTGATGGGATCTGTGACATGGACAATTTACTGCATGGAACTGAAAAGAAACCACTAACTCATTTCGCACAGTCAAGCAATATGAATTCCATTTGCAGATCTTACCTTAGTAAATGAAAGGAAAGTGGTAGTCTATATTTGGAACAATGATATCTTATTTTCCAAATTAATTAAAATGGTGTGCGATAGGAATACTCTCATTTTTAAACAAGGGCAATTATAAACAGCATATATTGATTTTTGAGGACATCTTCAGTAAGGTGCAGCAGGGAACAGATTTACTTACATGTACATTAATTGGCATACCAGAGGGAGAAAACAATGTGTTAATTAAATGAACCTGATGCTAATAGGGAAGAACGGTAAACACCAGTGAGGATAAAGAAGTAATTATTTATCAAGTGCCCAAAGTATGTCTGGCAGTGTCAAGATGGTTCCTGCCTCAGAGATCTTATGGCTTCTGAGGATAGATGCAAAGTCAAGATGCCCTGGAAGACCCAGAAGAGAAAGTCAATTTAGGTTGCTTTAAGAACTAGTAAAGGTAATAAAACAATTGAGAATCTGTTTAAAGAATATGCTAATAACATTTTACTTTGAAAAAATGAATCTGAAAAATAAATACAGAGTGGGTGGGAGAAATCTGCAAATCCATATCACCAAAAGAAACTTAGGACTGATAGTAGACACCAAAATAGACATGAGTTTAAAAATTCATTATGGAACTAATGAAAAAAACAAAACAGTAATTAGTCCTTCCTGTAGTTGCATAGAACAAGACATCAGTGTTTAACTAGGACTCACTTGTATCTGGGAACTATATCCTATCCAACAATGACCCATCCCACTATAATACTTCCTAGCTGTTGGAGAGTTGCCATTATTTCCCACTCCTATATTCTTCCTGGGGGGGAGTTGTTCTTAGTTCTCTAACCCAGCAGCTTTCATGCTGTGTTCTGTGTAACCTTGGGGTACCATGAGAGATCATCAGGGGTTTCACAAAGAGATTGTGGGTAATGGCAGGGCGGGCCAGGAGGAAATGTTCTACCATAGCTTGGCTCCACATCAGCTCACAAGATAGGGGCAAGTGTTCTATAGCAGCAGAAGTATTACAAAAATGTCCTTTGACTTCAGGAAGTATGAAAACCACCTATTAAATTGGTCTCAGACCGTCTCCTTATGAGAAGCATAAGTTCTCGTAGGCTATGAAAGTGCTACCCTGCCCTTCCTATTGTCTGACTTCAGACTAACATGGCTAACTGCCTCTTTCTACTCATAGTTTCATAGTTTCATAGTAACTAGGGTCAGAAGGGGCCTAGAGCAGGCCATCTAGTCTGACCCCCCGCCAATGGCAGGAACGAGTGCTGGG
>JAGPOW010001543.1:33191225-33250863 GCA_030014935.1 Caiman crocodilus
TCTGACCCCGGTGCTCTTTCCTGCCAAGGCAGGGGGTCGGACTAGATGATCTGCCCAGGTCCCTTCCGACTCTAACTACTATGATACTATGATACTTGTGAAATAATTTTAAAAAACACTTTGGAAAACTCAGTTGTCCCCTGAAGACTTGTGACAGAACTGGAGATTAAATTTAAAATGTAAAATGGGAGATGTTATTTTTGCCTTAATGTAAATCATGACTCAACCTTGTCTATACAGTGGCTGCCAGGACTTCCACATGAACATATGGAACATCATGCAATACATGGGTTAGAAGGTATAATAAGCTCCTGTACCAAAAGCATTGGCTTTCACACTCTCTGAAATAAAAAAGTATTTCTAGTATACAAGGCCTATGACATGCAGTTTCATCAGTTTTCATTCTGTCCTGTACAAAGCTGTGGTACATAAATCACTCAGATCATTACATTTTCAAATACATAAAGAATATGAGGATGGATGCTGATGTACCCATTTCCCCTCATCCATGTATTCAGGTTAAGAAGGTTAAAGAGGAACATTTATCTTACCTCTTTTTTAAAAATCCTTTATTTTGGCAGGAAAGTTTGCAGATTCGTTACAATGAGATTTCCAATAACAGTGTGTCATCAACAAATGAAGCAAAGGATAAACGTATAAGGCACTTCCCTTTGCTCTTTCTCTCTTTACTGGGTAGATGTAATATGCAGATATTCCTGCAGAGGCCTGAATGTTTCATTTGTAAAATTCAGTGCAAGCATGAAAGAGATGAGCATATGGCTACTCTTCTCCTATTCCCCTCTTTTCTCTTTGCATATTGTTGAGCCTTCTGGTCAGCACCATACCTAGATTCATGGTGGCCCTAGGTGACCTTTCAATATTGGGCCCCCCTGCCAGACATAATGATAATAATAATTTAAAAATGAACATTTTTGGGCCCCTTTTCTGTCTGGGCCCCAGGTGACTGCTCAGTTTGCCCATGACTCTGTCCAGCCCTGCTTCTGGCCCAAAGGCTTCAGTGTATTTTCACAAGTGCATACCAGTGTTCAAGGAGGGAGAGGTCTTATACCTTTGAGCATTGATGAAATTTAGTCATGCAGTAATTGAAACTGCATGCCATCATAATATAACTACTAACATACACTCTTCTTGGACAAATCCTGCTTTTAACTGTCTCAGCCCTATCCCAATCCTTACACAGACAGATAAGTTGAATGCACATAACCAGAATATTTAAGAGTAACGTAACTGTAAGGTACTATGAAAATATGTCTTTGTGAGAGGCAGGAATTTTTGTGGGTGATATCTTTTGTTAGACCAAGTTCATAGTTGGAAGGGCTATAGACAGTAGGAGTGTGCAAAATGGGCTGTATTCAAATCAGATTCAGATTCAAGTTGAATTGGGGACAGTGATTCAACTAATTGACTCAGATCACTGTCCCTGATTAGATTTGGCCAAATCTGAATCTGAAGACTTGGTGCTGATTTGGAGAATCAGCAATTTGGATATAGATCCAGCTTTAAATGTTTTTTCTACATTGCTGCAATGGTGGGGTGGATGGAGCATCCCACAGGAGTGTGGGGGGCGAGGGGCTATGTGCTTAGCGGTGAACCCAGAAGTGGACCAGAAGTACTTCCGATCCACCTCCTGATTTGATTATGATTTAGAGATTTGGTACCGAATCAGGCCAAATCAAATCAGTGACTGAAGCTTCACACAGCCCTGGTCTCTGAGGAAGAAAAGCCAGAGGAAGGATACTTTGTACCTGAGAGCTTGCCTGTATATGCTTTGCATGTACAGCATTCAAATTTAGATTGCCTATCTGAGATGGACCCTGACACTCCCTAGTGCAATAGGCTGATCTACTAGTATTGAGTTTAAATCTTCATTTAGAACCTATGTGGAAATGAATTTGCTGTAACCACACTTAGTATTTTGTGAGTGATTTATTTTTTCCCTATTTTCAGAGTGGGCTCTGCATCACTGCATTCTTGTACAGGCATATTCTCAGGAACAAAGTATCCTTCCAGTAAAACACATGATCCACAAAAATTCTTGCCTCACATTTTTCCTGGACCATCACAGCTACATCACTCCAACATTAGTCTGACATTTTTAGATGACAGAATGCATGTACTAAGTTACATAAGCAATTTATAGATGAATTTGAATATTTGGCCTCAAAAACCACTTTGTTCCACATATTTGGGCTAATGATATATTCACATTTTTGTTTTTTATCTTTCTTCTTCTCATGCTCCCCTCACTGACTTTTCAGTACCCTCATGAAGGAGGCTGGACAGTGGCAATCCTTAGCTTCACAGGCACATTTCTCAAAGGCAGTAGTTGAAATGATCTGACATTGACTCTGTTTAAGGCTAAATTGTGCATATTTTTCCTCAGCTGAAAAGGATCATTAGATGATGCCCCATGCTCATGTGAAATCGATAGTAACATGTTCAATGAGCCTATCCCTTCTTTTATGACATTATAGAACCAAGTCTTTTACACAGAAATAGGGCAGTATATGAGGCAGAGTGCATACTGTTTGAGCTGGGAGACATGCACCATAAATCAGGATGTGTGTGCATAATTACAAGATATCAGAACAAGTCTCAAGGGTATTTTTAGCATTGTAAAATGTCAGATAGATCTGCACTCCTGCAGAACATCCTTCTCATTTCTTTACTCTTAGGCAGTAGACAACTTTGTCTGCTGGACTGCATGACACAAGCATGTTGTGATAAATCACAACAGCATAAGTATACTGTATTTATTTGCACAATCATAGTGTAAAACTTTTTCTGATTAAAATGTACAAAGCTTTTGAACAGGTTGTTTGAAAACATCATAAGGGTTGAGCACTTTCTTAAAATTTGGATCTAAATAGCAAAAGCTTCCCTTTGTTCTGCAAAAGCTTACCTTTGTTTTGGTCGAGTGCTCTGACCTGTATGAGGGAATGGTGATGGGGAGGTAGTAGGGGTGGCAAGGTTATTACTGAAGTTGGGTCTCTTCTAAGTTTAGATGTATCTTTAGTTTTCTAAATTGCTCTGCATATACTTCAAATTTAGATTGCCAATCTGACCTGGACTCTGGCACTCCCTTACTAATAGTAGCCAGTTGCCTGTCAGAAATGATAGGGAGAGTGCGGGGAGACATAGGGACAGAGCTCTGCTGCCACCTCCCAGGAGCAGGAGACAAGAGGGAAGTTTGCCCTGCCCTGCCCTCCCCTCCATGCCCCTTGACCAGCACCTCTCCCCCACCTCATTGTTTCCATCCCTGCCTTCATGGCAGTGTGCCGCTGCCGCCACCTCCTGTCCAGAACGCTCTTGAAACATTCTGATTGGTTGTTTCTGTAATTGATCAGTGCTTAAAGAGCATTATGGACAGACAGACAGATGGCCTAAGCCCTTCATTATATTAGAATTGAGTTTAAAACCTGATTTAGAACTTATGTGGAAATGAATTTGTTGTAACCACACCTAGTATTTTTCAAACCATTTATCTTTTCCCTATTCTCAGAGTGGGCCTTGCCTACCCTGTACATCATTGTTTTGGAAAGGAGATCTCTGTACACCTTATTCAGTCATTACTAATTTATTTATTTATTTATTTATTTTGGCTTTCCCTTCTTGGATGACATAATTCAGGTTCCCTTTGTATGAAGTCCATTGGTGACTACTCCCCCCTGCCCTTCATTTCCCTTCCCCTTCCCTGCTCTCCCCTCTCTTCTCTTCTACCCCCAGTAACGATCTAGGTTGCATGGATATCATTGCTATACTGCTGTGCAGGTAAGAGAACAGAAGTATCTTCATCACTCTGGTTTGCACATATTCCCTCTCCTTCCCTCTTAGGCGGCTGCTTCCCTTCTCTGAAGAGGATAAGAAGGATGTAGTCTTCATTCCCTTTTCCTTCCATAGCATTGGTCAACAAAATTGAGCCTGAGTGAAGGGAAACAATGATTGTTTTACCTTGTTAAGAGTTGTGGCAATGTATTTCCCCCCTTTTAGGAGCAAACTTGAAAACCAGGGAAAAAGTAGAGCCAGTGAAGACCCTGTATACTTGCACAAGTTACTTTGGTTTTACCTGGATTTTTGTGGATGATATCTTTTCTTGGACCAATTGCATAGTTGGTAGGGGATATAAACAAGCTGTAGTCTCAGAGAGGAAAGCAGAGGAAGGGTGCTTTCTACCTGAAAACTTGTTTGTATCCCAACCAACTGCACAGCTGATCCAATAAAAGATGTCACTCACAAAGTTCCTTGCCTCTCATTTTTCCTGGACTCACATGGCAGGAACATCACCCCAGATTTAGCACAATGATGTTTTATATGTGTTATTTACCAGTGGCAACATAATATAAACCTGCTAATATAAGGCAAAGATACACTAATACATGATATTTGCACATACTGTTGCATTAGTGCTACATCATGTCTGGGGACAGACATTACACGTAAAGTGGTTTAAGCAATCAGTAACTGGTTTAAACCTACAACAGAATAGATGTTCAGTGCACATAAATCAGTTTGAAAATGGCTGACACTGGTTTGAGATAAACCTGGTTGAATGTAGTATTAGACTTAACTGACATGGTTCAAACCAGTTTATGCAATGTCTGTCCCAGATCCCTTTCTGGTTTAAGATAAACCAGATTCCTCCAGCATCCTGGCATGCTCTCCGGGCTATGTGGAGCTCTCTTCTCCACAGCAGGGCTCGCTCCTCCCCTCTGCTCCCTGGTTGCAGTTCTAGCTCAGACTGTGGGCTGTTCCCCATCTCCCCCTCACTACTCCCTGCTAAGCAGGAATTCCCCCCTCCCCTCTGCCTTGCTGAGGAGGTGTCTGTGTATTTGCTAGCAGACCACATGCTGGCTGTGGTCCCTATTGAATCAACAGGTAGAATCAACAGACAGAATCAACAGGTAGCTGGTAATGTCCCTCTGTTGTTTTCTTCATTGGGTGATAAACACTGTTATCAATTCCCTGTTGGGCTAATCAGAGCATCAAGCTGGGGTTTGGCCATGCCCCCTCAGCTGATTGCTGTGGAAGGGACGGGAGGGCTGCTCTAGTGCCTCCTAGCTTCTAGCCTGAGCCACTGCAGGCATGTGCCTGAATGTCTGGGATGTCTGTACAGTTACAAATCAGTTCAGCCCAGCAAGTTTAGACTAACCTGCACAGATTGAATCAGTTCAGGCTCAGGCTTTTTGAATGTCTGTCCCTAGCCTGTACCTCTAATTAATCTGCAGACCAGGCCTTGGTTACAATTCCTTCTTCAGCAGTCTGTTCCTAAGGTCCTAAGCTTGGGTGCATGTGACCACTACTCTGGAGTGAGATGTAAAGTCTCAGACTAGGCAGGATGAAGGAAAAAAATGATAAAATATTGGTCTAAAATAAGGCACCTAGACAAGTACATAGTATGGAAGGACTCGCTAGCCTTCCTGCAGTTGTTACATAAAAGTAAGATGGCTCTCTTCCCTTGTTTTTTTCCTACTGACCCTTATTGTAACACATCTTAAGCATGAGTTGCTATTTGAACAGATATCAAACTCTACATAATCTAGCAATATATATCTTTGCTTCAAAATAGCAGAGCTGAGTTATTGTCTGAGAAGAATACGGGTACAGCTGCATAACTAGTCAAACTCATGAAGAGAGAAATATTTGAGTGTTTAATTATTTTTCCCCCACCCCTCTAAATTGACCAGTTTTGAATTTATAAAAAGAATTCATATTTATGTTATATGGGAATATATATTGCATATTACTTTTGATTTAGTACTTCTTATTTAATTCTCACTAGAATACATAGGAATTAGATCTGAAAAGCTATGCCATTCTAAATTCATACCAAGTCTTAGATAGGAGTTTTATAAGGGTTCAGCAGTAATTATCCCATGTAATTTTTTATAAGATTTAAAGGCTCCCTGGAGATCTCCCACGTCTAATTTCTGTTCCAATGTAGATCTCCCTGTAACTGGTACAGTAGTTGTAGTAGGAAGGGAAAATGGAAGAACAGAGGCAATGCAGCTGTTCTCTTTTTTCTTCTAGGATGATATAACTGTGGGATTATAGATCATAGATATGAGAGAGATTCGTTTTCTTCCTCCCTCTTCATGATGGAAAATATAAAAGAAACTTCTAAGTTGCTTGTATAGTCAAAATCTCCATTATTATTGAAATACCTGTAATCTTAATGAGTTTTAAATGCATATTACAGGGCATCCCATTTCTGTAGGTGCAAATATAATGTCTTGTAATGTGTTTCTAAGGTTTACAAAGCAAGACCTCTTCACTGATTTAATTATTTGAAAACCTTTTAGTCAAATCTACTTTTACGTTTTGTGAAGTAGCTTGATTTATCCAATTTATTCATATCTATTAATTGGATAATGAGCCAGAGGCAAGTTTGAGGTATCTTATAACTATTATGCTCATTTCATAATTTACTACAAGGGAAAAAGTAATATAAACATTTCCTCAAATATTCTGAGAGTTTATGCCTACCTTAGTAAATGAAATTGTCATCCTTAACTTAGTCCTTTTTTATAATATGGAAATCAACTGCTAAATTATTCTTAATTCTTCATTTGATGTACAGAAGGGCATTCTGATGTCTCTGAAATGGTAATGTTGTTTGTGATGGCAGGACATTTTTACCATCTTGCTTATACTGTATAGCCTGAAGCTATAGCACTACTAGCTCTTCTTTTGGTAGACATTTAAACCTAAAGTTGGTGGACCTGATTGCTAGGAATGTCCTAAAAAATATTCTAGCAGAATGATTGAGTGGATAGAGGTTGTTATAGAAGGGCTGAGTTTTGCTCTTTTAGAAAATTTTAACTTTTGAATATTTTATCATTTAGGTGAAATTAGTTAATATTGGGTCCATAGCCTCACATTCTAGGATGGATGCATTTTAATAATAAACATGGTTCACAGAAGTAATGTGGATTCATTTGTTGGCATTTTTCTCTTGAAGACTGTTGTGAATCAAAGCCTGTCACATGCCCCAAGGTCTTTTGTGATAGAAGGAGCTATATCTTATTACCAGTATTAAAGTAAACATTAAGTTAGATATGTATTTACAAGAGAATCTTATTATCATTTAAAAAAGTGCAAAGTCTTGACAAAGATACAGTATACTATATATAGAGGCATTTTCAATGTTAGAACTTTACTGGATATGCTGTCCGGCCTGGTTTTGGCCAGCATTCCTATTTTCTTATTTCTCTTATTCAGGGAACATACTCATTTTCAGATTTCCAAATATACTTATCATAACTTTACAGAAAGGGCAAAGAAAGTGTTTTGCACTTATATATTTAAATGTATTTTTTCAAAACATTAATTGAAATTTCTCTGATAAGTCCTTCACTTAAGTTCTTATTCTTGGAAAAAGTATCTGACTCTTTTGTTTATCTGACTTTAAAGTATCCATTTTTTGTTTCCATCTATATATACTAGCAGGTTTCATGCACAATTATATTTTAATAAATATTTTATTATTTTAATAATGTGTCTAAGAAAATTGATTCTTTTTTTTTCTTTCTTGGTAGCATATTTCCAAACATTTGAAACAGTATTAATCGTATAGTTCTTGTCGCAGAAAGTATGTTATTCAAAAGCTTCCCAAATGATGAAAGGTCAGAGAGTCAATATTTATTTAGACACTTTCTAGCATTCATTATTTTCAGTATTTAAATAAAAAGCCTTTTCTTGATGAGTAGCGTAGAACTGTGATATTTGATGGCTACAGTGTCCCGTGTAGGGTTTATTATCTTGTCAGGTCTTAAACTACAGTGGGGTTAGTCACTCAGCAACATAATACTGTGTTAATGTATTTACATGGAACTAGCAGAAGCAATGCTACTGACGAGGTAATTGCAAATTAAAACCCAGGGCTCTGTCAGCTTGAGCGTGTTTAAAGATCTGTTGGACTTTTTGCCATAGGAAACTTTTTGGTTTCAATATTTTGGACAAATTGGATATGCTGCTTTTCACTTTCCCTTCTGAAAATCCTCTTTGGACATTGTTGGTCATTGAAGTGTTTATACATTCAGAAGTGCCTGGATATAGTATTGGACATAACAATTATGGAAAATGCTTTGGGATCCTACTTGATGAGATGTGCTGTGAGATTTCTATTTTATGATGGTAAATATGCAGATTTTTATTGCAACCTATTTGAATAAAAATGTGAATAAAAGCACAAATAGAGAAGTCACCAGCTTCACTAAAGATTGGATGTAAAAGAAACTGGATAGCATGCACTTATATCCACGCACTATAAATGTAAAATAAAAAAAAGTTAGGATCTGCTCCCACTCTTGCTGAAAGGAGTGCCAGAGTGCTCTCTGATTTTGAGGGCTGGGAGACTGGGCCTTTGGTAACTGACAGGTTAATACAGCTTCCACCAAAATTAATGTGGTAAACACAAATTTTAGGTGCTAAACACCTTAAACTTTCAGTATGAATTGAAGTTGTTGAGAAATATCCTGCAACTTACTAATTACCTCCTGGAAAAGACCTAATACAACAATTTATTTAATGGGAACTCATGGGGCTAATAAAAAAAAAAGTTTGGTAAGGGTTCTTTAGAGTTTTTAATAAAATGAAAATACAACAAGCTAGCTGATAAAAAGTGGTGCATTGTGACATACCAACTCCTAAACCAGTATTTATCATCTTAGAGAGATAGGACTCAAGAAATATATTTGCTGCTTCTCAGCAGTTTATTGTTATTAAAAAACCCCCATGATTCTGAATTGTCAGTATCACTTCTGTTTATTAAAAAAAAGATAAATATCTTATGAAGATCTGAACATCATTAATAATGAAGTGACAAGTGTTGGAACAGTTTACCTCTGAAATTAGGTATCTGAATGTGCTGGAATGTCTGATATTTCCCTGCTTGTAGTGCTGCTTATTTTCTAAAATCTATATCCATTAAGAATCCTGTTAGACTTGTTTCTACTTATTAAAGGATGGATTGTTCCTAGTATAGTTAGTCCTTTCTAAAAAATATTTTGTAATATGCTAGCCAGGAGGTGTCCAAAGAAAGGACTAAGCTTGAATTACCAGGCTCTCCACTTGCTGCTGGCCCTTGAAAGTAGCAGATAGTGTCATGCTTTGAAGAATCAAATGCCTGGCTTGAGGACAGAACCAGGACCTTACTCTCTTCTGCCCTCTCTTTGCAGTTGTTTGTGTAGAGAGGGAGAGGAATATAGGATAAGTAGCTGAAGGCAGTGAAAGGACTCGGGAGGATGGGGAAGTCATGTTAATGCTTCGGTTCTTGCGGTCAGTGTAGGACTAGGTTGAATTGTAGCTCCAATATTTTTAATTAAAAAACAAATTAGGCCCATGCTGTTGATCCTAACATTAAGCAAATAATGCAGACCAGCAGCCTTGTGTGGTTCAGAAAGGTTGCAAAACACAGCTTTATGTGACAATATAATTTCTGCTTAGAGATACAAAATTATGGCAAGATGATCCAGTTGTGGCAGGCAACATGACCTATCAGTGACTAACTGCAGAGTTGAAGATTTTTTTTACTTTCTGCAGCCTCAAGTTCTGGGTTTAGTAAGTGGTTTTATTGTTACTGTGGGCTATAGATTACAGTGAGTGTAAACATGAATACAGGCTCCATTTCTAATATTACTCAGGACCACCAGCCAGCCATAATCCTGTTGCCACTAAACTTCAGCAGTAACCATAGCATGGATTTAGCTAACCCAACCACGTGAATTGTCTCAAGATGTAGGCTAAACCCAGATATCTTAGTGAACCGTAACCTTATCTCTCACTTCCCCATGAGCTCCAACTATATCCAAAGCCCAGCCTTCCCAACCACTCCCAAAGAGAAGCCTTAAACTTCATGCATAAACCTATAATCTAACCCTACGTGCAACCGTTAGTCTAGGTTCTCCAGCCAAACGTCAAGCTTAATGCTGGCTCTGGTTTAGGCTCTACAGCTGTTCTAACCACCAACACTAGCTGGAGAAACAAGTAGCTTATGCCCAAATGTATCCTGAAAATGTGACGGCTGTGAAGTTCCCAAACACCTGCAACTATGCTGTAAGTAACAAACCAGAAACGGGAAGTCTGTCCTTTGAATGGACACAGAAGGAAGACCTGAGAGAAGTAACTTTTCTTCCTTAAAGTGCGTACTGTGATAAGGCAAATGAGAGGAAGAAGGAATATGGAGACTATTTTAAAAACTCACTGTATATTTTTAATGTTATTTTATAATTGAAAAATTCTACGGATAATAAATGGCATTCATGGGTTTGAATCTGAACATTATTTTTGGAGACTAGAATAGATGTCTATACCTGTGTATTGTTCTGTAGCTCTCCAAAATAAGGATAATCTGAGCATTTCCTTCGACAGTTTAGAATTAGGAAGTAAGTATATAGGAAGTATATAGGTATATAGGATATCCTTCAGTATATAGGAAGCTGATAGTCTAGGTTAGGACAAATCTAAGTGAGCAAAAGCACTTTGTAAAGTATCCATGATTAAAATACTTCCTGAAGTTAACAATTAAATTAGGATTATGATTGAGCCACAGAACAATACAGATGACAGTTTTAATAGGGTTAATCTAGGTAAATCAGCATGAAGTTTGTCCATGAATTTAAAAAGAATCTAAGGAAATGATTTGGAAATAATGGCCTGGACCCCTATTTTTTGTTTTTGTTTTCTTTTAAACAGTACTTTTTAGAGATGAATTTTTTGTTTCATGGAAAATTTTGAGATTTTTCCTGTTCTGAATAGGGACAAAAAGCTAACACTTCGACTTTTTTTTTGTGAAATAAAATGTTAGAAAATTATTTGGAGTAAAGTGAGATGGTTTGTTCTGGACATTTTAAAATAATTTGTTGTGATTGCAACATACTTATTTTTCTATAAAACCCATTTCCAAGTGAAAAGTCACTTTGAACCAAAATTAGATTTTTAAAATAAAAAATGCCAAATATTTTTCTATTTGTTTTCATGAAAACAAATTTGTCAAAACTGATATTTCCTTTTAAAAAAAGTTGAATTGAAATGGCTGAAATGGCTTTGAAATTTTTTGTTAGCTCTGATACCTTTATTGCAGTTCCATGCTTTTATGCAGACCACTGTTCATATGCATGAGTATAAAAGCAGAACCTTATTCAATATTTTTATACTTCGATTTCTTAGATAAATAGTATATAGTTGTGCATGCTGGAAGGTTACTTGAATATATTATAAAATTATAAGACTATTAAATATACCATTTTTAAAACTTGATTTTAAATTGTAAAGTAAATTTATTTAAAAACAATACAAAATAAAGTTTTAAAAAAATGAGGTTATTCATACAAGCAGGCAAGGTGAATCTTGATAATTCTGTAACAGAATTGTAAAAGTATGATATGTGAAATATTTTTAAATAAGCCCAAAGATATTAAATTTTTTTGTACTTGTGGCAAATTTAAAAAGAGGTAATTTTTTGTAGAAAATATTATTAAACAGTCTTTTCAGCAAAAAATAGTCCTATATTCCAAATAAAATTGACTTGTTTCAAGTAAGAAATGGGACCTTTCACAGTGAGGAGTAGCAAACATAGGTTCATATTCCAGGAAAAATCTGCCTGAAAGAAACTGAAAAATGGTTACTTCTACAACCATAACCATATACCTAAATTGTGAATAGAGCAAAATATGAGGCAAAGTGTTGTTTTGTTGTACAAGAAACATATATATATATATATATATATATATAAATTCCATGTGACAGGTTTAGGATGCCTGGAGAACTCTAATATTATCACTTTCCATGCTACCTCTACAGATATAGAAGACTATTGGCATGCAACCTTTTACATTTCATACATAATGGATTGCTGCAGTATGTGCTGTGGATCTTATCTAGGGCTATTCCTATGTACTTGAGGGCCAGGTTGAAAATCCTTTGTCACCTGAGTTGGTTTATAGAAGTAGTCTCGCTCCAAAGATTCATGTAAATTATCCCTGTGAATAAGAGTTGCTCTGGCCTGCACTGTGCTGGCACATCCCTCTATGACCCTGTTGTCAGAGCCCATGCCCACTGTGTGATGGCTGCTCCATCCCCAAACCCTGGGAGTGATGAGCCATGTACTGGACTCCTGCTTGCCACCCTGCTCGCCATGCTTCACCACTGTGCAGGCTGCCACCTGGCCCAGGTCACTATTGGCCCTGCCTGCCTCCCACCAGGATCTGCAGCTGTGTGGCCAGGCTCAGTCCTGGATCTGAAGCCCCCTACCTCTGTGGTAACAGACTAGCCCCTGGTCTGATGCCCAGACCCCAACAGGGAAGCTGATGATGTGTACAAGGATGCTGCCACCCACTGTACCTGCAGGGCCTAGACCCATGCAGCATTGGCATGCTGACCAGTCATGCCCATGCTTCTGCATGCGGCCTGTCAGGCCCTCACAGATGTGGGCATTTGAGTGCCTGCCCTGGGAGAACTGGCTATGGATCTCAGCCTCACCACACAGTGCAATGAGGTCTGTGGTCTTGTCCTGGGACCAGTTAAGCTCCTAGGGTGAAGTATGTGGCATTGGGGATTATGTCAGTGTGTTTCCAACACTGTGGCTCTAAGGGGCAGGTGAGAGTCCAGGTCTGCTGGGCTTGGGCATGTGCCTGCAGTGCACAGCACAGGGGCATGATGCAGGACAGGCATGCAGGTGGTGGGACTGGTTTGGGGCTAGTACCAGAGTCCAGGTAGGCTGCTGCAGTTGGTCCAGGGCCACTGCTGTAGGACCTGGTGGCCAGTGGCAGGCAGCAGGTGTCAAAGGTTCTGGTGTCACCACAGCATTTTAAAGGCCAGGCAAACAGCTGCCACAACCCCTGGCTGGAGAAGCTCTGAGCCCTGTGACCCTGGCACTAGCCTGAGGTGACCCACTGGTGGTGGGGCTGACCCAACGCAAATTTGCTCCCAGTTTATGTCTATACATATGCTACCGTGCAGTAACTATGCCATAGTTAAATTGCTATCTGCATTTGCAGGTAGCAAATTAACTGCACAGTAGACTAATTGACTATGCAGTAAGTGCCTGCAAGAGTAGATGGTGATGCTTTACGATGCAGTCAGTTAGTCTACTGTCTGGTAAAGTGTCTTGTTTAGATGTACCCAATATGTAAGATTGTGCTCTTAGTTACTGGCATATAGCCTTTCTATGTAGGGCTTTTGAGGATACTAGCTAAATTGCATAGCAGTTTGCTAGAAATATAACATGATGATACACTGATTGCACTGTAGCTTGGTTGCCAATACTTTTCATGAGTGTAGAACTATTTTATGTCACAGTATTAGAACACTATTATATTTTACCAATTTTATTAAACTAAATAACCAGACATGTATGAAAGGGTGAAAAATTAGATCCTAATTAGTGCCATTTTACATACTTTGATGATTTTACAATGTTAATCAAGTGTGCCTGATAAATCAAAGTTTCAAAATATCACAAGATACTTTTCATCTTTACTTTTTATGCTGTAATTATTTAATCTCTGTTTCTAATATTATATTGCACCCAACTTATTAGAAGGAGAAACAGAACAAATATTTTGACTGCTTTGTTTCTTTCAATCAAAAGAAAAAGGCTTCTTTACATTTTTAATGCATTGTTTGCACGCCTGGAATAATTTAAATTAATTTTTATATACTATAGTCAGTTTAGTAAAATATTTACTGCTGTTATCCAACTGTAGACCATTTGGCTGCAATTATACTAACGTAATACAGAGACTAATAGTTCTATTGAAACACAACAGTGATGCATGATTGCCCTATTATTATAGTAAGTCTTGAAGCACTGAGATTATTTACAAAAAATTAATCACTATTATAATTTTGATTTTGTTACAGGTCATAAAAAATAAAAACAATTATAACAGAAACAACAAAACCATACATATTTAACTACTGTTATTTCAAACTTTTATAGAAGCATTGAGTAATCTCAATAAAGATTCTCCTAGTTTAGGATGTTATTTTGGGTACCTCCTTGATGATTAACTGAAGCTTAGTCAATGAATATTAGAACATTAAAGCTGATAGCAGTGTGGGTTTGAATGACTCACTGATAGTGACATATAAGTCATGCCTCTGAAAGCTGGGCAAGTACAGCAAACAGCTTTCCACTTGTTCATGAATGTCTTTTGGTCATCCTTATGATTCCGTGACCTGAATTTTTACATGAAGGTCCCTTTCCATCACTTAGGCAGTATAACTTTTGCCCTTTCCCTTTCCACTGCAGAACTGAAAGGTCAAATATTTGTCTTTGCTTTTCACAAATATTAATACAATGATTTTTTTCTGTCAAACATTTTTAGGAAATGAACTTACACATTGGTTTCCACAAGTATTTATAGAAACAGCATTTAAAAAAATATGATCAATTTAAAAATCAAGTTACAGCCTGACTCCTATTAACCCAATGTTACAGGTAGCAGCTGAAATGAGTACTGTTGCGGTCAGGGGTCTCCAGGTGGCGTTGGAGAGCTGCCACGGATATGCACTGAATGGGGCACTGGGTGGTGACACCAGCTCAGATGTGTTCTGGGTCCTAGGCAGTTGAAGAGACAGACTTCGGAGACGGTTGAAGTAAAATAAAAGGAATTTTACTTACTGAACTTGTAGAAAAGAACTATGTACAAGGCGCTGAGATGTAGTTATATACAGGAACAAGCGAGGATAGCAATGGATGCTAGCAGCAAGCAGAGTGCAATGCGAAGTTCAACGCAGGTGGCTGCAGCCAGGTGGAGGCATACTGCAGTACTTAGCGTGTTCAAAAAAGCAGGTGTGCCCAAAAGTAGCTAGGGCAATCTCCCCATCGGTCATAATCGTTAGCTAGTCGTTGGCCAAAAGAAAAGTCACCCTAGGGGTATCTCAAGGCTCAGAACAGGTGATTGGTCTGTTCTAGAAATTGCAGCCTGAGAGCGAGAGCGAAAGCGCGTGCGTGTGCGTGAAAGCTCATGCACTCTCTCACCTCAGAATGCGCAGCCTCTACATATAGCTTCCTAGACCAATCGGAAGGCTTCTCTCACAGATGGTTCTAGAAGCAAGGGCATTTGGACCTGCCAATCATGCCCTTGAGTAGGCCAAGAATGGTTTAACCCATCACGATCACGCGCTGCCTGCATGATTGGCTAACCTAGAGGGGGTGTACTCTGCTACTGCATTACTCATTGCTATGTAGAAACAGTCATGTCACTTATCATACCAGTACAACAATCTGGTGGGGGTCATTTTGCTTACTGACAATTACAAGTAAGAAGTTAGGACGATTTTTTTTCCATTGCCTTTTTTTACTTAATAAATCTATTTAATATGAACACGTATAGATAGAACATTAGCTTTCACATGAAACCAAAAAAAATGAAAAACACTTTTTTCTAGAAAAAGATTGTAAATTCACAAAAATGGGTATAGAGATTCAAGAGCAGATTTAATATTTAGTTAAATGGAATTGTATTTAACTCTTTTAAATGACTGGACTTCAGAGTGATAGTAACTTTTGCATGTGTGCATGTAGGTATTCATGCCAGAAGTGCCTGCACTCTTATACAAACGGTGAAGGCAAACAATACACTGCGATGCATCTTAACTGTTGGACTTAAACAATAGTGATAGTAAAGTACTGGAAGACTAATCATTATCTAATTGCTGATATTTTGAGACTAGAAAAAATGGCTAATTTCTGTGGAAAAAACTGTGCATTGCAAGTTATTCATTTCTAGTTCTCTGATTCAAACTGGGACAGGTCAGTAGTGATTAAAAACTTTTGCCTCGGGATGAATCGAGTGACTAGTGAGTATTGTTTTAAGTGAGCAGTTGTACACATCATGAAACCATTGTCACAACGGTGTCTTTGTTGGCAGGGCCATCAGAGATGACAAGGAATGACAAATTATTGTCTATGTGTTATAATTTAGATACTGAGTGATCAGCTGTGTATTGGAAGCAAGTAGCACAGTGAGAGAATAGTGGACAGATGGAAAGATTGGGTAAAGTGGACAAAGCACGGGAAAAAGAACAAGAGGGGCAAGCAGAAAAAGTATGATAAAGACCAAGGGAACATATTAAATTTTCTGCCTCTAATTAATCTTGTCAACTCTGACATAAATTGTGAATGAAGAGCCTTTTAAAGTTTGTGGTGGATATTAGGTATACTTAGAACAATGTGTTACCCCCGTCAATTGACAGTTTCTGTTTCTTATAGCTTGGTTGATAAGACGTTCAAATTTAAAAGCATCTTAGGTCAATGAACATGAAGCTGAAATATACTGAATAATCATTAGTTAATATGCACAGAAAAACTCTGAAATACGTTTAAAACACAAACAATGGTTATCAATTTGAATTTGTAGTTAACCCCTGCTTAAGTTTTTGACAAAATTATTTTTGATCAATATTTAATAGTGGCTTTCTAAGTATATTGGCATGACCATTAAAACAGTAAGATAGTGAGAAAAGAATGCTTTTTAATGGGGAATTAATAAAAATGGCCCAAGGGCAAGAGGTATTTGCTGTAAAGAACTGGTGCAATTTAAATAAGGCACTTGAAAAGAATACATAAAAAAACTATTTGAAAGTGACAGATTTTGTGGCAGTTGTATAAGGACAGTTACAACTGTAAGGGATACAATTGCAGGGTTCATTCAGTGCTAGAATTTAGTTTGTGTGGGCTATATAGACTGAACATGTTCATGAAGTCAAATCAGGTACAATGGACATTCCTAAAATAGTGCTTAAATATTATATAGAATACTGAATCAACCCACCAATCTAAGTTTCAGGGCCTGATGTGGCATGGAGCATCATTTGCTGTATGGCCAGCAACAGGCCATGTTCACTGGAAGTTCATGGACTTGGATCCCTATTGAACACTACAAGAATACTTTTTTTATCTTTGAACAATCCATCTGTTCTATCCTGGTGAGAAGTGGGCAGCAGTGTCCCATAGCGGTTGATGCTCTGTTCAGTACTTTTCAACATTTTTATTAATGATTTAAATGTGGCGGTAAAGAGCTCGCTGGCCAAGTTCATGGACAACTCCAAATTATGGGGGAGAGTGGTCATGCTTGAAGATAGGCTACAGATACAGGTGGACCTAGAAAGGCTAGCAAGTTGGGCGGATTGGAACCTGATGAAGCTCAACATCGAGAAATGTAAAGTGCTCCACCTCGGGATGAGCAACCCCCAACACACCTACAGGTTTGGCAGCACCAAACTGATTAGCACAATAAATGAAAGGGACCTGGGAGTAATAATAGATCACAGTATGAATATAAGCCAGCAGTGCGATGCTGCAGCTAGTATGGCAAATAATACTCTGGCATGCATCAATCGATGCATCTCCAGCAAAACCAGAAGTGATTCTTCCACTCTACTGAGCACTGGTGAGACCACAGCTGGAGTACTGTGTCCAGTTCTGGGCACCCCACTTTAACAAGGACATAGATAAGCTTGAGAGAGTCCAAGGAATCACAACCCATATGATCAGGGTGGTGAAGAAAAAACTGAGGGATCTGGGACTTCAGCCTGAGGAAAAGAAGGCTAAAAGGGGACTTGGTAGCAGTTTACCACTACACAAAGGGAGAACATCAAGGACTTGGTGAACAACTGCTCACCAGGACACCCGAGAGGTAATGGCCACAAACTCCTGGATGATTGATTCAAGCTCAACATTAGGAAAAAACTTCTTCACAGACAGGGTGTCCAGACTGTGGAATAAGCTCCTTCCAGAGGTGGTACAATCACCTACCTTGGAAATCTTCAAGAGGAGACTAGACAGTCACCTTGCAGGGGTCACCTGGCCCCCAGTTATCTTTCCTGCTTGGTGCACGGGGCTGGACCCAATGATCTTCTGAGGTCCCTACCAGTCTTACAATCTATGAATATATGAAAAATGCCTTTCCTCTCCAGCTACGTTATGTCAAGCTACCTCGGTAATACAGCTCACTTAATACTTGGGTGATACAGCTAGCCTACCTCAATATCTCTTTTCTGTTTCTATAAACTAAAGACAAATAGGCTCCAAGTTATAATGGGAAAGAGAAAGAGGAAATAGTAATGCTTAGGGAAGGATACTTTTAGCTTTGGAGGGAGTGGTGAGGGAAAGAACTCTAAAGTCCAGTTATGAACCTTAAAAAAAAAAAAAAATCAGCAGATAAGCAATCCAAAATAGTTCAAGTCACTATGCCTTCTATGCATTTTCTTTATCCTAAACATAATCCCTCCATGTGCAGAATAGTTTTTAAACTAGCTTTTTAAAATCTTTGAACTATCTATCTGTTCTATCCAAATAATCTTTTCACTATATATGCAAATTACTTCTCTAAAGGTATTTTAATTCTAAAAATTAACACACATTGATATTTGTGGTATGCTGTTTTAATAACCCATTTGCCTGACTTGTATTACTTTTATTCAAGAAGTTATGTAAATTATCACATATACCTCTCTTAGGTGACATTCAGTTTCTCTTGGCAGAACCATTGCTCTCCCAGGGAAAACCACACATGTACATCCACAACATGGATCTAATGTGAGGTTTTCTTATCTGGCTGCTCCAGGAGAAAAATAACCTGGGTTAAACAACCAGAGTTAAATCACTCCTTGGAGAGTTTCTCCTGGGAGAGTGAATGTCTATACAACTTTTCCTTTTGAGAGAAGCTGTGTCACAGTTCTTCAGCATCCTAGGGTGCTTTTCTCCCATCCCCACCTCCTGGAGAGAGTGTGTTTCTTAGACTGGACTCTATTACTCTAGCCAAACAGAGGGCAGAATACACTCCCTTCACTATCCCACATTGTGATGCAGGGAGACACAAGCTGCCTCTGAGCCACCTGGGTTAGCCAATCAGGGCTGCCCTATGCACTACTGCCATCTGTTGCCAGCCAGACTGAGGGAACCTGCAGAACATGCTAAAATGTGTGCTCAAGGGCACCTTGGCTATTCACCGTCAGTACTCAAACTCTTTGTTCTTCAGGGGCTTACGTCTGCTCAGGCATCTCCAGGTAAGCTTTTCTACTAGGAGAACAAATGCAGGAGAATTCTCCTAGGTTATTTGAATGTGTATACACAGCCCGAGTTTCAATATGCTTAGCTTCAACATGGATCAGCAAGATGAAAAGCAAACGGATAGAAACTTTCCCAGTTAGCCTTTGTGCAGGGGATTGGACTTGATAATTCATGAAGTCCTTTCTACCCCTCCAACTCTGTGATTCTACCATTAATAACAGGCTTCTACTTATCCATAACTTTTACTGTTTTTACTATAGTATATATTTTTGCTTCTCTCATTACACCCCCTTTTTATTTGGTTTCAACAATAGTTTCTGAAGAATTTACTCATTTTGAGCATTATACCCTTTTAAGAAAGCAGGTCACCAATTTACCTAACATCTGCAGAGGTTAAATATGTTAGCATACTTCTAGAGTTTTCTTATTACTTCATGCCTTCTGTCTTTTTATAAAGAGTACCTCCACTTTATATGGATCCTTTGATTTCTGGTTACTCTTTCCCCTAGATTCTCTTTGACTCTTTCCTCCACTTTCCAGAAAACATCTATAATCTGCCCTCTGTAGGATTTGCCATGTTCTTTTGTTCTAGATAATGAAAGTATTGGTAGTAATTTTATGTTAAGATCTGAGTTTGGACCAAACCTGCTTAATACCTTGCTTTTTTCCCTCCCTACCCCATCCCCTGGTACATGGCTTTTGCCAGCAGTGGATCCAGGATTTTGTGGTGGCTGCATCCCCTTACTCCCAGCTGACTTTCCCTATACCCTCTCCCTCCCAGAAGCCTGTGTCACAGAAGCAGCAGTCGCCAAAGAAGATAAGAATTTCCCCTTTCCTTTTCCTGCCCCAAGACCTGCCCACTTCCCTGATCTGCTGCTGCCACTGTCCCCACTGCCGTGTGTGTGAAGGTTGTTCCAGAGCTACTTTAGCTGGGTTGCGCAGGTGCTAGGCTCAGCTTGGGACAGCAACAGCAGTGGCAGTGGGTGAGTGGGTTCCCCTTTCCTGCTCTTGGGCTGGTGGGCAACACCCAATGAAACCAAGCAGGGCGGGGAAGTCCACACATTCTGACTAGAGTAGGACAGCTGTGCAGCTGCTCAGCCCCTAGACAGTGGAGACTTGATTTCAATTTGGTCCTGGTTCATCTTCACAGAGTATGAGTTTCTCTCAGAGCCAGTACAGCATTTAATCTAAATGACAACCATCTTTGGAATAGATGTGTCACATTCTGTTTGGCAGGAAATTCTAGGTATCCTAGGTTTTGAGATTGAGTTACAGTCAGCATCTCTCTTCTTTCCACTTCCTGAACAGGACATAGTAGGTTAGCATCAGTTCTCTGGAAAGTATGCTTACCTCTATGATCAAACAACTTTCAGACGTCTCAATTAATTGATGCACCTTTTCCTTCCTTTTCTGCACTTTATTCGGTGTGTCTCACTCCAAAACCACGTCATTTCTGTCTATTTTACATGTTTAAATCCCATATTGACCTTTGAGTACCCTTTGTGTACTGCCCTGGTGTCCACCATTAGCTAACTCTTCACACCTCACATGGTTAATTTTTACAACAGTCTTCTTTGAGATTCTGGTTTAATGCATTTAATTAGGATTTCAGATACTTCAACTTCCTTTTCAAATGCCAGGTGTCAGAAGCTCACATAGGTCTCAAGAAACAGGTGCAGTTTTAGAAGACATTTAGAAGAAGAACAGAGAGACATATGGCAAATATTACTTGGTAGGCTCTGCCAAAATAAGACAGAATGGAAAAAGCGTAAGTTTGGGAGTAGTTGATGGGGGTGTGGGGGAGAGTATTTTAAAGACGATTGTGGGTGGCTAGATTATTTGATTCTGTTTATGTACTTCATGCAAATGTAGACTCTCTCTGACTAGGATTTTGGAGACATCAGGTTTTCTAACTGTTCAGATACCACCAGTACTGCCTTTAGATCAGCAATCAGTACTTTGGCTGTTTCTGATCCAGTTCTCATAGTTTTAATGTTAAGGAAATAAAAAAAAAAGGAAAAGAAAGAGAGTCTCTTTGAAATAATGTATGTAACCAAAATATAGAATAGAAACATTGAAAGTGAACTGAATATTGGAGCCTAAGATAAACTGAAATGCTGTTCTGGCTGTAAGACAATGAGGATATATAGTTTCCCAAGGCATGGAACTACCTTACGGAAAGTAATTTGAGAAAGGACTGGTTATGCAAAGGCAGGGATGGAGAGTAGAAGGGGCAGAATGGGAATTGTTTTTTTGTTTGATGGAGACTATTTGAGATAAAAGAATGATCAAACCATGTTAAATTATTAAGTACTTGATGGAAACACGAAAATTCCCATTTATAGTGCCCTACTGGTTAATAACAGAAAAAAATTTTCAGCATGAATTACTTGCTTATGGCATGCTAACACAGGAACTTTGACATTAAAGGGAGAATTCTTTGTGACCGGAAAGCAAGAAGGAGATATATTATATCATTCTCTTCCCCTTCTGACTTTTCTACATTTGTGGGCTAAATCCTTTGGTATTTGTGTGCTTAGAGTTTCAGTCAAAACACTTCAATACAATTTCTCTGCTTTGGAACGCAGAAAGAATAGCACAGTTGAACAAATGTCCTTGAGGAAAAGAACAACGGAAAGGGACATCTCCATCCTTTAGAGCTTATTTATTCAGATGAAATCCAAGTTAACATATATAGGATTCTTTTGTACAGAAACATGCAGCACTGTCCTATAGCTCTTAAAATGCAATAAAAAATAATAAAAAAAAATCTTAGAATTTTTCTAGATCTCCACAGTATAATAGTAACACAGTTTCATCCAGTGCTTGGACACTTCATTGTTGTGGGGTTTAGTGAAGGACATGGAAAATGAGCACATTCACTGTACTGCTTCCTGCTGACATTCTGTAAATGGAGCAAGTCAGAATGAAATATAGCTTTTTTAATCATTAAAAATCCATTTTCATTAAAAGCAAAGAATTGCTTTGACAGACTTATTTACATGCTTCTCCCATCTATCTATGCATTATAGAGGGAGGGGAAAAAGAGTAGCTTCTCATAACATTTTAAATTCTAAGTGAAAGGAAGGCATTCTATTTACCTCTGAATTACTCATATGGCACGCTTGTTCATTTTTCCACACTGTATTGCCTGGCAATTACTCTGCATTCTTCCTATATCACTAGTTTCTTTTGTCCTACATATCTTTCATTTGTTGTTATCTATATCTTTCACTTACCTATCTATTTCCTCTTTGTGTCTAGAATAGATTGCAAATTATATTTGAGATGCAGGGAGCTTTCACTCTGACTGTCTTGATTTTATTTTTCACAACCATGACTACCGTAAAAATTGGCTTTACTGCCTCTTTTGTGTTATTGATTCAAGCCCATTTCAGAATTAACTTGTTTGGAATGATCTAGCAATTCCATGTGCCCTAGGTTCTATCAATAAGAATTCATATCTCATAACTAAATGCAATAAAAATGTTCAAATATATCTAAACATAGTTATATTTTGAATTTATATGAAAACCATATAGAGTCAATCAATTATACAAGACACATGTAAATTTTTGGTTCTGGGCTTACAAGTACTGTATTGTGGAGAAAAGTATTCAGAGATTAACTTTTTCTAGAGGTCTGTCCCTTATGTATGTCTCATGAAGTGCCTAATCACATCATTCATGTTTCCACCCTGAATTGGATAGACATAATTCTGGCATTTCAACTGGTGCTGTGGTATTGTATCCATGATTTGAAATTATTTAGTTTATTCGTTAAGGGATTCAGTTCTTCCAAGCCTTTGTGTTACATTTACCTTTATGGTTAGGTGTTGATATTTGTGTGTGCATGGTCAATGAAAATTCAGTTAAGGAAATAAATCTTTACCCATTAACAATATGACTAGAATTTAACTCTTCTACCACAAGCAAAATAAAAGGAAGCAGCCAGGTGTACCAGGAACTTTACAGTACTTAGAATTAATTCTATTCTACAGAATCCCAAATTTTACTTGCTGTTTTACTTGACATTAGCTATGGATACTAGGGCTGTGCGAAATTTCGACAGGTGTTTTGTTTTGAAGCTGTTTCAACCTTGAAACAGCTAAATTGAAACAAAATGAAAGGCTTTGAAACTGCTTCAAAACAAAACAAGGACACTCAAAACATTTTGAAAGTTTCAAAACATTTAGAGTTTCGAAGCCAGGCTTGCTTGCACCTAACAGAAACTAAGGAGAGGCAGGGAGAAGAGAAGGGAAGGACTGCTCTGATATTGACAGCTAGCTCCTGGTTTGATTCCCCATCACTTTGATTGCTTCCCTCAGCTCTTTGATCATTTCCCCAGCTCTTCTCAAGGGGCATGGGCCTCTGATCTGCATACAGAGTTTCAGTAATTTGCTCCTCCAGGGTGGGGCCAGTGGCAGGAACACTGCAGTGCACCTGTCAGCTGGTGCTCCTGGTTCAATTTCCTAGCTCTGTGATCTTCCCCCTCTTCCTAGGGGTCACAAGCCCCTGGATGATGCAGGATGACAGCAGGCTGCCAGCTGGGCATGGCAGTGGCTCTGGGCTATTTCCCTAGCTGGCAGCTGCAGCCCACTGAAACCCTGAATGCAGATCCAGGGGCCGTGTCCCCTGGGAAGAGCTGGGGAATGATCAGAGAGCTGGGAAATTGAACCAGGAGCACCAGCTGACAGGTGCATCTACCCCAGCTCCCAGATAATACACACCACCCTGTCGAGCTGTGCTGCACCTGTGCAATGGTGCAGCTGCTGTGTGGGTGCCAGGTGGGGTGCCCCACTGCCCTGCCCCACGCTGTGTATGTGTGTGTGTGTGGGGGGGTGGGGTGGGGTGGGGTGGGGTGGGGGAGAGCTCTACCATGAGCTCCCAGATGCCCCAATCGCTGCTGCCAGAGCTGGTGACTGGGGCTTTTTTTTTTTAAAGCTCCACACTTAACAGCTGCTGAGCATGTAGATGACAGCATGCTGCTGCTGCTGGCTGGGGTGAGCATGAGCATCCAAGTCTGTCCAGCGCAGCCTGCGCCGACTGCTGGGAAGAACTTAATGCTGGCGCTGGCCCCAGCCCATAGTGGCAGCCTGCTGTCCTCCTGCACACAGATCCAGGAACCCATACCAGCCACAAGGGCTGCAGGGCTGTGCCAGACTCCTCCTGGGGAGAGCAGTCCCCTGGATCTGCATGTGGGATGAAAGCAGGCTGCCTCTGCCAGCAAGTGACACTAGTTGTGCTTTGGACATTTTGAGGTGCAGTTTCACAAAATCCCCTGCACCTTGGCAGGCTTTATGCCTTCAGAAGGGTCTACCATACCTGCAATTTTTATATGAATCAGGCAAGAAATGACAAAGTTATAGGCATTTTGTGATTCCCCATTATAGCCTATGGGTGAAACATCGAAATGCGTTGAAACAGCAAAACAGTTTAGATTAAACTAAATGCAATGGAACAGTGCTATAAACAGTGAAATGAAACATTGTCCCTTTGAAACAGTTAGATAGAAGTTGAAACAAAACATTGCTGTTTCGCACAGCCGTAATGGATACCAATTCTTATTTTAGCTTATTTTTCTTATTTTAGCTTATTTAGCTTATTTAGCTTATAGATGACAGGATTTATTCTGAAAGTGAATGGGCCATTATTATTATTGTTAAAAAATTATTATAAACAACAAAACCAACAATATAATTAGGAGAACTTTTCTTTCTTTGAACTCAAAATTCAGGGAATGCACCTTGTTTCAAGGATGAAGTAGACCTTGAATGTTCCAGTTTTCAAAGTGTACACATTCATTAAAATTCTGAGCCAATTCCCTTCTAAACAGGCAGCAAAAATGAAACTTGTATTGGCTAGCACAACTCCGGAACAATGCGTTACATATGTCTTCTATAGCTCAGATTAGCAGGAATAAGATGGCCATATTTGTCATAGATATGGTACAGAAAAAAAAAGCAGAACAGCTTCTGAAAAATGGTTGTGTAACACTCACTCGGGCAATTTTCTTCAACTGACCCCAGTTTCTGTTACCATCCTTACAAAGTACAGGCATGAAAATTCTCCCTTCTAAAGCTGGCAGTGTGCTAGGACCACCTGTGTCTCCCTTCTGGCTGGTTTGCCATGAGAGCTATGAGGAATAATAAGGACCTCAACCAGTACGTGTTATATTTTAGTAAAGAACCAAGATTCATCCAAAATGTCCATAGATGCTCTCTCTTATATTCAGTATAAGTTGGACTCATTCTGCCACTCAGTCCTCTGTGTCTGTTTTCTGCATTACTAAGTGGGAAGATGAATAAAACCCAGTGCCATTCACTAGCATATAAATGTAGAAGGCCCTAGTCATGCTTTGTGTACTGTTTGCTAGAGTTTGCGTGTATATATTGGGATATAGTTTATTATGATAAATGTGAACCTCTCCCCTAAGTATTTACTGGAGATCAGACTGAAACTTTTGGTTCTACAAAATACTGTAGACTGAATCATAGCTTAAACAAATAGTTCTCAAACTTTTTGGAGTCACAACATGCCTCCACCACTTTTTCAAATGTGGTGGTAAACCCAGGTGAGAACCACTGTTGTATTCGACTTTCCTCAATGTTTCTCAACTGGATGCTGCTGCCACCACAAACAGGTAAAACTGCCTCATGCACCTGCTGCACACCCAGACTAGGAAGGACTATGGCAGCCATGTGCACACATACTGTCCTGCCTCATTAAAGCTCTCTTCTAACCATAAAGCAGGCAGGAGAGTTGGCTTGTGCTGTTTTCCTTCCTGATCTAACTACATGGTGTCTCTTGGAAACAGTGGTGCACAGAGAAGGTGGAATTGCCCTGCGCACCTGTGTCTCTGGGAGGACTGTGGTGGAAGGCACAATCTAGCCCTGTGTGCAAGGCATTTGTATCTGGTCACTGCCACGATGGTAGTAGTGCCTGCATTGTGGCACGCCAGAGGTGGGTCCTGTGGCACCCTAGTTGAGAACTACTGGTTTAGGTGATGTAGGAGTCTGGGGATGAGGGTGCCCCTTTATGTCATAATGCTGACCACTTATGTCACTGGTAGCAGTGTGGGTGAGGTTACAGGTTATATAAAGCCTTTCAGCCTCTCCCACACAACTGGGCCTGCTTCCCAACATGCTTTATGGCGCAGTTACACCACTGACTCATGGAATGACTTGTAGTGGGTTTGCCCTGCATACTCTCTCTTGGGGATAGCAAAGGAACTAGGTGAGTCACAGTCCTTCTCATAGGCTACTTCAGGAGGATTACTGTAAAGTACTGCCCATAACACAGGGCCTATGGCAAGAACATGACTAAACTTAATGAAATGTCAAGGTGAAATGGTTGTGATTCAGTTTTACTCTTACATTAGTAATAATATACATACTGAAATGAAGGAGCCCAGTCACTTTTTGGTAAGTGAAGATAGTTTGTTTCTTAGTATCTGTTAACAATGTATAGATGCAGAACATTTATCTTGAATACAGTAAATTTCCCATTCATGCCATCTCCTAGTTCAGTTTTAAATGACTACATAAATTGTCTTTTACAATACAAATGTTTTCCTATCTGTATGTTTCTAAAAGTACTTGTGGAGGAGGAGGGGAAGAGTACCTACTCTGAGTATTAAACAGATAGATGCATGGTATGTATTTAAATTAACATGTAATGGATAAAGAATCATTATCTTTTTTCTTACAATCACATTTTCATCTTACTTGTAGGAGGTTGTTAGTAATGATGCTATAATGTAAAAGTTAGTGATCATATTGCATAATGTTAAGTGAACTAAACACATTTTCCAAAGGTTTAGTATTTCACTTTTGAATGTAAAATACTACTGAAATAATAAAGTTAAGAATAGGTGTAGGTAATGTTCACGACTGTGTAAAAGCCTGTTCTGGGCCATTATAATGGATTGTGTAGGAAAGCATCACAATACACAACTTGTTGCATAAAGCATATTTTATAGTGGAAATTTAACATGATAAATTTTGGAGTCGGTATTGGCAGTTTCTGTTACATAACTGCTGGACCTCTGCATTTTTGTTATGTTTTCCAGTGAAATAGTGAGCTTTATTTTCCAGGTATTAATTCATAAACATCAATCATCTTGGAGGGTTTGGGGTGGTGCAGGTGGAGAGTCCAGAGGTCACAGGTTCAAGACTATAGCAGAGCCACTATATGGTCCTGTCCTGTCAAATTCCAACAAATCTGCAATGTCTGTTAAGGACCTTGACACAATGAAAGGAAATAATTCTGTGCAAATTACTATGGTGGCTTCACACTTAAAGATCAAATGGGCCAGGTTTGCTGTTAGTATAAATTGAAATAGCTTGATGAAGTCAGTGTAGCTATTTTTATCGACCTCAGAAGCAAATCTATTTGAGTTTTATAATACCTACTTTACAGCTACTGTTATTTTTTGTGTCATCGCAGTTTTGTACACTTACACTAAGGGACCTATTGCTCAAGATCCTCACTGTGAGGTGCTGAGTGCCTTCAAGTTCCAGTAACTGAAATGTTGAGGACATTCAGTATTTTGCAATAAACATCATCTCACAGCAGTGGAAACTATGTTTCCATAACAACAATCCTTTATAAAATGTTTGGTATTATATATGCTCATTTTCAGAGTTACCATTTTAGTAATTGTTAACTGATATTGATATTTATTCTTTCTAACATGTGAACGCAATTATGACCCTAATACATTTATTCAACTTATGAAATCTTTGTAAAAAAGAATATTCAAGCATTTTTCTTACTCAGACATTGTCCAACCTGTTGCTGACACCTTGAGTAATGTAGTTCCCAAGTACTAAGCCTATAAAATTACAATGCCAAGCATGGCAAATGTGGTGTACTAGTCCCATTGTCAGGAATGGATCAGGAGTTGGGATGCATTGATATGATCTGAGAACTGAAGAATGAGTGGTGGATTCAGAAATCAAAAGAAATCCAACATTTTGCTCACATCCATGACACCCGTGGCTTCTTCAGTGCTGCCAAAGCTGTCTACGACCCTAGCACGCAAAGCCTTATTCCTCTAAGATCAAAGGATGGAACAACAAGCCCTGGTGGAAAATCCTGTTCAAAACTTGCTGCCCAAACGAGTTCATCAGTGTTCTGAGACTTCTCCACAACGTGTCAGCAAGGGTTCTCAGCAACAGGAATCAAACAGAACCATTTGAGGTGAAAACTGGAGTGAAGCAAGTTTGCATCATTGCTCTAACTTTGTTTTCCATCCTCATCTCCACCATGATGCACCTCATCAACAGAAATCTTCTACCTGGAAATGAAATTGTGTATAAGATGGACAGAAGACTCTTCAACCTCAACAGACTCAAGTCCAAAATGAAGACCACAACTACATTCACAATGGAGCTCCAGTATGTGGATGACAATGCTGTCATTGTTCAATCTCAAGTGGACCTCCAAACCATTCTTAATGTATTCTCGGAAGTTTATGAGAGTATTGGCCTAACTCTAAACATTAGGAAAATGCAAGTCCTTTACCAACCTGCTCCAAATGGAGAAATGACACCCTCCCCCCACATTCAAAGCAACAGAGAATTGCTGGAGAATGTGGATCACTTCACCTACCTTGGAAGACATTTTTCATCAAAGCCAGACATTAAAGTGGAAATACAACACCACTTGAAATATGTGAGCACAGTCTTTGAACGTCTGAGTAAGAGAGTTTTCTTAAAGCATGATGTCCTTGCTGAAATGAAGCTCTTGGTTTATCGAGCCATTGTCATTCCATCTCTGCTGTATGGCTTGGAAATTTGGACTACATACAGAAGACATCTCAAGAGCTTGTAAAAGTACCACCAACAGTGCCTTCATAAGATCCTTTGGATTAGCTGGGAGGATAGATACACAAACATCAGTGTCTTGGCCGAAGCAAATTCCAACAACATTGGTCATCCAAAACCAGCTTCACTGGACAGGTCACGTTGTTCATATGTCTGGCTCCTCCCGCCTTCCAAAGAGAATCTTCTTTTCCATCCTCATCTCCTCATCTCTTTGCTGATGAAAGAAGGTCAGCGAAGTAGCGGAGGGCAAAGAAAGTGCTTCAAAGACACCCTGAAGGCAAATATTAAGAGGTTTAACATCAACATGAACACTTCAACACTTGGGAGACGCTTGCTCAGGACAAAACAAAATGGAAGAAGGTTCTTTGGGAAGGACCTCAACACTTTGAACTAGCTAATTGATAAGCAGAAGAGGAATGGGTGAAAAGAACATCAGAACATCCACAACAGCAATACAGTGCCCATCCCTCCTGGAAACTACCGTCTTCACTGTGACAAGACATGGATCTAGAATTGGGCTATGGAGCCACCTGCAGTCTCACTATTAAGATCCTTGAAAAAAAATCTTATTCGTTTGTGAGTGATTGCCCATCATTGCTAGTTTCATTGTCAGGAATGGATCAGGAGTGTGGGGTGTATTGATATGGCCACCCCCTCTTTTGCCATTGAGAGCTCTGGTCTTTACAGAATCCTGGATCTGCTCCTGCCCATGGTGACCAAATGTAATTATAGGTATATCATTGTTAATAGATATATATAGATATATAGATATATATATATATAATCGATTATATAGCACATTTTCATTTTTAAGAAATGTGTTGTTTTAAAATTAAAGGCTTCCAGTGCACTAATATATACTTGTAGGTTTTCTTTTGTGATTTTTTTATAAAAGAGCCAACTGATTTTTACAATAGAGTAAAGTTTACATTCTGGAAGAAATAATGAATGCTAAAACAAGGATGATTTTTTTTTTATTTTGTAACTCAATTCTAAGTTTCTGCAACTGAAGAATAGTAGAAAGAAGGAGAGAAGTTTAATTCTGGCAGTTTTACTGAGTTTAGCCATAGTAACTGCAACCATATGACTTTTTTTTTAATAGCATTCCAATATTTCTTATCATGCAGTGGGTTGTGAGTTTTCCATAACTGTAAGAAAAGCTTATGCTAATGTTGCCCAAAATGAAATGCCTTATTTTGCTTCATTCAGGTTTTTATCCTGTGTCCATCACCATGGTATTTGAGTACCCAACAGCAGTACATTTAGTGACATGACTGGCATCTATCATGTGGCACTGTGAGAAAAATTGATGTTTGTCACCAATGTAAATAAATGGCAAACAAAACACAAAGGTTTTGACATAATCTAACACTTACTAGTTTTTATTACATTAAGTTCCAGGCACTGATTATTGAAGTGTTGAAGCTCTAGTTTTAAAATGATTCCTCTTTTCATTTATGATAGGAAATATGTTATCAACAGTTAATTGTGAGTGATGAATATGACCAGAGAAAAAACCTACTCTGGGAAAAGGCTAAGTAATACTTGAACGACGTATAGCTCAAATAACTGATACAGTGCTTTTGCTTAGGAAATGGAATACATGACAAAAGAAACAACATTTACTTTCAATAGAAGGCACCATTTTACAATGCATATTTACACAGCCCAGATTCGTTATGTAAAGATTAAAAAGAAATCCATCTTTGATCCTGGAATACTTCAGATGATGGGAGAAGTAGCTTTAGTGAGATCTTTTTGTATTGAAACTTCTTGAAAAATCATGAACAAGATAGAAAGAAAAGTGAGGGATGAGGTTGGTTTATGTTTAGCAAGTCAGCTTGGTTAGGGCCAATCTGCAGCACAAGTGGCACAAAAAACCTTTGTGTTTAGCATCTGGTAAATCAGGAAGGGGACAGGCAGGACAAAGAATATCAGGAGATCAGATGGGGAGCACAGGGCAGGAAGCAGAAAGTGGAGGAGGAGATCATTCAGGAAGTACAGAGTATGGAGCAGAAAGCAGAGCAGCAGATTAGGCTAAGTAAGAGGGTCAGGATGGCACTCAGGAAGGGGGCAAGGCTAAGTTGTGGTCCACACTGGCTGAGTTCATGCTGTACAAATTCTTATGCTGGTATGTGATTTGAAATGTACAATGAACTTAGTGAATATGGTCAACTGAGTTGGGTGAATGAAAAGGGCACAAATCAATTTCTTAGTGATTAATTAGTTTAATGCCAGTTTGGTGCTTTTAAGCATGTTCATAAAGGATTTTTCAATTGCATTAGTATTACTGAAAAAACTAATATTAGACTACATTTATTAGAATCAATGGACTTCCATACTTGTGTGGAAGGACATGTTTTGCTCTTATCCATTTACATAGTATATTTGAGAGAGAGAGGCTAAGCTTCTAATGTAATTAATATTTCTATCTTGGTTAGCCATGACCAGGATAGAGATTTTAAGTGTAGAATCATCTGTTAAAACAAGATTGAAAGGGTTTGTCTACAGATGTGCTTTACTGCGCATTAGACTAATCTAACGTGTAGTGGTGTCACCATCTACATGTACACAGTAAGTTCTGTGCAGTAGATTAATTTAAAGTGCCATTTGCTAGTACCAACAGATACAGGTACTAGAAAATGGCATTTTAATCTAATATGCTGAAGTGCATATGTAGACCCTAACTGGGAGCAAATTGTTCCTAGTCAGCCCAAGCAGCAAGGGGCCACAACTGCTGTTAGGCTAAGCCTTGGGCTCAGTGTGGGGAGAGATGTCCTGTTATGGCTCCAGGTGGGACAGCTTCCAGCATACTCTATTGCTCAGGGCTGGCCCCTTGTGTCCCCTGCCAACCCAGGGCTTCTCCCAGAGCCCCCTGCCAGCCCAGGGTCTGCACCAAAGAGAGCCTGTAGTTCTCCCTGACTGCTGCAGGGAAGCAGCCCTGGACAAAGCTATTCCTGTTGGGCTCAATTTGCTTTCAACCTGGGTACACATATAAATATGCACCTGGAAGCAGTTTCATGCACGTGAATTTATTGTGCAGTATATTTAGGTGCATTAATTGCATATGTAGACATGCTCAGAGATACTTAAATGTAACCTGGGTACAAGGCCGTAATTAATTGTGCTTGCATACATACAGGCATCTCGGCTACAGAATAAAAATGTGGGATTTTTGTCATCTGTTGCGCCTGGCTGGGATTTTTTTTCTTTTTTTAGCGAAGCAGCTAGGCGCAAGGTCATGTGCGGCTCAGCTTTGTTACCCACATACTCAGTTGACAGTAAAATAAGCGTAATGGTTGCAGTTACTTACTCAGAGATCTGCTGTGTAGTGAAGCAGGTTACATTTATTAAATTTATGATGGTTACAACGTGGGAGAGTTGTTAGGAAGAGGTAATCGGAGGAGAGCGGTTAAGGAGACGGCAGGTCACGGAGGGTCGCGGAGCGCTATAAATCGTACGGGGGGCCCTTGAGCAGCTGGGTTGAGATACAAGAATGGCTGGCTTGCCACTCAAAAACCTCTTCCTGTTTGTTTTGTGCTACTACTGTTGCTGCTGCTGCTTGGGCGGAAGTTTGTTGTTCTTTTATGTCCTCGACGGCATATTTTATGACCAATTAAATTGTTTGTTTGTTTTCATTTCCATATAAGGAAAACTTTTTGTCTGGGCCATGAGCACTTGTGTTACATGGTCATTAGATGGTGCTAAATTCACACATCATCCAAATCACAGGCTGTTACCAGTGAACAAACAAACAACCTCTTTGACTCTCTGCACTATTTTATTCTACTTCCTAGGATAAACCATCAGAAGAAGACAAGGTCCTACAAACTAAGCTAGTGTTTGAGATGCACATTCTTCAGCATTATCTTTTAAAATTTTGCCATACTGCATATTTTTATTTGATCATTTTTGTGTGGATTCCATATAATGAATGAATAAGAAAGAGTTTGAGATCTTTCAGCTCTCTTTCCAAGAAGAAATACCATTTAGAATAGGAATAGTGGGCACATTTACACATGCATTTACTATGGTATCAGTTTATTTGTGAGTAAATTACTCACGGATAAATGGTGTTGGGCAAATAGCTACACGTGCAGGAAAGTGGGAGCAGATTTGTAGTCAATGGGAGCTGCCACTGTGAGCAGCTCCAGGCTCCAGTTACAGCTGCTAGCAGCCAGCTGCCCTCTTGAAAAGACAGTCCTGTTCACTGTTCTCTGGCCAGCCACTTCCCTGGCCAGGAGCAGCATACCCAGGACAGCATGCGGCAACACTCTCCTTGCCACCTGTGCTGCCCCATGCTGTGGCTCCTCCAGCCCTTGCCCCTGGCAGCGATGACCCATGCTTTGGGCTTCTGTTGGCTGCATTGCTGGCCCTGCTAGCCTGCCACTCTGATTGCTGTCTTGCCTATGTTCAGGTTGCACCTCCTGGCTCCCCCACACACATTGATCCCTGCCTGCCTACCCGCGCACTATCCCAGGGCTGCCACTGTGCACCTGCCACCTTGACCCTGTCTGCCTTGCCAGACTCCAGCAGGGATACTGCCAGTGGGCTTCAGGATGCCACTGCCAGGGCTGTTGTCACACTCTTGGGCCTCCAGCTCCACTGACTCTGGGCCCACCAGGCCAGTCAGGATGGCATTTCATCTAGCACACCTGGGAAAATGAGCAGTGGCTGGAAGCCTTCTACATGACCTGGACCACCTTCTGGGATCTCCTGGAGCAGCTCCACCCACACCTAGAGTGGTAGCACACCATCATGCAGCTGTCCCTTCCTGTGGACACCCACCTGGCCCTCTCTCTGCTAAAGCTGGCCATACCCACCAGCCTGAGGTACATCACCCAGCTGTTTGGTGTGGGCAAGGTCACTGCCAAGGGGGCCATTCTGGAGGTGTGTGGTGGCCTCCAGGATGTGCTGGAGGACACCATGCTCCATGTACACAATCCCCTGGTAATGGTGCTGGAGTTTTATGCCCTGGATGGGACCCACATCCCTGCTACCTGCCCACCCTGTGAAGACTGCCTCTATTACAGACAGAGGGGCTTTCACTTCATGGTGCTCCAGGCTGTTGTGGATCACTGTGGGGCCTTTGCGTATGTGAGTGCTGCCTGGGTAGGTAGCACCCCACCTACCCATTCCTGCCCTGGCTTATGCAGCCTTACTGTGGCCATCTGGATCCCTACCAGGTCCACTTTAACCTCTACCTGGACTGGACCCACTCCCTGGTGGAGTGTGCCTTTGGCTGCCGCAGGGGATGCTGATGCACCTTCACCACCTGCCTTGAGCTTGCCAAGAACAACCTCCTCTGGGTCATCATTGCAGCCTACATGCTGCATAACATCTATGAGGCCTGGGGGAAGCTCTTTCATGAGGCCTGGGCAGAGGAGATGTGACAGAAAGAGGATGCCTGGCAATGGGAACTCCAGCTCTGGCTGTAGTGGCAGCCTCCGCTTGCTGAGGCCTCAGGAGACCTGTGGCCCCATCAGCGGGGGCCCAGGGCACTGGGTGTGGGTGTCATGGTCTGACCAACTCCTCCAGCAATCCCCACTCTAACCTGCCTGCACTGCCACCCACAGACCTCTCAACACCCTGCCTACCCCCAGCACCACACTCACTGCAGATGCATCTTAGAAGAACAAGTTTTTATTCCTTTCACATCAACCAGACCCCCCTCCCTGCAACAAACAGAGCTCCCCTCCTACCTCCCCACCAAACAGAACCCCTTCACTACCACCTCTCACCAAAAATAAAACACCTTCTTACCATTGAGAACTTGGTACAATGCCTTTTGTGTGCCATCCCAGGATGCAAGGCCATGGGGTATGGGCACTTAGGAGGCAGAGCCTGGGGACAGGTGGCCAGCACCCTGGCCTTTGGATGTTCCCTCATGGGTTTGCATGCTGCAGTGAGTGTGGCAGCTGGGGAGGGGGGGGGTTCATCAGGGGCGATGGTGGGCAACTCTCTCTCTGGCAGGTGCTGTCCAGGCCCACAGGGCTGGTGTGTGGTCCTGGCCCCACTACAGGCATCTCTGGCTCTGCACCCACGTGGATCCAGGGTGAGCGGTGGGACTGGGCCCAGGCAGGGAGGCCAGGTGGTGCCAGGCAGCAGGTGGCACAAAAGCGACCACCAGGGCCAGGATGGTGTCCAGCACCTAGCAATTGTTGTCCATGGCCTGCACTGCCTGGGCCAGGATAGCATTCTCCTCCTGCATTGCCTCTGCTGGCTCATGTTCCAGGACCAGGAGCTGTACCCAGAGCTCCTTGTCCACCTGGTCCTGTGCCTTCTCATGCTGGTTTTGCGCCTTCTCACAGGTGACGTCCTCCACCCTCCTCCTGTCCTGATGAGCCATGCCCACCAGGCCTGAGTGTCTGCCATCCTGTTCTCTGATGCTGTGACTAGGCAGTCTAGGAGGAGGGTCCTGTCCAAGGTCCTCCTGTGGCAGAGCTGGTGCATCTGCAGGGCCCTGGATGTGGGTGGTGGTGACCATGAGGCTGCATCCCAGCTGCAAAGTGCATGCAACTGCAGGCCCTGTAGAGCCATGAGAAAGTACCTGTTTGGGTGAGTTTGCAACATTTCAGAGATAAGATGCTCTGTACCAGGGGCCATGTGTGCCTGGCCTCAGATTAGGGACTTGTTTGGGTGCCCAGGGACCACAGTAAGTTGGGCAGATAGGCCCAGGCAGCTGATGACCAAGCTCCAGATCCCCATTTGGTCCCCTGGGGCCAGTGGGACTCTGGGTATTGGCTACAGGCACTCTGCCTCCTCCACCTCATTCCCAGGGTGGGACAGGAAAAGCTCCTGGCAGCACTTGCTGCCACAGTTCCAGACCCAGCTTCCCCCCCTTTTCCTGCAGGTCAGCCTGTCTCCTGGGCTTCTGTCCAGTCCTGGTAGCTGGCCTTGGGTGGTGTGGGGCTCATGGCTAACTGGGACAAGAAGCTGCCTGTGCCCCCATCCTCCCTGCAGGGGTCTTGTCCAGAGAGGCACTTGGGGGCCAGCCCCACCTTCTGTGGCACCGTAGAGCCCTGAGCATGCCCCTACTCCATGTGACCCAGGCAGTGCATGAGGAGCTAATTGCATGGACCAAGGGGTGCCCGACCCACTGTGCTCAGCTGCTGATGATTTCCATGGCGCTCCAGGGGCCCGTCCATGTGGCATGTACCCTGAGCTATGACAGCATGGGGGCAAGCCTGAGCTGTTCTGCAACCTTCTCCACCAACTGGAGGGCTACCTGTGGCTGTGCTACATGTCCCTGCTTCCCACAGCTAAGGAGGACATTGCTGCTGGCATTGACACATTCCTTGGTGTGTGAGGACCATAGCTGCCCAGCTGTGGGAGCACAGGTTCCTCAATAACATTTTGCACTGTCTCCCACCTCCCTGCGTGCTGTAGGAGGGAAGGGGAACCTGGGGCCAGGGGAGTGTGGGTGGGCCAGGCAGGAGATGGAGTCAAGGGCTGGGGGTAGGGGCTAGGGTGGGGAGGACCCTCCCCTGTGTGCAGGGCTTACCACATGGCTATAGCTGGCAGCTCTGTATGGTCACAGCTGTCGGCAATGGCATGTGGCTCCAGGCATTTGCCTTGGATGGCAGAGTGCTGTGGGCATGTGCCCAGCCAGGGTGCCCCCTGGGGAGGAGCTGTTGCTGCTGGTGGTGTCATGGCTAGTTGTGCCTTGTGGCGGGTGCTGGGGCTGCAGAGGTGATGGGATAGACACTGGCCTGGGCTCCACAAGCTGCTGGTGGAGACTGCAGCTGGGGAGCTCAGTGGGATGTTCTGCTGGATACCTAATCGGCCCTCCCTTAGTGATGTGCCACTGTGGGTGTCAGGCCAGGGTGGGGGCTCAGGCAGGCCTGCCCATGCTGCTGTAGAAAGCACGGCTATGACATGGATCCCAAGGCATAAGGATGTCTGTCAGTTGTCGCATAAAGTGTTTGAACTTACAAGCACTCCCTGACCGGTGATTGTGATCGGTGATGCCAGTCCACTGTCCCTGCATGGACTTGACTTTTATACATCACTGCCACAGCAACTGATTATACCTGCACCCCCACATCCAGCCTGACAGCTCCTCGTGCATGTGGGTGTTGGAGCACCCACCCCACTCACACTGGAGCTACACCTCTGCCTTGCAGTGCCATGAGGTTGCCAGTCTCCTCTGTGGACCAATTGGGGCCCTGGGTGGCAGGCACAGGCATGGGTATGGGTGTTGGCAATAATGAGGCCATCATGGGTCCTGTGATGAGGCTTCTGCACAGCTGTTCCTGAGCTGCCAGATCTGGGTAGCGGTAGCTGCCTGTGGCACTCAGCAAAAGGGCCTGGCATGGATCTGTCAGCTGTGTGACAGAGGCAATGCCCTGCAGCACCTGCTGGCTCAGTACATGTGCTGGGGTGGGCTGCAGGCAAGTGGAGCTGGCCCTGGCAGCCAGAAGCTGTCTGCAGCTGGGGCTGGGGGCTAGCAAGCCTAGTTGGAGCCTACAGCAGCCTGCAGCAGCCTATAGGCCTGGACAGCATTGTGGGCCTGGCAAGCACCGTGGCACTGCTGTGCCAGACAGAGGTGCTGGGGTGCAGGCAGGCTGATGCAGCTATGCTATGCTGCAGCATGCCCAGGGGGACACGAGGGCCTGGAGTGGTCTTAGGCTTCCTGCTGGTATACCCCATAGCTCAAAATGCCTGCAGGCTTTTAAAGGCCTGAGGCAGGGGTTGCCATAGAGGCAGCTCAGTCCTTGGGCAGGAGAGGCTCCCAGGCCGGAGTCTTGAGACTAGCCTGAGGCCCGCCCCCTAGTGGCAGGGTTGACCTGGGAGCAAACTTGAGACTACATGTGCTTTACTGAGCAGTAACTAACCATGAGTAAATTTGATACCTGCAAATGCCACATGGCTTTTACTTGTGATTAGGGGTTTTTACTGTGCAGTAATCATGCACATGTGTAGATGCACATGCTTACTCCACAGTAAACTATGCTACTGTGCAGTTAAGCATCTTGTGCAGACCTGCCCAGTGGTAAGGAGTACTCCATCTGAGAAGGGCTGGGTTGAGTGAAATGAGCAATGGTATGAGCCACAGTGGCAGAAGAAGAGGAGTTTGTGCAAGTATTTGGTCTTTTTTGAATGAATCAGTAAGTTTAGTAAGTGCAGGTAGAAGCAACAATGAAATCCTATTGCAAAATATTACTACTAGAGAGCCAGTGAACAGGTCTGAACCAATATTTTTCAAATTACTCTTCCAAATATGTCTTCCACAAAGACCTGGACAAATAGCTACTATTTGACTCCTCAACTGGCAGCACACACCATGTATTCTTTTCATCTCATCTGTTTTGTGTATGTCTGTACCACATTGTGCTTGCAGGCAGAATGTGCGTCTTTGTCTATATGCTGGTAGAGCTTGCTAAGAAAATACATAATAAATGACACGATTTATTGTGAACAGGACAAGAACAGGAAAGGAGGAGAAAAGGAAGAAACAAAAAGATTTGAACTGAAATTCAAAGTGGAGGAGCAATGCACAGGGAAGGGGTAGGAGATGAAGAGAGCTAGAAGTCAGGAACTTCCAAATGTTCAACTTTCTGAGCAATTTTCACTTAGGAACATTTAATATCAAGACCTTTTACTATATTAAAGTAATGTTAAACTACAATTGGTATTTGCATACACGTGACATTTGAGTTCTACTGTTCATGTCTCTTGTGGTACAAGGTTGCCTGAAATTACTTAAATGTTTGAACATTTATAGCTGGTGAAGCAGTGTCTGTCTCAGCACCCTTTGTTGGCCATTCTCCAGACTACCTGCAGTGGTTCATTCATTGAATCTGTGGATATTTTAGAGTCTGAACAGAGCTCAGCCACTGGACCAGTTTTAAGGTTATGGGTCCTCTCTCTAACATCTCTTTCTAAGAGCTAGCTCTCACAATTCTTGTGACCTTTTCTTGTGCTCCAGTACAGACTCCTCAAATTCCTACCACTGCTTAAGCTACCAACTCCCTGAAGTAAAAAGTTTCCTAGCCTAACTAGCCATCTGTGTTTTAGAGGCAAGGTTCCCCTGGTTTGATTGGATTCCTAATGCAAGTTACTCCCCTTCAGTTTGAGTTGCTGAAAATGGCCAAGAGGACAGATGAGAGTACATCTTTTTCATTTTTAATTTTCCAATCCTTGTCAGGTGACTCCACCCACCCTGTGCCCCTGCATCAGCCCCCATCAGGTGATCGGAGAATCCTCTTACATGGTTTTATTGCGAAGTTGTTGTTTCTTCCTGTCAAATCAGTTCTTTGTTATGACCTAGGTCAGGAGTGGTGAACCTGTAGGATGAGCAGCCTTTGTGCATGGCACCTGGGAGATCAGGAAAAGGACAGGCAGGAAACAGAAAGTGGTGTAGGAGATTGGGCAAAGAGTAAAGAGCATGGAGCAAAAAGCAGAGCAGCAGATATGGTAGAGAAAGAGGAGTAGAGTGGCACTTGGGAAGAATGTGGGGCTCATTTGTGGAACACCTGGCAAAAGATTGGTTCCCACTGAACTAGTTTATTGTGTAGGGTAATTATATTTCAATAGTATAGCATTTCAGGCAATTACCTTCTAGTGTTATCTGTGCACAAACCATCATTTAGAGTTTTATGTACAGTAAAAAGACTGTATGAACAGAACTACTAAGCTGAATTGTCTTATTAAGAATGTCTGAAGTCTGAATATTACCTTTTCAAAAACTGTATTTTTCTCTTTTCTGGATTTCAGTTCACTTTAGTCAGTCATTGATTTTCTTTCATCTCATATCTGTGCTGTCTTTTTTCCATTTTGCAGCTTAAAACAAAAGTCTTGCAACATTTTTAGGGGATAAATGTTTGAGACAAGAAAAATTAGGATTTTTTTGGAATGTGCAGGTCTTCTTGGACATAGAAAGACCTACCATGTTGAACTTCTATATCATTTTATTCAAACCACAATCAGCAATCTCATACTGTATAGCAGGAGTTATGTCATTAGCTTCAGTAGGAGCAGGATTGAGTCATACGTTATTTAGATGAAACACAGTTACACAAGGTATTAATTGTCCTAAATTAATTGCAATACAATTGTGCTTGTGTACTTCAGCATGGTTAATACAGAATAGTATATCATTGTATTTTATCACTGTAGATTGGAAAGTGATGCTTGGTTCTTTAGCATTCTCTACTTTCTGAATATCATAATTTTTCATATATAACTTGCCCCCAAATATAATACACACCATAATTTTGGAAGGATCTTAAAATATATGCAAGTAACTGAGGTCTCGGGTCTCTGGGGCTCAGGCCTGAGCACCATACACCTGGGCTGGGGGCCAGGGCCTGTGCAGTGGGGCTTGACCCAGCACATGGTTCTGGGCTTAACACATGGTCCCAGTCTCAGCATATCAGTCTGATCTGGGTTGGACTGGGGCCTCAGCCACAGACCAGCCAGGTCAGTGCATGACTGGAGAGGGGGCTTTTCCAGAGGTTTGCAAACCTGGTGTGGGAGATGTGGGGTTGGGAGGGAGGTAGAGGAGTGGCAACATTAATTGCCATGGCTCCTAAAGTGGGTAATACATTGATGGAATGAGGGTTGGTACTCCTTTCCAGGTCCTCAGTTATCCTGTCTACAGCAAAAGAGACTACTGCTTCCAACATTTTCCAGGTCTATGGGAACCTCTTTTTCCTCACACACCTCAATTTCCCCTTCTGCTTTTGGAGGGAAAGGATAGGTTTTATGCAAGAAAATATGCCATGTAATTTTTTAAGTACGCTGCGGGCACATCTATGCATGCAAATGGATGGGCTCCTGGATGGGTTTACTTTGGAGTAATTTATTCTGGAGTGAACCCATCCTGAGCGGGTGTCTACACACATGAACATTTGGGAGAAGCCCAGAGAGGGCTATTTCCACCCTGCTCTGCCCCCTGCAATGGCCAGAGGGAGCTACAGGCTCCCCCTGAGTGATAGCCCAGGGGCTGGCAGAAATCATGAGGCCTCCTGGCACGGGCTAGGAGATTGCGCCCTGTCCCTGGGAGCTTCCTGCTGCTCAGATGGGCTCTGGTGGCAAAGCTTGGAAGGGGACAATGACCCCGCTCCCCAGGTGGCAGGGAGCTCCAAGAGCCTGGGAGGGCCCCTGGTAGGGGGGAGTTCACATCTCCAGCTCTCTGACTGGGGGCAGGGGGCTTGGAAAGGGCTGTGGCCACAGTCCCTTGCCTGATCCAGATCAGCCCATGGGGCATCTAGCTGTGAGTTCCTAGCTGGGTGGGGATTCCCCTCTAGCTGCTCCACTAGCAAATCAGGACAGGAGGCTATTACCTGCTCTTCCCATGCATATTGCCTGACTGGGGCACGGGGCTGGGAAAAAGCCGCAAGGCTGGGACCTGTCCCAGGTTGGGACTGTTCCCAGCCAGCCCTGGGCTGCATGGGAAAGTCTGCACATGCAGCCCAGAGCTGGCTGGAAACTGTCCAAAACAAGACAACAGTTCTCAACCAGCTTCAGGTTGCACATGAAGACTTCCTCACAGAGTCCGGGTCTGGCCAGGAACTGTCCCAGTCTGGGGCAGGTCCCAGCCAGCTTCAGGTCCAGCTCCAGGCCAGCTGCAGTGTGAACATGGAGCCTGGGCTGGGAGCTCCCTGTTGCTAAAGCAGGGGGACATTGTCTCCACCCAGACTCACAGGGCCATGCATCCAGAGCTCACAGGGCCATGCTCCAGGTGCTATGCATCAGGGCTGCTCATTCTACAGGTTGACCACTCCTGACCTAGGTCATAATGGAGAACTGATTTGACAGGAAGAAACAACTTCCCAGGGTTGGGAGTGATTGTCCAGGCCCTGCTCTACAATTGCGGATCCAGGGTTGGGAGCTCCCTGCTGCTGGGGCAGGGGAACATTATTCCTACCCAGTCCTTGCCACTAGAGCTAACCTGGCAGCTGGCAGCTCCCAGGGGCAGGGAGCAATGTCCCATCCCCTGCTGCCCAGCTGACTGGGAGCAAATTTGCTCCTGGTTGGTCATCTAGACATACCTTAATGTGTAGTAACTACTTGTCAGTTAATTTGCTATCTGCAAATATAGGTAGCAAATTAACTGCCAAGTACAATCATTTATTGTGTAGCAAGTGTCTGCACCTGTAGACAGTGATGCTTACTGCACAGCAATTTGCTTTATTGCACAGTAAAGCAACTCATATAGACACACCCTGTGAGAACAAAACATATGTTTTCAGTGCAATGTAGCTCTTGTGAACTAATAAAAACATATTTAGAGGGGAGGGAGGATATAAATTGCTGCTTACTCCCTTGCATAGACTAACTGGGTCATGCTACCATGTTGTTACTTGTGCAAGTTGGTGAGAAGTGGGCAGGTATGGTGGGGAATGATACTGTCTCATTTACTTAACTAGTCCTATTAGCTAGACACAGGGCCAGATGAAGACCTGATCAATCCATACTTCAGGCTGCAGCTCCACAGGATGTAACATTATTTTGAATAAACTTTCCTTTTAGGGGGAAAAAGTGTTTCTAGTATATTTCTAGCATTGTGTTTATGAAGAGAAGCTTGGAAATGTGACCTGAATGTAGATAATATACTGATGGAATAAGGGCTGGTACCCCTTTCCAGGTCCCCTGCTATTATTCCTGCCTAGAGAGAAAATATACTATTGCTTTTAACCTTCTGTCTGTGGCTGGGGAAGAATTCCTGCAGCTTGTCTTGGGGGAGCTAGGAATTGTTTTCTACTGTCCTGCTTCGCTGGGAAGGAAAGAGGTTTCTTGTAAGTGTGTGGAGCATTAACTAGACTCACAAGGGGCCCCATGATCTGATGTGTCTTGGGACCCAGTTTGCCTTAATCTAGTGCTGATTTAGCCAGTCCACTGAAGGAAGCACAGCATGCCAGGGGAAGGGCCAGTGTACATCTTACTTCCTCCCCTCCTGGAGCAACGGAGAAACAATAACCAAACTGCAACTTTCTGAGCTCAGCCAGAGGGGAGAGTCTTGCCTGTGTTTTTTGCTTAAGTTTAGATGTTAGGATAAACCATGGATATAGCCAGAAAGCAAGTGCTTTTATTTTATACTAGAACTCATAGCCAGGAGAAACAAAGCTAGCTTGGGATGACTGAAAATGAGGGATGGGCACTTGAGCAAAATGGTTTGCCATTTCCATGGTGACTATAGTAATAAAAATGCTGTTGGTGTAGTTCAGAACAGGTGGCTTAACTGTATTTCTGAAAATAATAATATATTTTCTGGGTTCTTTACCTGTGCATTAATAGTGTGAGGGTGGGTTTATTTTTCATATATTTTTCTACGTTCTATTCAGTCTACATACTGAGCTAAGTGTGTTTTTAATTAATAATTTAACAAAGGCCTTGGTAAAAAAAAGCTAAAGTAACATGTAAAAGAAACTGCTTAAGGAAAAATATAATCTTACATAGTGTTTGACATGCACTATATTAGAAAAACAAAACATAGATCAACAATCATCATCACTGGTATTACAATTATCATTATTTAATAAATTTAAGTTTAACAATTATTGTATTAATTAGTATTATTAATAAAAGCATATTATAATTAAAATTCCTGTTTTTTCTTTTAATCTCTCTTCTTTTCCCCTTTCATTCCTACTAATACATATTTCACACTCTAAATCTAATTTTCAAGTTTTAGAGTCTTTTTTGCATTTTGACACTCAGGTATTCACTGCATAAATGAACCATGCCTACGAATGAACCTCAGTACTGACTGAAGTATTCAAATGCATAGTTTTGGTTCTCCTATTTTGCAAGCTGCATTTAAAATTGAACCCTGTACATGGCTTTCTTTCCCCTCTTAGCATTCCTACTGATAACCATATCACAGAATGCCTTCATAGCACATATAATTAGGGTGGTAACCCAAATTTTCTGCATCAGCTATTTTGCCATAAGACAGAGAGATACTAGAAGCAGTTTAGTATTTTGTGCAATTTACACACAATACATTTTTTAACTTAGGCAAAAATCCCAAGACAAAACAAAATCCCAAAACTGGATTTCACCCCCCACCAAAAGCTTCCATTTAGTTCATAGACCAACATTATTTTTGAGTTAGTTATTTTTCTCCCATCATTTTCCTTCCTTTTGTCACATCACCTCCTTTTTTCTCCTTTTCCTTCTCTGTCTTTCCCCTTTGTTTCTTACCCCTCTTTTTTGTATAGATTTCCCTCCCCTCTGACATTTTACCATTTTAAAGCATAAAATAAGGCCTCTTTTCTCCATTTGCAGCTGCGACACCATCCCCTGCTGCACTAAATCGACACTTCTGAAAGCAGCAGCCTTGGAGTGACTGACTGGAGCCATTGCTTGCAGAAGTGTCAATTTAGTGCAGCAGGGGATGATATACCAGCTGTAAGGCTTAGACAAAAATACAAAAAAAAAACCCCTTGTGAAAAAAATCTTCTTTGGGAGGAAGGTGGTGGGAATCAGCGAGGATGGGCAAAGAAGCAAGGGTAGGAGGACAAAAGGCAGAGAGAGAAGTGGGGAACTACTGATTCAGTGATGCTGGAAGCCAGGTACCCTTCCTGTAACATGCATGGGCTGAGAGTTTGGAAGGATCACGGCTCTAGCAGAAGATTCTATTTCTCCACATACTCACTTGTCATTAGAAACCTTTTGTGCTTGTTACATTTTTGAATGAGAATCTCTTGCCCTAGTTTTAGGGTACATTGGCTTCCCTGATGCATTCTGAACCTTTGTGTTTTAAATCAAACTATTAGCTCATCTTGGTGAGATTTCTTTGTCATTATCATTGGGATTTTTCAAAAAAGCCTGTATGATTTAGGAGCACAAGTGCTGCTGTCATGGGGAGTCATAGGTTACTTGAGCTTTTTTAAAAATCTCACAGGCAACAAAATAAAGGGCAACTTCAAACAGGAGATGTATTAAGTTAATAGAAGTAGAAAGCAGGTTCTCATAAAACATGTTTTGCTCTTGTAAGAAAGTAAACAGATTTGACTGTCTTTAAAGCAGTGCTGATTAGTCGTAGAGAAACACCCTAAAGAAAATAAACTATTTACAGCATTTTTTATTTGCTTCAGTATACCATATTTACCTAAATCCAAAATGACTTTGAATATAAGATGACCCTCTCCAATAATTAGATTCTAGACATGGGTAATCTACAAATTTGTCACAGGTTTCCCACGTATGGAATCTAATTTTTGATGTACTGTCCGAATTTTGTCACCTAGCCAGTGCAGCGGGGCAGGTGGTGGGGTACAGGTGGTGGGGGACCCCTACACCCTTCTGCCCTCCTCTCAGTGCCTGTATTCCCTGCACCTGCTGTCCTCCTTTCCACCTGCCCCCCTGCTACCTGCCCCATTGTCTGTCTTCTCCTATATCTGCATTCCCTGAAGACTGCTCCTCTGGTTCTTGCTCCTCTTGGCACCTGTTTCCCACATTTACCCCTTGTTGCCTACCTTTTGTACCACCACTACTTGCCTACCTGTCATGGCTCCGGCTCTAACTCTGGCTGGGATCCTGCTCCAGCCAGGAGCACATGCTGGCTCTGGCCTCTGCCCAGTTGTGTGGCAGTGGTTGTGATGGCAGCAGCTCTGGTCTTGGCCCAGGCCCAGGCCCTGGCCCTGGCCCTGGAGCTGGGCCAGAGCTGCTGCCACCACTATGCTGTTGCAGGGCCAGGTGGGGACTGGAACCAGCATATGCTCTGGACTGGAGCTAGAGCTGGGATGGAAGGCTAAGTGGTGTCAGCGGAGGGTGAGGTGGGGTGGTGATACAAAGCAGAAGCTGTGGGTGGATGTGGCTCTTACTCTCTCAAGCCTGGGCTCAGAGCTACAGCCATTCTCCATCTCCTCCCCCCGCACTGCCTGCCCCCAATTGTACTTAAATCCAAGACAAGGGGCTTCCCCTCCCCCCATGTTAAATGGGGTCGAAAAGCTTAATCTTGGATTGGAGTAACTGTGAGGTAGGACCCAGAGCGTTTTTATGATCGGATCTGTGTCATCTTGGTAAGAAGTGGCCAGTGGTGTCCCTCAAGGGTCTGTGCTTGGTTCAGTGCTTTTCAACATCTTTATCAATTATTTGGATGTGGGGGTGAAGAGCTCATTGGCCAAGTTTGTGGATGACACCAAGTTATGGGGGAGCATGGTTATGCAGGTAGGCCGCAAATACAGGTGAACCTTGGCAGACTGGAGAGGTTCAACACTGAGAAGTGTAAAGTGCTTCATCTTGGGGCAAATAATCCCCAACATACCTACAGGCTCAGTGGTGAAAATTTGTCTTCCACCACAGCTGAAAAGAACCTAGGGGTAATAGTTGACCATTGCATGAACATGAGCCATCAGTGTGATGATGTAGCCAGCAGGACAAACAACACTTTGGCATGCATTGACCGATGCATCTCATGTAAAACTAAGGAAGTGATTCTTCCACTCTACTCAGCACTGGTGAGACTGTAGTTGGAGTGCTGCATCCAGTTCTGGGTGCTGGACTTCAACAAGGATGTGGAAAAACTTAAGAGGGTCCAGAGAAGAGCCACCTGTATGATCAGAGACTTGCAAGGCAGACCACACAAGGAGAGGCTGAGGGACTTGGGCCTCTTCAGCCTAAAGAAGAGAAAGCTGAGAGGGGACTTGATAGCAGCTTACCTTTACATTAGGGGAGTACATCAAGAGCTTGGTGAACAACTATTCATCAGGGCACCAATGCAGAAAACTGGGGTAATGGATACAAACTTCTGGAAGATGGCTTTAGGCTCAATTCTAGGAAAAAACTCCTACACAGTCAGAGTGTCTAGATTGTGGAACAAACTCCCTCCAGAGGTGGTGCAGTCACCTACCCTGGACATCTTCAAGAGGGAAGTCCCCTTGCTGGGGTCACCTGACCCCCAGTTGTCTTTCTTGCCTAGTGCAGTGGGGCTGAATCCAATGATCTTGCAAGGTCCCTTCCAGCCCTTGATAATTTATGAATCTATGAACTATAGTATGTAATTTCTACTATAGCATTGGGTGGGATGATTCATGAAAACTTCACTCAAGTTAGCATTTTTCTGATATATTTTCTATGTGCTTGGATTAATTTGTATAGATTCCTATTAGCTTCATTTTTAATAAGTTCTTTGTTCTTATAAGGAAAGATACATCTCTGGCTTATATTTATAAATCACTTGATAGGTGCGTTGTAGTCCCTGCTTTGCTGAGGTACTTTCTCTGTATAGGCAGGAATAGTAGCCATGATGGCCACTAATTCACTGTGGTGCTACATTGATTTAGCACATTTTTAGGGGCAGCAGATAGTATGCATCTACACCAGGTGTATACATGATTCCTGTGGATCTCTGACTACAGTTGGAATCCGCTTACTATAGGTGAATATCAACTGCAAAGAACAGTACCCTTCTTTAGTGGCAAGTTCTAACTGGCTGTACTGGCAATAGATCTTACCATAACAGGGGAATGTTTTCTTTTTAATAGTAGCACTTTCAGTTGTTAAACATGTAAAGTTTAAGCCTGAGATTTTCAGTGTCTCATTAATTTTAATACCTTCCATGTAGAGTTGGAGTGATAGTATTGCTGTGATGGTCCAGGGAATGAATGAGAGGGAAGGGTTCTTGTGATATCCTTTATTCGACCTGGTAGCAAAGCTAAGGCATGGTGACTGGTTGCTGAGTTAGAAGTAGAGGCACAAAGATAGCAGCTGCTGGCCTGGTTGTCACCACCAGCAGCTCAGCCACTGGTGCAGCCCTACACACTGCTGCTGTCCAGGTTGAAGTGCCCAGATATATCTCTGATTTGACCAGCTGTAAAGTTGAGAGAGATGTTGGACAAGCCTGTGAGCACAGAGTACCTGGCACAGAGCCTCTGCCCAAAACAAAACCAAATGAACTCTGCCTCTTTTGTGTTTATTTCAATATGAATTGTGCATTTAGATATTCCAAAAATCTCATCCTTAAATATCAATATATTTTTCATCACTGAAATTTGTTTTTTTTCCATTGTTTTCAGTTTAGACCATGAAACTTAAATGATCTTTTCCCCTTTTGTTTCAAGTCCTTTGCATTGTCTGTCTCTACAGACAGACATGTAGAGCTGTGGAGAGGAAGTGAGTCATTTAGGTACACCCCAATGTAAAAAAGGAATCCATAATTTTAACGTTTGCAAGAACAAATCTACTCTCTGTATCATCAATTATGTCAATTAAATGGGTGCACAATCTTTTATATATTAAAATAGAAACCCCATGTAACTTCATGGTATACAGACCAGGGACGTGTAACTGCAGTCAATTTTTTTTTTTAGATTCTTCTGTTGACAAATAAGTTTCCTGAAACATAGCAATTTTAACAGTCTGCCTTTTAAGAAAATATAATAGTTTTTTTTTTCTTTTTAATAGGGCTGGTAAGGCCTGTTACATTACAAGATATACATTAATAGGATTGGCCAGTTTCAGTAACTTTATTTTGTATATTCAACTTTGTATATAGCTGGCAACTTGCCAGTTTTCTTAAATCAAAGGTACTACATTTATCTGTACACTGCCAGTTTGTAATTCTTTCATACTTTTAGAGCTCATAATAACGTATATTTGCAAGAACATCTTTTAAAAGATCATGAAGCAGAAGAGGAAAAGAAAGGAAAAAGCAAAACAAAATAATTGTAAGGTACAAGAAATATACTAAGATATATATAACATAGTATGTCTGTCAGGAAAGTTTAGGCAGATGTAATCCAAAGCTCTCTACCACTCTGTAGCAATAGACAAAGGCATTAACACAAATCATATGATTGCCACTCATTAATAAGCAGTGTTTAACAGTTCAGCAACCCTTACTTTTTTTCTTTTTTTTCTCTCTTTACAACTCAGATTATTCCACAAATTTGCCCTCTCCAGATCTAGCAGTGTAATCAATGTCTCTGCTTCCTCAGGATCAGAGAAAGTATAGGGTTTCCCTTGGTGAATCATACTCAGAACAGCAGGATACCTCATGAGATACCTCAGGTACTAGCATCTGGCCCGCTGTTTTACTAGTTTAAGCAGAGCCTGCTTTTCAGCCACCTTATGAGGAAGATCAGGACACAGAACAAAACAAACTCCAGGTTCACCCCATGTTAGCTTTCTAAGTTCTCTGGCGACACACTCCTTGGAGGAAAATCACAGAAACTTGGCTATACAGGTCCTAGGTTTTCCTCTCCAATCAGGCTTCCTCCAAAGAGACCTGTAGGCCCTCTCTATCTCCAAATAAGTATCAGAGGGGAGTTTCAGTATGTTGATAGGTAGTTTTTACAAATTCAGTGGTATTTCCTTTCTTTGGTACCCCTCTGGCATTCCAACAATGTGGATGTTGTATCTTCTGGATCTGCCTTCCAAATCCAGCACTTTATCTCTCAGAGGGTGCATACAAGCATTACATTGAGATTGACCTAATTAAGGTTAGGTTGATATAAATGCCCAGTCATGCAAGACAGGGGCAGATCCAGATGGGGTGCAGTGGCATGGTTGCACCCCCTTTGGAATAGGAGCACACCATGGGAGCTTCCAAGGACTTTTGTCCTTAATAAAATCCCCCTCCCCTCCCTTTTCCTCCACCACCTGCTTGCTGCTGCTGCTTTCCCCACTGTCCTGGGGGTGGGGAAAGGATCAGATCTGTTTCTTTTCACCCCAGCGGGGTACAGGTGGGCTGGCCTCAACTGGGGACAAGAAAACTAGCAGTGGGAACAGAACTGCTCCCAGGGCAAGGGACAGGGAGAGAGGAACTACTCTTTTGCCTTGCTATTGTTGCTGCCCCCAGATCCAGCACAGCCTGACTGGAACAGACTGGAACAACTCTGGTGCTCTCACAGCCCCTTGAACAGCTGGGAAAGCAGCAGTGGCAGGCTGGGGAGCAGGGAGAAAGGGAAGGAAGGGGGAGGGATCTTCACCTGCTTAAGGGTCCGAAAACGATCTCTGAAGGTTCTCGAGGGTGGTCTGCCCACATCAGAGGGGTAGGAAGCAGGGAGCTAGGGGTGCAGTTACCCCTGCATGCAGGTTGCAGCTTCTGCATCTGGCTTTGGAAAATCTTGGATCAGCCCCTGGTGCAGGTGTTCATGGGGCTTAAATTGCCCTAAAAATTGTATGCCTGATATAAGTTAGTTCACCTCAGGAAGGAAAGTAACTTTTTAGATTGGCCTGGATTAAAAATGGATTAGTTTAGTCTAATGAGTGCCTGCATGAATTCACAGTGTAGCCCCGGGGCTAGAAAAGCTCAGCCATTTATCCCAGCCCCAAGGTTGTGCTGTTTTAACCCCCTGACTACCACTCCAGGGACCTTCCAGCCCCCTATCCCATCAGCACCTTCTCCCTGGAACCTCCCCCCCAATTTACTTGCCTCTGGCTACCCAAGGTAATGTCTGCATGTTTACATAGCTCCAAGTAAGCTACCTAACCTGAGTTAGGTCGCTTGAACATTAATTTGTGCCCAGAGCCTGCTGCAGCTCCTTGCTGACAGCCCGTCTGACTGACAATTTCCACAAGTCACTCCTAATCAGCAGAAACTCTGTCCTTCACTCCCTGAGCCCATTTCACCAGGGCATCCAGTAAAACCTTAACATTTATTACAAATTCCTGAGTCTTGTTCACTGTAGTTTTCATGCTCAGTTTCTCTCTAGCTATACCTTATACTAGAGAAGTTGTCTTCCATCTGCCCTTCAGATCCTACTTCAGAGGCCTCCATCTTGTAAGCCAAGGGGGCTCCTTACTCTTCATGTTTTTTTGATGGCCTCTGACAAACAGAAGGGAGTGAAAGTTTTTCCCAGCCAGAAAGAAGGATCTATAATAGTCCTAAGGATAAGTCCTGTAAGGGTTTGATGGATTTCAACAACTAAAAGTGGCCAGAAATGTCGCAACATAGCAGGAACCTGCTAGACTTACAAATGCTTCAGTCCACAGCACCCCCTGATTCCTCAGCAGCTCTATTCTTGACCAAATCAGTCCAGTCCTGTTTGGCATCCCCACGCACTAGCACTATGACACATGACTAGGGAACTGTCTGGTTGGATTACTCGGAGGTCAGAAAGTCAGGAGAACCTGAGTTCTGTTCCTGTCTCTGCCTCAGTTCATATGCAAATTTTGGCAGGTCACTTCACTTTGCTCATCTGTAAGATAAAGATGACGATTCTAATTATATCAGGGCACTCTTTTTTCAATAAATAGTACATGGCCCTAGAAATACGGAGGATTTTTTTTGGTAAATTTGGTTGAATCCACCAACTAGTTTGGAATGAAACAAAAACAACGATATTTGGACATGTTGAAACCAGTTCATTTCAATAAATTCAAAATGTTTAATTTTCAGTTGTATGTAATAAAAGCATGAGGTAATATAGGGGAAAGATCCCTTTTTACTCAGCAAGGTGGGGAAAGACCAAGGCTTAATTTTTTCCTTTACCTGAAGGGCAAAGTGTCCTAACTGCCATAGTATTGGGTATTCCGGGAAAGGTCTGCCTGAAATGTTTCCGTTGATGCTATTCTACTGTGTGTGGAATATTCAATTCATACTTAAATATTCATTAAGAAAGAATAGCTCTATAGACTAGTGTTAAAGCACTTATCTGGCAGGTGTGCTATTTGGCATTGTTCTTGCTCTAATGAATATTTAAGTATTCTTTGCAACCTTTGACAACTCCTTCGAGGTAGTGGTGGATTTACGGTTAGTGGGGCCCTATGATCCAAGCCGGGTGCGGGGCCCCACCTCCCACCCCATGGCACATCTGCGGGGGAATTAGCATGGCACACTGGCTGTGGAGGAGAGGTGGTGGCCAGAATTTCCAACCAAAACGGCTGAAGAAGCCCATGACTTGCTGGGTGGGAGGAAGGGCACAAACAAAATGCTGGAGGCTCTGGCAGCGGCAGTAGGGCCCCCTGCCATTGGGTGCCCCGTGCCACCCCACTATTTGTTTCATGGTAAATCCACAACTGCTTTGAGGAGTTTTAGTTTGGTACCCCTACAGTGGCGAAGCGAAGCACCAGGCTCTGTGCAGCTCCACAGCTCTGCAGGAAGCCCTGCAGGCAGCCTGGCAGCAGTCTGGGAAAGCAGGCTTAACCCAAGAAAAGCAGCAAGCCTGATCTTTTTTCCCCCCTCCTCCTGGAGCCTACCTGCCTGCCTGAGCTGCGCAGGGGCCCAGTGCTTTCTCCCATGGATGTGGTGCCACCTGGGGGGCTTGCTGCTGCTGCGGAGCCCAGTGCCTATGGGCAGGTGCTGCCAGGGGGGGGGGCCTACCATTGCCTCAGAGGGAAGCACCAGCAGCTCATCTTTCCCTCCCCACTAGAGAGGCATGTAAAGTGTGTGCACAACATAGGGGTTTAATCAGCCCTAAATTGAAGCAGTGTTTTTTAAAATCCACCGCTTCAATTTGGGGCTCGTGTTTCATCTACACATGCCCGAAAACTCTGAATTAATGGGTGGAAAGGATTATATATTGTAAGTACTAAGTTTTAGCATGTGAATTGACAGGAAAATATAGTAAGATAGGATAATTTCATGAAGTAGATGATAATTTACAATATACCTTTCAAAGGAATTTTGGCACTTTATTTTTATGTACATCAGCATGACAGACTGTAATACAGATTACAGGATGACATCAAACAATGTCATGAAGGTAAACTGTATATGCAAATTTATCCTACAGACTGGGATTCCTCTGTGTCTGAAGATGTATGATGTAAGTCTTTACATTGAAAGAACAATAGTGAATTAGACAGACGTATCCATGTGACTGCACACTGCTTTTCAATATATTAATGAATGTGCAATCCGAAAACACACACAATACTTCTATGGTCTTTTAGAAAATCTTCCTCAAAAGTTTTGTGTCCTCTGAACATTCTCCTGATGAAAGCCCTATGATTTCAGAATCACATTTCAATACACACTTGAGTCTCATTGAAATCAGGGCCTTAAAAGTAAGTATGTGCCTAAATACTGTCTTTTATTAGGGAGAACTGTCATTTGAAGGGTATCTGCTTTTTCAATACTTTAAATACTGTCTTCAGGATAGAATTTCATTGTTGTCATCATCATAATATTCCTATTCATCATATTAATACAAGAATAAACATTGTGATAACCTTGTGTTGAGTCATTTAGGATAGGTTCCCAGGGCATCAAAGATTCATGGATGTTAGAAAGGGAAAAGACCCATTAGATCATCAGACCATTTTTCTGCCAATGTAGGATTATTTCATACTGAACATTTTTTAGTGTTATGTCAACTCTAGTTTTTAAAATCCCGAGTGAAAGCTTCTAACTGTCTCCTTGAGATACTGTTTCACAGCCTAATACATCTTGCTGTCAGGAAGATCTTCCTGATACTATATTCAGTGTAAGCTTTTTCTTTCCCATTGCTTCTACTTCTACTTCTCTATAATACACAAAGTAATTCCTTACCCCAGTTGGTTTTGATACGATTCAAATAATATCTGAATGTCACTACATCTATCCCATAAATTGTTGTTCTTCTCTGGAGTTGCTCCAGTCTGTCAATATTCTTGTAGTACTGGAAAAATAATACCAAACATCTTATAAGTGAAGAGCGAACCCATCTTAAGTTCCGCCAAGGCCTTATACTAGGCTGCTCACTAAGAAGCTTTCCTTGCACCTTGCTCTTAGGCTTTATCTTTTATAGTAGGCTATAGCTAGGGGAACTGTAATAAATGTGAATGCTTCCCTACTTTTGAAGGATGGTTTATTCTGTTCTTGTCCCTTTGTTTCCTCTTCCCAACTGTTCTGGCTGCTGCGATTGGAAATTCTTTAAGACACTGTCCATTTCTAATCCTCCATTTCTTGGTTTCCATCACTCGTGAATACTTCCAGTGTCTGCCTCTGCTGTGTCTCAGGGCTTTTGCAAGCAGTAACAGAATAAAAGTGGCCTCACTCAGTTTTCACTACAACTCTTCAGAGGAAAATAGGATGGTCCAATATCAAGGGTAGAAGCCTCAAATTTAGGAAAGCTGCTATTAGTACTTCTGTGCTTCATTCCCCAGCTGTAAAACATGAGTAGTAATACTTCCCTACCTCAGGAAAGGTGTTATGAAAGTATATATATTAAGATGTTCATATACTAACATATTAGGAGCTGTATACTAAACATAGACTTTTGTTTTACTGCAGTTTAGGAAAATTATTAACATTAGACCCCTGCAACACATTCATTTAGTGACATGATGGGATCTGTTCCCCCATCCCAACAATGGTGCCTTCTGGCATACCAAACGTGTGTGGCAGGGGGCACAATTATGGCATCAAGAATCAGATCCCAATAGCACCATTATAACTTGCCAGTGCAAGGGAAGCTCATTTCAAAATCATAGCTCTACCCATGGAGACCAGTCTACAGCAACAGGGTTGAGTTAGTTAGGCAGGCTTTAGTTAAGCAGAAAAGGAAAAGTGATGCAGCTGAAAATTGGCCCTGTCCCTGTTCTCTGCAGCCATAATGCTGGAAAGATCTTTTTTTTCTTCATTCTCCCTTCCCAAAAATGTGAGGCATATCTTAGTTAGGGGTTTGTGGCATGCAGTATGTACAACGAGGCTATTGTCTTGCTGCTGTGTGACACTAACTTTTGTGCATGGTACCAAATATCTTTTGTGTGTCCCTATTGTAATCAATACTTGCATTTAATTTGCTGCATTTTTTACCCCCAGGTCTCTTTCTTCATGACTGCTTTCCCAGTTCTTCTTCCTTTTGCCTTTTTGGCTGCTTACAGACGTTTGAAAATGAAAACAAAAAAGCTTTCCAGAAGCAGCAGCATGTTAGTTCAATCTGGCTCCAGAACATCTGAGTCCTTTGGGTGCTTCAGCGGGGCTTTTATCTAATAGCTGATTCAATTGGCTATTAGCTAAAAGTGCCAAAAAATTCCACTAAAGCACTTGATCTGTACAGATGTTGGGAAAACCAGGTCCAGCTAACACAGTGCCTCTTCTGGGCATGCTCTAGGTTTGACGTGGAACCATACCGAGTTTCAAGTAAAGCACTGTTTTTTTCTTTTCATAACTCTTTTCCCCAGATGCTGTAGCTGACATTGCCCTGTGATGATTCTCATTTTAGTCACCTTTTTGCCTATATAATATCTTGAGACTGCCATCTATAATTTCTTTCTTTTCCGGTGTTTGCAACACCTTCCAGTTGAGTACCCTCTATGGATTTCATTTGTGAGATTTATTCTTTATTTGTAAATAATTAAAATAAAACACATTTTTTTGCATTAAATTTTGAAATAGGTTATTTATAATCAGGTTTTTGATTCAGACTTGAACAATGGGTTTTGTTATTGACCTTGCCTTAGACTGTCTTACATTAATAAATAAAAATGGATAAAAGGATAAAAATGATGATGCCCTTCTGGTTACAAGTTAAGATGACTAACTTGCAGGGTATTTGCTCTTAACTTGTTATGGGAGTTTTTAAAAAAAAGGCATCAAACTTTTTTTTGGCACCCAGCTATGGTAGATACTGTTATAGAAGAAACATATGGCCTAACACTAACAGTGTTAAAGGACTGCTTAAGTATTACATGCATGACATTGACAAATTTCTTTCTGGGTTTTTGTTTTCTCTGCTATTAAGTATTCAAAGTCCAGTATTTCATTACTACTGATGATACAGAGAGCCTTATTGACATTCTATCCATCTGTTCATAACATGCATTATTAAATGTGAAGCAACTAGTAAGTAGGAGTACACTTGCCAGCTGTAGAACAAATCCTCTGTAGTTTGGTGCCCTCTGTAAATTTTCTCGTATTCTTTGCCAGTTTCTTGGTATAATGTACAATGGGGAATTTTTGTGGTGCACATTTGTATAGAGAAAAGTTGCATCAGAAGACTTCACTATTTCATTATCCTCAGTTTGTAATCTTTGGATACCATTTCTACAATCCCAGGAGTCCTTTAAAATACAAGGACTGTCTTTTGTATCAAATCTCACTAACTCTGCAGGTTTGTTTTTTTTCAGAAACAAATATGCTGGTTTACCTGGGAACAGGACAATAAGGCCCCAGTGATTAGACCTATTCATGTATTTTTGGAGCCCACAGGAATTAGTTTGACTATTTACAGATTATAACAGTTGGTTGTTGAATGTTTTATTTTCATTCCCAGTTGGTACAATATGTTCGCAGCTGATGCTAATGGCTTGCCCATTTGATTTCACATATGGTCCACTATTTGGGTCCTCTAAAGCTTTCTTTTATAGTCAGGCTTCTTTAAAACTATCATATATTTAGGTTTGTTCTGACTGCTAGGAAGATGAGTTTGAAACTCAGAAATTTGGCAGCTATAGAGGAAGCCAGCAACTCTGTTGATGAAGATTGAAAGAATTTGGGTCAAAATGTCCCAGGAAAAACCTTTTACTATAACCACTGAATACGAACAAATGCCTTACTAGTTTGCATGAAACTCAGTACGCAAAGAAATGTCTTTTTGCATCCTTCATTCTCTTTGAAGCTATGCTGGGTTAGCCCTAAGTGTTTCAGCACTTCTGAGATCCTCAAGACATTACTTTCAGTGAGTGACCATTTATATTAGGAAATAATTTATGTCAAATTTGTATAACTCTATCCATTATTTGTATTTTTATTTAGAATACTATGTCTGTGGTATTGGTTTCCCAAAATAATCTCCAAAAAGTCTTCCCTTTTCCTTTTCTTAAAGCAGTGTTTATGATTGGAATTGAGGGGAAGTAATATGAAATCAAAAATTAAAATTACAAGCCCATCAGCAAGTTTTATTCTGTGATACACAACCAGTGTTTATGCTGAATGTAAAATAAAACTGATAAAGCCACAATCTCCTGAAAAGGTTATTTCAAAACTATTGTATTGCCCTTTGAGAGCCAAAATATTCATTTATTCATAAAGTAGATCATAATAGCTGTAATTCCCTGAGAAGTGGGCATTGTATGATAATTGAGTGGGCTAGAATGTTAATTGTCCTCCACTTCACCTCTAGATGTTTAACTGCTTATCTAGTCAACCAGCAAACAATAATGCACACTTATTTGTGCCTAGCTGTTCAAATAATTTTTAACTGGGTAATTCATTTGAAATAAAGCATAAGTGTATTCATGTGGAAGGGGCATTGAAATTACACTGGATTAACATATTAATTGCTATTAGGTAGTGATGTAATTTTTAAAAATCATTGTAGTTTTTCGACCAGACATATTTCAGAGTAACACTAAAGTAATCCAGAATTCTGGAATATTCTTCTAAACTGGGAGAGCGTTAGCACTTTTTAATTGATTATACCATAATATTTCAGACATCATTACTCATGAAGCTGTTTGTTAGTACATTATATTAATACTTGTTTGGAGATAACATGCTTGCCTGAAATGTAACCTCCGGTACTGGGTACCTAGAAGTAGGATTAAAGTTCTGGCATCTTTAAAGTAAAGGAAGATATTCTGCTGGTTTACAGTTTGAGGGATTGGAATTGGAATAGAACTCAAATGAAAGACTTCTTCATTGGAGTGAGTGGAGTTCCAGCATTTATCCTGAGAGGTTATAGCAGGAAACCAAAGGGCTATCTATAAATAGCTTCTTTGCTTTTTCTTTTTGTTTTGTTTCTTTTTCCAGTTTATTTTACTGGACAAGTTCTGCCCTCTGTTATGAGAGACAGAAAAAAACCCAACAAACAATGCAGGCAAGTTTAAACCTCTGAAGAGTTTTGCAGAAAGCTTGAAGTGCTTAAAGCATGGTTTGGAGACCTCAGTTGTTTCTTAACAATCTCTAAACAGGACTGTTCACTTGTGTGGTGGCAAAACTTACAGATGCCACCCCATTCTATAAAACAAGGGCTGACTGAAGAACATATAAGGACCTAAGAGGCTATTTAATGATACAACATGATGTCTGATGAAGTCAAGGAAAGAAGTCTATGCATATTCAAAACAAATATTTGGAGGTAGTTATAGATTCATTTGAAGGGTCCTAAATCAACAGTAACTATTTAGGAAAAGAGGATTTATTTTTGATAGCTCAGTGAAGATATCTACTCAATGCATCACAGTGGGCAAAATAAAAACAGAAGTGTAAAAAATGGGATGGATAATAACACTAAGATAAAATATAGCAATCATAAACCTGAGGTAAGCCGACAGCTTCAGAAGTACTAGCTTGTGTGTCTGAAGAACTATAGATGTTGTAATGTTGCTTGGTTAAGGGAGATGCAAAATTAATTGCATCTGTACAATCTCCTACAACTGTGTGCTCCACAATCAGACTTCCAGTATTTTAAACATATTAGCACCTGCCTTGCTAAGTAAAAGGGATGTAAGAGCATGGAAGATATAGTAGTGTAATTGTGTCAGATAATACAGTGCTTCTAATTATGTGAGTATGAATATTTTGCATATGTTAAGTAGCACCTATTTAACACAAGGAGCTGCACAGACTATCATCTGGATTAATAATCTGTGGATTCTCTATAGTCAATGATTAATAAAGCAATTGCTCTCCATATTTTGATCAAAAAACAGGTCCCAGATTTTGGAGCTGTTACCAAGCCTCTACCGGCTTTGCAAGATTACTAATTTATTACTAATTAGTAATTGCTAATTACTAAACCTTTGCAGGATTACTTTGATAAGTATGTACTATATACCTGGACACTAAGTGCAACAGAACTGAATCTATATTTTATAAGACAAGAAATGAGAATAGGAATACATTTTTTTCACCCATCTCTGCTACTTAAAGATAGGGCTCACCCAGCTCCCACCTTACAGTGATTTCTTTCTGGCATTTCAGGCACCAGCAGCATTAAATGGCCCAGTCCTTCTCACAGGTGTGCATATTCTGAGCCTAGAGTAGTGGTGTTTGACTCTCAAGCTGACAGTCAGAGTATGGCTGTTGGATGTAAGAATAACAAGCTGCCAGGCAATCAGTCAAAGCCACTTACACTCACCAGTGGTACCATAACCCACTGCTTTTTATTCCCACATTTCCCCTAGGTTGGGTGGTACTAAGCCATTATCTAGACTGCTACCAAGGCTTGAGACCAAGTAGGAGGCAACAAAATAAAGAAAGGCTGAGATACCAAACACTCACCTCCCCCTATCAGTGAGGTAAAGGTGTTAAGTCAGGATATTAAAAAGGGCCAGAATAATAAAACTGCTTCCATAGACCCGTCCCTTACTGACTCAAATAATGTATTTTTCCATTATTTAAATCCCTCCAAAAGCAAAACACATTTGTAAATTGTTTTTCTGCCCCCTTACAAACTCCCAAATCACCAAAGCCTAGATTATAGGTCAAGTCCTTCAAAAAGAGCTACCAAAATAGCAACAACTGCAGGTCAACAAATTCTTTTCTTTCCATAACAATATAAGCTTCCCAACCCCTCAACCCCTTTGAACCAATCCTTTTCCTTCCAAGGACCGTTTATCTTTATAACTTCCCCTTATTATATTATTCCAAACAAAGTCTAGGTACAGACATTGCAACTATTGTGCTTTAAGCATGGAGAAAGAACTCTAAAATTGTAACTAAACAGACTCTTAGGGCATCTATATATATATGCCCAATACCAGCCTTCACTTATTCTAATCAGAATGTGTCGCAGCAAACTTGATTAATTGCACTAATTATCATGTTCCAGCAGTCTTGGCGTATTGTACATTCAGTGTCCCACACTTCAAAATGGCAGCAGGGGCACTTTAACTAGAGCTCATCAATGAGCTCCCTCCCTTCCCTTCTCCCCTCTCCTATCCTGAAGATAGCACAAGAGCTGGGAGGAAGAGGGGCAGGGCAGGGCTAGGGGAGAGAGGCT
>JAGPOW010001543.1:33250963-33261885 GCA_030014935.1 Caiman crocodilus
TCAATGAGCTCCCTCCCTTCCCTTCTCCCCTCTCCTATCCTGAAGATAGCACAAGAGCTGGGAGGAAGAGGGGCAGGGCAGGGCTAGGGGAGAGAGGCTATGGACATGCAGCCACTCCAAACTGTAGCCTGATTCCTCAACCCCCCCCCCCGGATCCAACAGTGAATGTCTGTTGGGTAGGAAGGATTGCTGTAACTCATGGCACTTCCTGAGGCATCATGGGTTACAGCAGGGAGCTGCCCATCTGTCAGCATCCTAAGACATTTCTGCTGGTAGGAAAAGATCATAGCTAGTAGGGTCATCTCTACTTAGTAATTGGCAAGCCACAGAAGAGATAGGAGAGAGGGTATGTCTTAGGTGAGAAAGTGTCATTTTTGGCTAAGTACAGATGTTCAAAAAGCCCCCGGAGGAAGCACTCTATCATGCTTTACTTGAAGTACTATAAATTAGAGTGCAAGCAAACTAAACAGACATTCACTGTGGGCAGGTTGCGGGGGGCACCTCAGAATGGCACACCATGGAGCCAGTGCTGCTATGGGGACAAAAAGTCCAGACCCTTTCTTCCACAGCGCCCTTCCCCCCGTGCCAGCTAGGCAGCAGCATGCTCTGGAGCTCAGATTGCTGATAGCCAAGCGGGTGCGTCTGGGCCAGTACTGGGTAGAGCAAATAAGCTCTGCAGAGTATAGCCCTGCCTGGGATGGTGGCAATCATGTTTCAAGTTAACCCTTGATGGGACAGATAAAGTGATCCAACAGAAAGCTCTTTAATACTTTATCCATCAAGGGTTAACTTGGAGCATGAGCTGCCATTTTTAAAGTGCTCTCAGGAGCCACTCTAATTAAAGTGCCAGCAGTATCTTGTGTATTCAGTGTCCCACACTTCAAAATAGCAGCAGAGGCACATCAGCCCAGCCCTGCTCCCAGCAGGGACTGACAGAAGTTAGTGAAGGGGCTCTGCTTTGAAGCATCTTCATCTGAACCCTCATGTAATAAAAGTTCAGATTGTTGCATGATTGGTCACTTTTAAAGCACACTGCAGCCATGCATTTCTGTCAGTGTATAGCTATAGAGCACTTCAGGGGACCGACTGTGAGACAAAATGTCATTTCTGTCAGTGCCCTTAAGGGTCTCTGAGTCTATATCTTAATGTTAAGTTTTGGTGGTCTGAGGAAAAAAAAGATGATTAGAGAAAATGACATCAGGTTATACCTTATAAGCATTGATATAATTTTTGGAAATCCCCTTTCCTAGATAGAACTAAATTACTTACAGTGTTAACATACAGTATTCTTCCACAGTGTAAATGAGTTGTTAACACGGCACTTCATTGCCATAATAACTCAAAGCCACTGGCAAGCTTGATGTGTCTGCAATAAATGTTTTATTATTTAGGAAAAATATACTATACAAGTTGTAATGTGCCATGCTCATTCATGCTGTAAATCAACAAAGATCAGCAGACTGAATAGAAAAAATGAAAAGCTTATTTAGAAACTGACACAAGCTTTCAGATGAGCAGGGATGGCTGAAGTTAACAGCATTCATTTTTCTTTGCTTGTCACAGTTGCCACTTGAATTTCACTGCTAAAGATAGTGGGGTAGTTTTGCTTTATGAAATTATATCTAAAGAAACAGTATTTGCATTTATATAGACTTAGTTATAATGAAGTTAAACCTAGCCTTCCTCTCACAAACAAATAAACCAGAAATCTCAGTTAGAATAACACTAAACTCTCAATTTCCAAAGAACCAAATAGGATTTGAGTACATAGATACCGTTCGCTGAATTGAAAGGATCCAACTAACCAACTAAAAAAGGATGTTCAGAATTATGGCTGCCATTCCAAATTTAATGTCAGCTCATACGGTTTACCATTCAGGAAGCACCCAAGTGTTACTTGCCTAAAAACAGAACTTTCACAACATCTGCCCTTAAATATACTTTAAACTGTTCAGCTCTTTCATCTGCCTGTATTGTTTGCACTTATTTTGTCCTTTAGATTAATTTATGGCTTGGAGACAAAGAAGCAGACATTCTGATCTGTTATAGGGAAACATTTGATGCTTCTTTCCTTTCTGCAAAGCATCTGAAGAACCTGGATTGAAGCCTGGGGTATTTAAAATTTAGGCTTTGAGTTCAGATTTTGGTGGATGGGAGAGGACTCTCTCCAGAACAGTTCTGTTTGTCCAGTTACTTCTATCCAGGTTGTGACAGGCTGAGAAGTGCTCTGAAATGCTCTTTGTTGTTATGGTTACCTGGTTTTGGTGGTGTTTAATGTGTGTATATATATTGCCTTAGTTTAATAAGGAGCTGAAAGGAAGATCAAGCAGGGGAAAACTGGTTTAAAATAAGCTACTTCACTGGAAGGCTACTTAGAGACTATTAGTTTTCAACAGTTTAAATCCTCACTAACAAGGTTCTAAAAATATTTTCGTTCAGGAGGCAAAAAGCTGGTGAATACCATTTGAGTCCTGGTAGCTTAAAAATTTAGTTTCTCAGTGGAGTTACTTGGAGAAGTCAGAGACAGGTATCTATTGGAGTATCTGAGGAAGTGAGGCCTGCCCAGCATAGCATCGGGAGTGAATGACTGGTATGCAGAGTACTGTACCCAAGGTCTTGTGTAAGTGTAGACCTATACAATTCTGTGCTGAGACAGGGAAAGGCACAAAATGTGACATCTGTCTGGGTGCACTCATAGATGCATAGATATTTGGGTTAGAGAGGACCTTAGCAGATCATCGATTCCAACCCCATGTCCTGGGCAGGAAAGAGTGCTGGGGTCAGAGAACCACAGCCAGTAGGGCTGTCTGAAATGTTGCTGAATGTTTTGAGCTCCCCCTGACCCCTTCACTAACCAGGATGTGGGGACAGCTGCCCCTGCAGCCACAGCTCCTGCCAGCAGGTCTCATCCTGTTTGGCAGCTGGGCACTGTGGCTGCATGATGGTGGGATGTGGGGTTTGCAGGAGTAGGGTGGGAAGAGATTGAGGGGATATGGATGGACTGGGGGTGTGTGAGGTATGTGGATAGATATGAGGGGATTGTGAGGGACTGTGGGTGTGGGGAGACTGTGTGGGGGGCTGCCCAGGAGAGATGGGTCCCCTGCCCCCCCCCACAGAACCCCCCTAAGGGCCCCAGCCCCCCTTCCTCCCCACAGGGCCTCAGCCCCTCCACACATGGCCCCAAACCACCCACAGGGCCCACAGCTCACCCCCACAGCAGCTCATGGAAAATGCACCTGGCCAGTCCAACCTGATCCGACCCGGACTGTGCAGCTAGCATGCCTTTGCACAGGAGCTGCACACCCTGGAACCGTGCCTCCCGGTCATGTACAAAGGCATGTTAGTGGGCTGCACTGGCCTGGGCCAGGTCAGGTCCCATTGCATGCTTTGTGGAAGGGTTTGAGCAGGGGCCGCCACAAGCCTGCCCACCCATCTGTCCCCCACGGCAGCAGCCAGTGTGGCTGTGGCCTGGCTGCAGGTACAGCTGGCAGTGACACAGCACTGTGTGACCTGGGCTTTGTACATGCTGAATAGACCTGGCCCAGTCCGCCAGCACATGGCTTTCCCAGTCCTGTACAAAGCTGTATGCTAGTGAGCTGGACTGGGCTGGTCCATTCAGCATGTACAAAGCCCGGATCACACAGTACTGTGTTGCTGCTGGCTGTGCCTGCAGCTAGGCCACAGCTGCACTGGCTGCTGCCACGGGCACCACAGGGGGCAGGTGAGGGGAAAAGGGTGTAACAGCTCCCGCTCAAGCCCCTCCACAAACCTACCCAAAGATTGCACATCCCCCACCACTACCCACGCTGCCTGACATCCCCCTGCCACTTTTCACCCCCCAACACCCTGCCACTCCTCACATGTACCCACACCCACCCACACCCATAAACACCCCCGACCCCCATGTACCTACTTACTCGTTACAGCACCTGGGTTTTCATCCTTTCCATGCTTCTGCTTGCCCCAGCATGCTACGTGTTCATGCTCCACATGCTGTGGCAGCAGGAGCACCATAAAGATGCTGTGACCAGATATCAGAGCATCTCTCTGGAGCACTGGCTCCCAGGTTACCTCAGGGCACAGTCGGGTACCGTGCCCTGCCCTGCTTTTTCTCCCCATGTTTTATTTTGATATCTGGTATCAAATTTTGAGCTCATGCTGCAAATATGCAGGGTGGGGAATGCTTTTTTGTTTCCAGCATGCCTCTTGCTGCATCTCATACTGCTTTGATATGTGGCAAGAGGCATGTGCAGGCTCATCTGGATGCTCCCAGAGAGACCAGGGTATGTGCAAAGGTTACATTTAGGTCAATCAAACTAGGGTTAAGTTAACCTGAATACTGATCCATGTAGATGATTGGGGGGAAGGGCGGGGGTGGAGGGCTGGTGGCTGAGCATTGAATCAGGCTTAAAATGACAGGCCCAATCTAAGGGTGAACTGATTGGAGGGGTTTAAATCAGGCTTAAATTGGAGGGCCCAGTCTAAGGGTTAACCTGATTCACTGAATATTCAGACTATAGCCCTGGGGCTGTGAAAGCCCAGCCACTCAGCCCATTCCCGTGGCTGTGTTCTTCTTTCCTCCTTACCCTGACAAGACTATTTTTAGGACCCCCAACCCTCTCCATCCCTGGACAGACAACTCCCCAACCCCTTGCAGACCTACCAGCCATACCTCCATATCTTGCTAACTCCCTGCCACCCCTGACCTGCCAATACCCCTTACCCCTTGTGGATCTGCTTCCTCCCCTGATTCCACTTGCCTCTCCTCCTACCCCAAGTTACTTGCCCTGGGTTTCCAACATAGTTCCTGGCACAGCTCCTAGCACCGGTGTATGTCTACACATACAACTCCTGATCTATGATCATGTGACTAAAAGTAGGCTGTGTGATTGTAAACCAGGTGTAGTGAATTTTGAGCGTATGTACCCTAGACAGGGGAGAGAGATGTAAGTAGCTCTGTGAGTGTACCACATTGTATATAAACTTCTGAGCATGAATATATCCCAGTTAAACCAGGTTACAGACAGGAGGAAATTTTGGAAGGGGAGTCAGCAGGTCTTAGTTCAGACTGGAACAGAGTGGGGGTTTATGTGACAACAGTGAATTTCTTTAGGTTCATTTCTTCATTTCCTTGTTGACCTTTGTTGAGTTATTAGGATATTTTCTTAGTGAATGGATATTTTTCAACATTCTGGACTCTGACATTATTTAGTTAAATATCTTGAGTATCTTGCTGTATGTTTTGCTTTCCATAGACCCTTCATTGGACCTAGTAATGGCATTTAGTGCAATGTACAGTGTTTTTGGATAATTGTGTACAGACAAAACACAAGTACTTATCTATTTGAGAGAGGGTTGATGAGAGAAAGAAAAATAATTAAAACAAAGAAAGTTCTACTGCATGAATGCAAAAAAACCTCCAAACCCCAATGAAAGCAAAAAAAATATATCAAGCCACATAGATGTGAGTACATTTTTACTGAAATGGCCCTCCTCAACCTTAACTCATCTCCTGTTTTTATATATAGGAACATTTTTTTACTGAATATGCCATGTGATTATGTTGCATAAAATATGACATGTTTTGAACTATCTGGATATATATTTCTTCTTGTATCAACTATCATTATCATTATTTCTTATCATGATTTCTTCTTGTATCACCTTTTTGTTGCTTTCTCAGTAGTATACTTTTCACAATCTCATTCTTATGCTCTTACAATATGTATATTTGGACAATAATGATCCAATTCTGGTTTTATAATGGTAAAACAGTATTAACTTAAATAGAGTTCTTTTTGATTTACAATGGTATGAGTGAGATCGGAATCAGATTGTTTATAGAACAAAGGGAGCCCTAAAGGAGCTGTGTTGACAGACTGAAATCACTCTATTAAAAGGTTCTCTGCTGGATTGGTCTTTAATCTTAACATGCTTTTAATGTGATCTGGAGGATGAACAAAGGTTTCTGCTGCATAATCTGGTCATCCCACCCTAATTATTTGGTATATGTACAAAAGGGAGGACTAGGATTTGGCTGGGAACTGTAGGAAGGATTTCTCTCATCTTTCTTTGTATCCTCAAGCTTAATTTTATTTTATCAAAAATGTTTTAGGAGATATTGGATTATTGTGTATATTATTTCAGGTCTGACAATCCCTTAGAAATGATGCACCTTCATCTCACCAGAACTATTATAATTAAGCTATTGTGTATTAGTCAATAAGTTATTCAGTAATTTACTTTCTAATTGTAGGGTCTTAGCCTCCTCTGGAAATAACTTAATTTTTTAATAGCAGCAATTCTGCAAAATTTTAGTTATACAAGCTAAGCTATTCTTAGACCTAGTTCAGGAAATCATCATCATCACCAAAGAAAAAAAAGCCCCCAAAAGCTCCCAGCCAAACCACTGTACCTCATAATTAACTAAGATCACCAGTGTTTTAGAGTTTTGGATTTATTTCTTCTCAGATAAAAAGTTGGTATCTGAACTAGCCATTTATGCCAAGTCCAATTAAGATAGCTGAGTTATAAACATCATAATGTAGAGAAGGCAAAGGACACTTAATTGTAACTGTCCTCTTAGGTACCAAGAAAAAAAAAATGCTCACCTGCAACACAAAGGACTGTCTATTACATTTAGTGTAATAAACAAATTATATACAGCCAAATGGTATACTTTAAAATAGTTTGAAAATCTGTATTTTCTTTTTTTTCCCAGGAATATATTTTCCAATTTTCAACACACTTGAAGAAAAAGTGTATTTTTATGTATGAAAACCTTCTATTTTGTCCACAGGTTAAGAAGAAATATCACACATTACAACAAAAAGACAGTTAGCCTTAGAAAACTGATTCATGACACAGAAGAATGTATAATTGATGTGGGTGGTTGTCTGGATGGTAAAATAACAATAGCAACCATTAGAGATGAGAGCTGTAACAACTCAGGCAGTAAGGCAGTATGTATTTTATAGGTCATCTGGGCTCCATTCGGATCCACAGGTTGCTATTCCTTTTCCATACTTGAAAGCATTTAATGGATTATTATAAAAGAGAAAAGATGGTATGCAATAATGGTTTAAATTGAAGCTCTGTGTATATACCACCACTGTGTGACTTCTAAATGAGTGCTTCATTTTTTAAATTCTCTCATGGCATACTTGAAAGTTTGCCAGAGCATCAAGAAATCTAAACAATGAAATCACCAGCAGCAGGAGTAAAGGACATTGAATTGTAGAAGTGTGTTGCTTCATCATATGGAGAAATATACAAATTAGAAAGTTCATCAGGAAAGGAATGCAGTCTGTTCTTGGTAAGAAAGTGTACACTGCAAAATGGTTGTTTTATTTAAAAAATATCAGCCCATGACAAGGGGTTAGAATGAAGATGTAAAAGCTGAATGCTCATGATAACATTAGTGGTTGAAATCAAACATAAGAGTACTAGCTTTCTTGGGAAATGCTTCCTTCATACCAAAATTGATATAAGTTGCAGGGTGGAGAATTTTTTCTGCTTTGTTAAACATGAACATAAAAGTTTTATTCTGGCTTTTAATGAGTAATATTTTACAAATGTAATAGAACATAATTTTACCAGGATTCCCTAAGGTAAAGCAATGGCGTGATTATATAGGTAGTCCCATCCAATTTAGTATAAGGCTTACAATATACATGCAAATGTATTTAGGCATTTCAAGTTAGAGATAGATTGAATGGTATTCAAATAATCCTGGAGCAGTGCAGATGCTGAAGAAAGTGTACAGCAGAGAGGTGCATTAAAATACCTGTTGCTTGCAGCCCCGCATAACTTAAAATATGCGTTTCTCTATGAAAATAAACTCAAGCTGTGTTCACACACAGATGGGAACACTTTAGAGTTCAGACATTTGGTATAAGGTTTGATTTGGTTTATTGTCCAGGTTGAGATTATTTGCAGATGTTGGATCTGGGTTTAGATTTGATGCATTTCCACCAAAATAAGAGATGTTTGGAGAAAGACCTTTAGTTTGGGCACATCTCTAATGATTATCTAGTTTGTTAGACCAGGGCTGCTCAACCTTTTGGCTTTGTGAGCCAGACAAGTGGCATGGGGCCCTTCTGCAGGTCAGATGGGGCCTTGGGGCCTGGCACCACCCCCTTAAATCCCCCTGTACTGGGATTAGATCCAGAGAGCCTAGCACCACCCCATCCCAGCCCTGTACTCTAGGATTGGGTCCTGGGGGCTCAATGTTGCCCCCTCCTAGCCCTCCACACTGGGATTGGGGCCTGGTGCCACCATGCCCAGTCTTGTGTGCTGGGACTGGGCACTGGATCCAGCGTGTAGGGCTCAGGAGTCCCCATGGATCCAGAGATTTCCAAACCTGTGGATCTGACCCATAGACTGGAGGCTGAGCACCCCTATATTAGTGGTAATTAGGAAGGCAGATGTGTTCTCACTGGTGTTGGGGCATACCTTCCCGCATGCAACTGTACCTAAGTAAAGAGCAATTCATGCACAGTTGAAGCAACTTCAGATTGCAAAGATACTTTTGCTGTGAAAATAAAAAATCTAACTCATTTCCTTAATTTCTCATGGTGTCCTAGTCACAGAGACTTGTATAAATATTGCATTAGAAATCACTCTTGGCACATTTGTGTGGCTATGCTGAATTGATATTGTCTGATAGCAAGGATGGGCAATATAGCAGCAAACGTCTACTCCTCATAGGGAAGGTATACTCATAGAAAATAAAAGTGGATACATCTATATTTGGAGTGTCATAATTATATGGCATATGGTGGCAGCAGTTCTATTTTGCATGCTCATCTTCAGTAATGATATCAGACTTTCTCTGATTTTAGCGCTCATAAAAGTGAGATCCCAACAATACTGGCTAGTAGGGAGTGACGAGTGGGAGAATCAGCATTTCTACTGTGTTAAAGTTGCTTTTGCATTTCCATTGTGACATCTTTTCCAGTCTGTTGTCAACCATAAGGTGATAGGGCCTATTTCAAAGCAGCTAGAGTTGGAGGGAACATGCACATGCCACTCTGTTGCAGTCTTCTAGAGCTCCTGGAATAAAAACCTTACTCCTAGATGTCACTCCATCATATCTGAGTGTCTAGTAGTGGGAGGTCTACAAACTATAATTAATGGGGGCCTATATGTCTGTCCATGGTTCGACAACTATGTAAAAGGCAAAATTTGTCAGGGAAAAATTAATGGTTTGAAAATCACCTGTTCCTTCTTAGATTAAATAAGAACATGGGGAAATTTGTCTTGATGCCACTCAGGCTTTAGTGTTTTATCAGGAAGGTTTTGGATTTCAGAAAGGCATTTACTTCCCTTCCTTAGGAAAGGAGGACATAGCTTACTTAGCTTAATTACCTAAAATCCTCTTTCTCAGCACATCTAAAGATGCTTCTTTTAGATATGGTGAGTATATGTGTATACTTGTGATCACTGTCTAGAATGGTTAAATATAGGCCACCATATACAAGAAGCCAACAGACCAACATACCAATATACATATCTGCAAATGTAGATGTACATATCTACACAGGACCAGCAATCATGCTAAACACAGCAAGTTAGTGCACCTGTCCCTTTAAGGTTCATTTGTGCTACTCCTTCCCCTTCCTCACTTGCATTTCTTTAGCTTTTGCAAGCTGCCTGATCACTTTTGCATTTAGGAAGGCTTGCATATTCCCTCCTTCCTGCCATTTCAAATCATAGTAGAGACCAGAAGTGGGGGAGTCCAGAGGTGCCAGCAGCAGGATACTGCTTTTCATCTCTTCTTCTGATCCACCTCCACCAGGTTTCTTCTTCCTTGTCTTCAGCCCCTGCATTTTCTTTCTCTACCCAGCCTCTCTCTGATTCTTTCTCTTGCTGCATCTCCACTTCTGTTGTCTGTATGGTGTCTTCTTTCTTCCTGACTCTCACCTTCATGTCTGAGTTGTTTTCTATTCATACCTTCCCTTTCATTCTGTCTCCCTTCTCCTCCTGTGCTGCCTCAGTTGCACAAATGTTGCCTCTTTCCTTCTCTGTTTTACCTTCCTGCAAAGTTTCTTCTACCATTTCTACCTCCATGTCCAGTCCCTCCTCCCCTCCGCTCTCCTCCTCTAGGTTTTGCTGTTCTGCAGGGGGTCTGACTATACTTCTAAAGCTTTGGGACACCTATGATACAAGAGTCCATTTCCCTTACAAATAGTGTGTTTAGGGACTCCTGGCACTCTGATGCTATATGCCTCGTCCCTTCACATCCGTAGCACACTGTGGGTGGACAGTGTGCTGGTTAGGTGTCCCACCTTTCCACATTCGCTGCACTTTTTTGGTTGCTCATAGTACATTATAAAACCTTGGTTTGCCCCAATCTGGATCAGTGATGGGAGGTGCAGCACCCTACCTGGGGTCCCCTTGTCTGCTTGTAATACTACTTGTGCCCACCAAGACCCCATCCAGATATCATGTCTGTCCATTACTTTCTCTACTGACATTACCCCTTGGATGTATTTTTCCATCCATCTTTACATGTTTTCTGTCTCTAGTAAATCTGTGTACATTCAAACTATAATCACTCTTTCTCTTGATTTTTCCCCTGCTATGAACTTTATCTCTCTCAATTCCTCCCCCCCATATTTCTCTGCATATTTGTTCCAAAAGTTCTCATACCCATCTCCACCCTAGTAAGTTAATTTCCAAGTCTTTCAGTTTGAGAAAGCAATAAGGTTGGTGAGATGCTCTACCTGCACCTCCAAAATCTCAAAGAGAATTTTTTCCAAGAAATCATACCTTCTCATTGTTGATCCTGTCTGCCTCCCATCACTGGTTGAAGTTGCCTTTCATATCATAGTATCATAGTATCATAGTAGTTAGAGTCGGAAGGGACCTGGGCAGATCATCTAGTCCGACCCCCTGCCTTGGCAGGAAAGAGCACCGGG
>JAGPOW010001543.1:33261985-33341012 GCA_030014935.1 Caiman crocodilus
CACCTGTGCTCTGCCTTTGATTCCTGCTGCCTCCCTCCTCCAGAGCCCCTTACCCTGATCTCTGCCACCTCCTCCTGCCTTAGGGCTTGCCTCTAGCCCCGACAGGGCTTTTTTGTCCCCCCCCGGGACTGATATTGGGGCTATTTTAGCCTCCTCCCAGTCCCTAGCTTCAGTCTGAGGCTTTTTCCCCCTTTTTTTCAACAGCCCCTGTGGGAGAGTTAACCCTCTCTTGCCCAGGATGGCTGCCAGCAGCAAGGGCACGTGGCACAGGGATGTCTCTGCAGACCTGCCCTTCAGCCATGGCCTGCAGGTGCATGCCCCTCTCTACATCAGGGTGGAGGCCTGTGTCAGTGCTCTGGTGAACCTGGTGGAACTCTGGAACGTCCAGGACGCCGCCCGGGTGAACTCAGTGCCTGTCATCTACCTGAGCTCTCTGGCTCGGTAAGGGAGGTGTGTGTGGTGGGTCTGGCAGTCTAGGGCATCCACTACCTGTCCATGCCCCTGGAGACCCCAACAGTGCGGGTGGTGGCCTCCAACATTTCCCCACACCTGCCAGGCTGGGACCTTGGCAAAGTACTTGAGCGCTATGGTATCTTCACTAGCCCCTGGCGCAGGCTGACCATGGGGAGCAGGAACCTCAGGCTCAGGCATGTCCTATCCTCCTGGAGGTAGGCGTTCATGCTCCTCAGGGGGGGCTTCAGACCCTGCCTCCTTCCATGACCTTTGTGGTGGATGAGAGGTGGTATGTGGTCTCTCCCAGGGTGAGATCGCATCCCACCTGGCTCCCAAGTGCCCACTGGGGCAGTCGACTGGGACACTGGCTGGCTGCTGCACCCATGCGGGGAGATGGCACATGCACCTCTGGCATGGGAGCCTCATTGAGTGGTGGAGCTGGGGATTCCTCCCAGCCTTGTTCCATCTGTGCTCCATCTGGGGGGGATCAGCACCTCTAGTGTAAGTATGCCACCGGGGGCAGACGATGGCTGGGACATCCTCCTGGACTCCTCTCACCCCTGTTGGAGCTGAAGCCCCACCCAGTGGAGGGGCTGGGGGCTGCTTCCAGCCCCCTCCTGCCTCAGTCCTCTCTGGGGCAGCTGGTGCCTCAGGCAATGATGCCCCACTTGGTGCAGTGACTGTGGCCTCCTCTTAGCATCCCTCCACCTGCCTGGTGGGGCTGCCCCCTAGTGCAGGGGGCCTCATTTGGTGGAGGGTCTGGGACATCCTTCCAGTCCTCCCCGTCCCAGTTCCATCCAGGGCAGCTAGGACCTTGGGCGTTGGGGCCCTGTTGAGTGGAGCAACAAAGATCCCCTCTCTGCCTCCCTCCACCCCCACCTCGGTTGAAGTGGTGAGGCTGGAGGTGGTGAGCCCTAAGCAGCCCGGCCTGCTCCCTCCAGAGGAGGTGCCACCTACCTGTACTCGAAAGAAAGCCAAGAACAAGAGGCGGAAGGGAGCTTCCCAAGGAACCCCAGCCCCTTTAGGGCCTGCCTCTGCCAGTGCCAGGGAGAATGTAGTCAGGGAGCCTGATCTCACCCTGCCTGTCCCCGCATCAACCCTGCTGCCTCAGGCCATGATTGAGGATGTCCCAGCAGTGCAGGGGGTGCTGGAGGAGTCTGGAGCCCTCACTCCCATCCCAGCATGTGGGATTCATGAGTGGTGGGGGAGAGCTGGAGTGCAGTGTCAGGTGTAGAAGATGGCAGAGAGGCCCACCATCCCCCACCTGCCTACCAAGGCCAATGCTGAGGAGATGGAGTGCCTGCCCTCTGAGTGCTGCAAGCTGCCTCAGGAGCAGGATGACATTTGCCCCCTGAAGCAGATGAGGATCAATCTCCTGGAGATGGTCCTCAACCCGGATGCTGAGGTGGGGCCTGCTAGGGAGCCTGGCCATTGAGGGCATGTTCACTGGCCTCACTGGCAGGTCCTCTCCCAGGGTGAGGCCCCACCAGCTCTCATTTGGGAACATCCAGTTCCCGCTGGAGAACCCCCCTGTTGGCCTCTAGCTATGCTAGCCTCCTCAACCTCTTGGAGCAGACCAATGGCCAGAGGAATGTAGTGGAGAGTATCTGTCAGTGGTGCCTGGACCCTGTGTAGTTTGCCCACACCACCAGAGATGTGGCGGGGCTCATGTACGGGGATCCAGGCATGCATCAACATACTTTCCATCTTGAGAAGCTGGTGACCCAGGTGAGGGCAGGTTCACAGAGTAGAATAGGGCATGATAGGCCTTCCCCTGTCTCTGTGGCCTTGCTCTGCTCTATTGCCTGTACTCCCACTTATACCCTGCCTATTCTTCCTCTCTATTCTCCTGTTCATGGCTGCTACCACATTTGCTTCACTGAATACCAATGGCTGCAGGGACCTGGTGAAGCAGATGGCTGTCCTTGAGGACTTGTGGCAGAAGCAGCTGGCAATTGCCTTTCTCCAGGAGACTCACAGTGATGTGTACAATGAAGCTGACTGGTATGCTGCTTGGGGAGGCTGCCTGTTTCTTGTGATAAATAAAAGGTGACCAAACACCAGTATGTCTAGATAAAAAGTGACCAAACACCAGTCCAATGTAAAGAGTGTTAATGAGGCATGTGGCTGCACGGCTGGCAGTCACAGTCTCCTGACTGAAAGTCAGCTGACACACAGGGCACATTCTGATTGGCTCTCTAACTTATAAAGGGGGAGAAATTTCTGGAACCAGATGGGACCCGCACAACATCGGAGAGGCTTGATCACCCTCACCGGAGGTCCTGTATCCACAGTATCCCTTTCCTCCCGGACACCCCCATCACGGCTAAATACATCATTCAGATGTGTGAAGAGCTCTCGAGTTCCCCGTAGGTTTGGTTTTTTTGAAGTTATTATAAAGGGGAACTGCCAACACGGAAGTGTGAATACAGCATTTATGTGCTCCCTGGTGTAACTTTTATGGAAGGTGCCTACACTGTGTACATCAACGCGAGTCCGTGTACTTCGGCTGTGTAAGTAAAGAATTTATTTGTTATATTGTCTTTTTGGACTTTTCTTGAATGGGAAGAAGTAGAGGAAAAAGGAAACAAGGCTCCATAACCCTTTCATCCCCAGCCTGTTCGTATCTGAGGGTTAATCACCCCCCCTGTTTCCTGCCACATTTCTGAGCCATGGTCTCAACCTCAGTGCTGGGATGGCGACCCTTCAGTTGCTGCAGCTGCAGTATGACTCAGCAGTGGCATGAGAGTTCATTCCCAGCCAGCTGCTGACCATCCACGTCACTCTGGCACACCAGAGCCTGCTCCTCATAAATGTCTATGTGCCCACCGAGGGGAGGGAGAGGGTAGCCTTCTTAGAGACTCTTGGCAATGACCTGCTTCTCATGGGCAGGGACTTCAATTATACCATCAATGCACAACTAGACCAGATGGGGTCAGAAACACCCCTGCCTTCAGCCTGTAAGCTGTGGGCTGTGCTGGAGGCAATGGACCTCATCAATGCCTGGTGGGTCCTCCACAGTGATGTGTGCTAATATACCTGGGCAAAGATGAGTGCCAATGGGATCACCATAGCCCTCCTCGACCACCTCTACATCACCCAGCCCCATCTGCTGCTACTGCACAGCAACCACATTATTTCATCAGGCTTCTTGGACCATACCCTGGTCTTTTACAAACTCAGCCTGCCCAGCAGGGCACACACATGCTGGTGTCTCAATATCAGCTTGCTGCAGGACGCCCATTTCTGGAACTGCTTTGGCCACCTCTGGAGGAGCTGGGAGGCTGTGCGAGCAGACTACTCTTGGTGGCTGTGGTGGGATGTGGGGAAGATCCAGGTCCGGGCTTTCTACCAGCAGTATTCCCAGCTGGCAGCAAGCAAGAACAGCTGCCTTACCCATGAGCTGGAGGAGAATGTGGTAGAGCTCAAAGCAACCCTGCTCCATGCTAGAAATGATGCGGTACTCCTTGAAAGCCTCTGGTCCCACAGGATACACCTGTGGGAACTAGTGGAGGGTGTTGCCTGCATTGTGAGGGTGCGTGTTCGCTGCCAGGAGCTGGCAGAGCGTGATGCCTCAACCCGCTGCTTCATCCTGGAGCAGTGGTGGGCTGCAGCAAAGGTCTTGGACCATCTCAAGACCCCAGAGGGATGGCTGCTCATGGACCCAGGTGAGGTGTGGGGGCATGCTGGCACCTTCTACCTAGACCTGTGTGTGGTTGACCCCACCTTCCTGGAGGCTGCTCGGTGGCTACGTGAGGACCTGTTGTGCCTCTGAGCTTCACAGGCCAAGGCCCTGGAGTGCAAGCTCTCTCTGGCAGAGCTCCAGGCTGCTGTGGGGAGGGCTCACCTTGGGCAGGGCCCCGGGACTTGATGGATTGCCTGTGGAGTTTTACAAAGCCTTCTGGCCCCTCCTTGGGCCCAGCCTCCTCTGTGTCTTCTATGACAGCCTTACTGATGGGACTCTGCTGACTAGCTACTGCTGGGTGGTGCTCACCTTGCTGCCCAAGATGGGGGACCTCGGCTGCCTTAAGAACCGGCAGCGAGTCTCCTTTCTGTGTGCTAGCTATAAGATCTTGGTGAAGGCTCTTTGGACTGGATGTTGGCCTGGTTTCCGACTATAATATCTTGGTGAAGGCCCTGGCAAACTGGCTACACACCATCATGGCCTCTGTCATCAGGCCCGAGCAGAGCTACTGTGTGCCAGGCAGGACCGTCTAGGACAATCTGTTCCAGCTGCGTGACCTGCTTGAGGCTGCGGAGCTTTTTGGTCTGGATGTTGGCCTGGTCTCTCTGGACCAGAAGACCTTCGACTGGGTCTACCACCAGTACCTGCTTGGCACCCTTAAGGCTTTGGGTGCCTCTTTATCAAGGCACTCCTGGTCCTGTATTATGATGCCTCCAGCCTGCTGAAGGTGAATGGAGTGCTGTGCACCCCACTCCTGGTGCATCGGGGCATCTGCCAGGGCTGCCCCCATTTGGGCATGCTGTACACCCTGGCCATCAATCTGCTGCTGTACATTCTGTGATGCTGCCTGACCGGCTTATCCCTGCAACCAGCACTGGGCCTGACCACCAGCCCCCTGATCCAGCTGACAGCATACGTGGATGATGTGCAGGCCCTGGTCGACTGCCAGTGCACCTATGAGCTTGCCTTGTCAGCTCGCATTAACGGGGGTAAGAGCATCATCCTTCTGCTCGGGGGGCGGCCGGCAAGCCTGGGGGGGCAAGTGTGCCAGCCTGGGGCTGACCGCCAGCCTGGGGCTGACCACCAGCCCCCCCTATCTGGCTGATGGCATACGTGGATGACGTGACAGTCTTCCGGGGCAGCTAGGAGGACGTACAGCTTCTGGTGGATTGCCAGCGCACCTACAAGCTCGCCTCATTGGCCTGCATCAACTGGGGCAAGAGCAATACCCTTGTGCTCAGGGCATGGGCCGACTTGCTGGGGAACCTTGCCTGGTGCTGCAAAAGCTTCAAAGCCCTGGGGGTGTTTCTGGAGCAGCCTGCAACTGGGAGGACCTGGCAGATGGGGTGGAGGCCTGCCTGCAGAGCTGGTGCTGGTGCCTGCCCATCCTTTCCTATCATGGCTGGGTCCTCATCACCAACAACCTCATGGCCGTGCCCCTACTTGAGCTGCTCAAGAGGTTGCAGTGGCTCCTGGTGGACTTCTTTTGGGATGGATGCCACTGGCTCCTGTGAGCCACCCTCTACCTGCCCACCACTGAGGAGGGCCAGGGCCTGATCAACCTGGCCGGCAGGGTGGCCTACCACCTGCAAGCCCTCCAATGGCTCCTGTACACTGAGGGCCATCCCCCATGGTGGCAGCTGGTGTGCCAGTTCCTCTAGTGGAGGGCATCAGATTTGCCCGGGAGCCATTTATGCTGGACCTTATCTTCCTGAATGGGGTGGTCCTCCCCACACTCTACCACAGCATGGTGTGGGCCTGGTGGGCTGCCTTCTACCTTTGTCCCAGGCCAGGTGTCTGCGGTTCTCAGAACTACTTCAGGAGCCCCTGATCTACAACCCAGCCCTGCAGCATGCAGTGCCGTGTCTGGCCTCTGTCAGTCTTGTGGCCGCCCTCATCCAGGCATGCACCACCTGCCAGGGGCACCTCCTGGACCCCACTCAGTTGGGCTGGCTGTTGGCCAAGGCCCTGGTCACCTGGCTGGCCCTGTGCTCTGTCTGCACCGTGGACTGGCTTTTGTGGGCCATGAGGGCTGCCATCCCAATGGAGGTGGCAGCTGCCCTGGAAAGCTACCTCCAGGCACACTGGGCCCTTCCTGTGGCAGACGCTGCAGGCGATGCCTTCCTGCCACTGTTAGTCATCCTGGCAGTGGCCAGTGAGCTGGCTGACCAGCCTGACACACTGCTGATGCTCCCCAGGTCCCCCAGCAGCAACATGGGATGCCCTTTGGGCTCACTGCCCCAAAGGGGCCGCTGCACATGGGTGGTGCACACCTGGCATGTCTAGGTGCTAACCAGCCACCGCAACACCATGTGGCAGCGGTGCCTGGCATCAATGCCTGGTGTCAATGCTCTGTTGATCCCTTTCTTTGCCTTTAAGGTATAGATCAAGCTTCTAAGACTGATTTTTTTGCAGAAGTATTTATTTCTCTCTATAACAAACATAGTTCTAACCACTTGTCATATGACTACTGTAGTTCACTTGACAGACCCAAAACACACTTTTACAGTTGAATGACCATAGTCTCATTACCAAGTTTACACTGTGCTTCCACTCACCCATGCATGTGCATACCCATCGCCTATTTTAATACAGTCCTTGATTGTGGGGTCTGAGTGCTTGTTTATGAGCAGCTTCCTGGCCTTCCACAGGGCATACCTGATGCAGGAGATGAACTGGTTGATGTGAATCGTCAGGGCCCCTTGCTATTTAGTCAAGTACCCGTAAAGGACCACTTCTTCGATCAGGGTTCTGAAACCTGTTATTACCAAGAGGAGTGCACATACTTTCTTCTGCACCTCTGTGGCATATGAGCAGTCCCAGAAGAGGTGGACAAATGTTTGTGCCTGCTACCAGCAGGATTGGCTTGGGCAGTTGGGTGGATTTCTCTGCCCTGAGTTTTTTTTTTATGCCTGCATGGGGGGTGCCCAGTGGGCTGCCTGCCAGTTCAAGTCTCTGTGCTTCTTCTGCAGGTCCTTGTGGAAGATTTGCTCCCACATGACCTGACAGCTGTCACCAGGTAGTAAGTTCATGGGCAATTTGATGTCTCTTGCCCTTACCACCTCCTGTATCTTTCAGTGATTCATCAGGGTCACTAGGGCTCCATCGTGTAGTTTGTATTTGTCCTGGAAGCATGTCAGGATCTCATAGAAGCATGGGGACACCATGGCTTATGGGCTTCCATTGGTTGTCATGTACACCTGCCGTTGTCACAGCAGCTGCCCTGCAAAATACTTTACAAAGTGAGCTGTTTTGGATTCTGCCCCTGTTGCCAGTTTGCAAACCTGGCTCATGTACTTGGCCCAGATGAACAGTAGGATGTCTGGCATTTCTCTGCCTCCAGAACATTTTGCTTTCTACAGCTTGGTCCTTTCCACTTTCTCCCAATAGAAAACACTCATGGCTCTTTGGATTCTGCAAATGACTTGCTCTGAAGGAGGAAAGACTAGGACAGTGTATAGAAGCACTGGCAGTAGCAACACCTTCACCAGCACCATGTCCCTTCCCATTGACAGACAGCATGATTGTCATAGTCTAAGTCTCTGTTGGGTCTTGACCTCCATTTTTTCCCATGCCATCTATCCATCAGCTCTGGGTCAAATTCCATCCTGAGGATCTTTACCATCTCCTAGGGGACAGAAACCCCCAGGGCCAGCATGCCCCCAAGTTCACCCACGACTAGCCAGGTGCTTTTGCTCACATTGAACTTGGCCCCTGCAGCTGCTCCTTATACCTGGATGTGTTGTATTGCTCTTTCTACTGAACTCTTGTCCCTGCATATGATGTTACAGTTGTCTGTGTAAGCAAGGACTTTTGTCTCATCCCTGTTACTCCTGGGGATCTTCACACCACTGATCCTGTGGTCCTGCCTGAGCTGCTGTGCTCGTCACTCCATTACACAGATAACTAGGATCAGCCCTGCCTGATGCCTGACTCCACTGCAATCAAGCCTGTCAGGGACCCATTTTAATGCTGCTGGGAACCATCCACAATGATAGGCTACTGTAGCCCATCTGAATAAGACATAGGGTAGTGCCAATTAAGCATAATTCCCTCACTGCCGAGTCTTTTTCAAGTCATGATGAGCTATGGCATTATGTACGGCTCATTCAGAATCCCTCCAGTCCGGTGCATATGATTAGTAGGACTGTGAGAAGCTTCAGGTGGTGATTCGATTTGGAGGAGATTTGGCCCGATTTGGTAGCTGAATCTCCAAATCCAAATTGAATCAGGGGACTAATTTAAAGGTCTGAGTTGATTCAAAGCTCTCGGAATCTTCAGAAAAGATTTGGAGAGCTTTGATGATTCGGCCAGTTGCCTGTGGCTGCAGCAGGGAGCTGCAGCCAGACTCTGAGCTGGTAATTACTGGGGGTGGGGGAGGGGAGGCTGGGGAAGGGGGCTGGGGACCATGGGGGGAACCCTGCCAGTCCTCCTATGGCTGCCTCGCCTGCCCCAGCTTTTGGTGCTTTAAAGAAAAGCCCCAGTGCTCGCCATTTGCTGCTGGGTTGGAGAGTGATCCCTGCTGTCCCCTGCTACCCCATGCTGCGTGGGGGGGCTCTGTCACAAGCCCCCTGACCCCTCTCTCACTTCCCAGTCCCCCCACGGGTGCCCTGCCAGGGCCAGCTCCCACCCTTTAAGAAAAAAAAACACATGGAGGAAAGCCCCGGGACTCACTTCTCCTGCAGCAGCCTTGGGGCTTTGGCGGGGCTCATGCAGAGCCCCTCACATGATGCAGGGTAGTGGGGGGCAGTGGGGATTGCCTCCTCCTACTGGTAGGAACAGTGAGTGCAGGGCTTTTCTCTCTTTTTTTTTTTAAAGGGCCGGAGCTGCCCTGGGTGGGGCATCCATGGAGGATCAAGAGGGGGGGTCGGTGGGCTTGTGCAGAGCCCCCCACACAGTGTGGGGAAGTGGGGGGCAGCAGAGATCACCCCCCCACCTGGCAGCACCTGGTGAGCCAGAGCTTTTTTTTTCAAAGAGCTGGGAGCTGGGGCGGGTGGGGAAGCCATTGCTGGGTTGGGGTGGGGATGGGCTAGGCTGATTCAGAGATTTGGCAGCAGCCAAATCTCCAAATCAGATTCAGCTGAATCAATTCAGGACAGTGATTCCAATCACTGAATTGAATCACTTTCCCCCAAATCTGCAACCAAAGTGAATACTAGTCACTTTGCACAGGCCTAATGAGTAGTGTGGCTCTGCCTTCCAAGAGGTGAAGCCAGACCAGTTTGCCCTGCACCTCATATGCATATAAATTTTTGGAACATCCAAGGACTTGTGACAAGAACACCCAGGTCCAGTCATGAGTGGGGCCTAATTAGCACATGGATCATTTGTGGGAGGGTGTCTGGAATGCATACAAATACAAAGCTGTGCTGAGCTATGGGGTCTTTATGACTTGAAATGCTGTTGACTCTGGTGGGGCCCACACCAGTGAACTATTGGGAAATCATAAGCCTTTAGTTTTGGACTAATATAATGCATAGTTTTTACTACATAAAAGCAGATGTCAAAGTGCTGCTCAAAAGTATCTTTATGGTGTACTTGTGCTAAAATTTGCAGCATTTTCAAGAAAAGATAACATGCATCAATGCTGGATGAACTGAAGTGCATGGGTACTATATGCAAATTGCTACAGTTGTGTTTAGTTTCAAATTTATTGTTTTCAAATTTACTTCCATGTGCTCAGGGAGAGCAGGGTCTGACAGTAAATGGGGAAGGGGAAGAGAGATGGGAGATGGGGAAGGGGCTGCCAGTGGAAAAAGTTGGGGGGAAGCAGATAGCAAAGGGATACTATATTGAATGGAAGTTGTCACTGCATCACTGGATTCTTTAGACCACTTTGTGTGGATAGTCTGTACATGCTTGCTGGAACCACTCCATCAAGCATCACAAGAACAGTTGCAAGCAACCTGACCTCTTCCCACTCCCCGCCCCCTTGCCCCCCAATTTATTTTCCCTGTTGAAGCAATGAAAGGGGGACAAATTCAAGGCAAACTTCCAATAATTCAATGTGATTCTATATTGGACAATTATAACAATTTAAAATTTTTTCCATATATAGAATACAGTTATTGGGGGTGGGGGGTCATCTTATAATCGGGATTGCCTTTCATTCGGGCAAATATGGTATTGTTCTATTGCTCACTATATTTTTACTGAAGCTGGGCATCACTCTACTAGTTATCATTTTCTATTTTTTTTAAATTAGTCCCATCAAAACTGTCTCTGGATGAACACACATTATAAAGATTAAAATTAAGATCCAGTTAATTCAGGGTGTCAAAGATATGGCTCATGGGCTGCACCTGCCCTATGCCACTAATATAACTCAAGGGGCTTGTGGGGTTTGATACCTCTGAGTTAAGTAAGGTTAGACTCAAATCCAAGAGTCAAGCACTAAACCTAACATACAATTACTTGTTGTCACTTTTCTGAAAAAAGCAAGAAAGAAAATAATTTTACACTGTGTCCTGATGTCTAGTAGGAGGAGAAAGCTGTTTTAGTGAAAGTTCTCTGCCATCAGAGCATTTATGCTTTCTTATCTCTAGCTGTTCATCTGAGCATATTGACCTAACTGAACTCTCATGATCATAAAAAAAGGGAGATGCCATTTTTCAGATAATTAGAGGTATGTCTACACTAGGCCTGGCATGTATGGGGAAGGCCATTCAATAGCATATGACACTGTCCTTGCTAAAATAGTTAGCTTGACAGAAGATCATCAGGTAGTAGGACTGATATTATTTCTACTAGAAAACCAATGCAGGAAGCAGGGTCACTGAAAATGAAATGGTCTACCACAAGGCAGTGTACTTGTGCCTATTCTATTCAGCATCTACACACAAATGACCAATCAATCCATCCCCCACAAGTTTTATCTATGCAGATAATGTATTTATCACTGCAGAAGCCAAGGACTTTGCCCAACTCAAAGCCGTGTTCATAACAGCACTCTCCAGGCTCTTAGATAGTAAATGAATTGCACACCAGCCCAGTTGGAATGTAAATGAGGTTTTTTTCACCTCTGAAATCTCAAGGCCAATAAATAACTCAATATCTAGAATAGGGTATGATTTACCTACTGCTGGAACCCAGTCTACCAGTGGGTGACTCTGGACTGCACTTTCTTTCAAGACACATGTAGAGAAGAAAAAGTTAATACCTGGAACAATAAGAACATATAAGAAGCTTATATGTTCTAAATGATGTATGGGGAGGAGGAGGGAGCCCAGCAACACTGTGAATCATGTACTTGCTACTCTTGAATTTGGCAGCTGAATATATATGCTCAGTGTGGGAAAGAACAACACATGTAAAGAAGCTGGATACTGTGCTGAATGAAAGTTGCCATTGAATCACTGGATACTTTAGACCACTTTGTGTGGATAGTCTGTACAGGCAGTCCTTGACTTAAGACATTTCGAGTTGCAATGAATGGCACTTATGACATTTATAAATTGATACCCTGTTTTGACTTTCTGATGTCAGTTTTGACTTTACGATGCTTGATCTGATGCAACACCATGCCAGCGAACAAGTTTGCTGCGTCAACCATCTCCCTGGAGAACATTTAGGAGCCAGCAATCAGACAACACTACAGAAAAAACTGCAGCCAAGACTCCTGAGAAGACTCCAGCCAAGACCCCTTCAAAAATTTCAGCAAAGTTACCTCAGAGAAGTCCTTCCAAATCAATATGATTGCTGTTTACAAAATAAACACATTAATGTAGCTATATTACTCATCTATAATTGATTGAGTATAAAATTCTGGAGTATTTTTGGTGAAAATAGGGTATCGGGCCTTGGTTCAGGAACCAATACCCCATTTATAACATTGTTCCTATGGGAAAATCAGTTTCGAGTTACGATGTGTCGACTTAAGATGTGGTTTTCAGGAACCAATTGAGGTGTAAGACTGAGGACTGCCTGTACATGATTGCTGGAATTGCTCCACCGGACATCAGAAGAACAGTTGCAAGCAAGAAAGAACATGTTAATTGGCTAATATCATTAAAAAGCTTTCTCACTGTAAGGTAACTGCATAAAAAAACACTAGGAGCTACATAAAAGAATACTATATGGGGTGCTTGCAACTCAGCGTGACAAATGAAGGATTAGAAATGAGCGGTGATGTTGCTGAATATCTATCTGCAGGTATGGGAATAGATTGGTTAACCCTGAGATGTTTGAATTACCTCCAAGGAGAAGCCAGCAGGACAAAAGATAACATCTGGAAATGGAGCTATTCTAATTCCAAAGACAGATGTGAATGCAGGGAAATCCAGACTATGGATCTGTGCTCTCTTGAAAGAGCCATTTAACATTGCAGGCCAAACCATGGCTACAGATTGGGCTATAACATGTGCCTGCTTTTGGAAAAAAAGGTTATTTGTGGTTGAAGGACACAAGAACAGCAGTTTCAGAGTGACACTTGACCATGTATTTGGATGACTGGAGGGAAGTTGGAGATACCTTAGGACAGAGGTGGAGGCTGCTGAGCAGCATGTCTTCTTTGGACACAAGGATTTTCTGAATGAAGACCTGGAGTGACAGCTTCTGCTAACTGGGCCCAATTGGTCAGGGGGTTGTTGTGCTCCTACTTGGAGAGTAGTATGTAGTGGTAGTGATGAAATCATATTCTGAAAGCATTCTATGTATTTTTTTCAACCAATGAATAAAGAAAAAATTAAGTTGTAAGTAAAAATATTTATTGAAAATAATAAAGTGCAAACTACAACTCTAAAGTTTTGAATGCACACATATTTGTGCTAGTCACAAGCTTGTGTATATGGGGTCATTCTCAGTGTTTTGAGATATGGGGTGGTGATGGAAGAGCCTGTACCTTGAATTTGTGGGAGTTTCAAAGATAGTTCTGAAACCAGTCCTCTTCCTGGCTTGGGTTGTAGAGTGATGATGGAACTGGCAATTAGATAAATGATTTTAGCTTTGCTTTCTTGTAAAGAGTGAATGGACAGTTTAAAGATTCTTTAGATGAATCTGATATCTTTCATTAGACCAACTTAAACAGTTGGAAAAAAAAAATTAGGCAAGCTTTCGAATTCAAAAACCCTTTGTCAGGCGAGGAAATTTCTGCAGTGGTATGTGCTCTTCCTGGATGGAATGAAAAGTAAAGAAGCTAGAGGCTGAGCTGGTATGTATGCAAGATAGGCAGTCAGTGAAGATATAATTTGAGGAGTCAAAGGGTGAGAGACAGGCTGGGTTGAGGACAGAGAAGGGGGATGAATAGTGGAGAGGTACCAGGGGAGTTGGATGTCAGGCAGGTTATGATGTGTCATAAATCCAATGTCTATATTTAGTCCATGATTTTCAGTATCCAGGAGGTTGATGAAACGGAGTTCATAGGCTCATCTCTGGTAAGTGTTATGTAAGTTTCCTTTGAGGATCAGGACTGAGAGATTGGAGAGAGAGTGGTTTTCTTGTGAGAAATGTGCCCTCACTGGTAATTGGGTATTTCTGTCTTTGATGGATTTCCGGTGTGCATCCATTCTGGTGCGCAGTTGTTGTTTGGTCTCTCCTACATATTTTCCATCAGGACATTTGGTGCATTGGATGAGGTATATTACATTTCTGGAGGCGCAGCTAAAAGATCCTGGGATGCTGATGGATCTGTTGTGGGGTGTAGTAATAGTGGGGGTGGTGATGTTTTGGCAGGTTTTGCATTTCTTGTCCTGGCACGGTCTGGATCCTTTTGGTGTGTTCTGGGCCTCAGGAAGTTTGCTTCTGGTGATGAGGTTAGCGAGGTTTGCTGCTTGTTTGAAGGCTAGGATGGGTGGCTCTGGGAAGATCTATTTAAGAATAGGGTCTCTTTCTAGTATGGGTTGCAATTGTTTGAGGATTTTCTGTACGGGTTTGAGGGAGGGGTGATATGTCATAACCAGCAGTGTGCGATTTGTGGGGTTTTTTTCTTCTGTACTGCAGCAGTTCTTCACGGGGTATCCAGGTGGCTCTTTAAAACGTGCGATCTACCTCTCTGGAGGAGTGTCCTTGTTGGGTGAAAGCCTTTTTGGCAATCCCAGGTGGGAGGTTCTCTTCCGTGCAAATTTGGTGGTATCTGAGGGTTTGGCTGTATATCACAGCTTTTTTTGTGTGTTTCGGGTGATTGCTGGTTCTGTGCAAATATGTGTGTTGGTCTGTGGGTTTCTTGTATAACGTGGTCTGTATTTTATCATTCTGGATACTGATTATCATGTCTAAAAAGGAGATGTTGGTGCTGGAGTATTCAAGAGATAGTGTTTTTCCAGCTATTTAAGTTGGTCTAATAAAAGATATCAGATTCATCCAAAGAACCTTGTCTGCCTATGTCCTTAGACCAACACAGCTACAACTTACACCCATGGACAGTTTAAAAGCATTCCTGCACAGCATGAGAGTATGGCTCATTTGGTGATTCACAAGCAATACATAATCTTTTTTCTCTGCTTAAAATTTTCTAATGAATTCAAGCCAGGTATCATGGGACAGACTCTTCTCTCATTTATACTTGATTACACTATGTATGATTACACTAAACCATAGTTACCATGTAGAAGTTGGTGGTCTGTTTGGGTTTACTATGGTGAACTTATAGTAGACTCATGACCAAATACCCAATACTTTACCTCAGATTACATGAAAATAAATAACATGAAGTAATCCTGTTAAGCTGTGGGTAAAAGTGACTGCAGTTTCAAATGCTTTCATGAAGAGACATAGGAAAACCACCCTTTGTCTTCATGTGTTCAGTATTGCTGTTTATCTGACTTCTGCATTTCAAAAAATACAAATGGTATTATAGCACCCCTGGCCAGAATCCTGCTCAAGTAGCTGGACTATTTACTTCTGTCCTCTAGAAAGGTCTTGTCATACATAGAATGACAAGAATAATTAAAAGATGGTAGTGGAAACTCAAAATCTCTCCTTATGAGAGATTTTACAACATTTTCCCACGTTCATGTAATTAGTTCAGATTCACAGATTATAGTGGTAAGTCTCAAACCATGGTGTCATCTACATTTGCTCTGAGAAGAGTTAGACAAATACAGGATTTAAACCATAGGTATTCTTTTGTGCTTATGTTTTTGTGGGTTAAAAAATTAAGCTATTTTTTTCTTCCATTATATTTTTACTTGCTCATATTTATATCAGTGAAGTTACTCCTGATTTTTGGAGGTGTAACCAAGATGGAAAACCTTCACCTCAGTAAATATAAATTGGTAATGGTATAGCCATGCAATTACACCAATTCCAGGGCCTTTTCACCAGCTGTGGCAGTTCATTCTAAAACATAGCATTACAATGTATTTTTTTCAGGGTATGAGAAAATCAGTGTCACAGCACAGCAAAATTCCTTCACAGTTCAAATAATCTAAATCATTTATCTTCAAAATGTATGATTTGTTGTGATTCTGGAGAAAATCTACTGCCTGTTGAAATATGAAGCTTCCCATTGACTTCAGGGATGTCTGGATCAGGCCCTGTATTTAAAAAAAATAGGTGGTGTTTGATTACCACATAGATTCTAGCCTTTTTTATTCTGATAAACTATAATCTGCATTAGTAGTAAACACATAAAGGTTTCCTTCTCTTTATACATTAGTCAACTTTTTGTGAAGGAACTTTATTTTTATATATTTCACAGCAAATCCTTTTTTAATTCCTAAAAGTTCTGTTCTAATTAGCAATGAGGAAACACCAGTTACTTGTTGAGAGTAGCTTTTTCAATGTATTCTTTCACTATTTTGGATTGCCAAACTCTACTTTTAGAATTTGATTTTTTCCTCCCAAATTCTGTGTGTCCTTTGCTTTTTTCATGACCAAATAACTGTTTTTGGATGATAAGTAAAGTGGATTTTTTTTAAGTCCCTTCAGTTCAACAACAACAAATTACTGATTTTTGCATGCAGATCAATTTTTTCTCCAGTCATATACTGTATTCTTATGAGTGGATATGTACACATGGCCATGTAACAGGATATGCTGCATCTATGGGGCATGTCATGGGACACATAGTATATGTTAAAAGCTTTTAAAACATGAGTGATTGCACATTCAAGCAGTAAAATATGTGCAAAGTGAATGTGTATTGTAGACAGGATTCTCTGGGTAGATATCTTTTATTAGACCAATTAAACAGTTGGAAAAATTGTTCTTTGCAAGCTTTCAGGCACCAACACCCTTCTTCAGAGATGTATAGAGCCTTCTGGTGAATTGTGCACTCTCCTGGATAGAACAGAAGTCAAGGTGCAGGTCTGTGAAAATGCAAATGCGTGGCTGTGAGGATCTGAGAGGTGGAAGACAATAGGTGTGAGATAGAGGCAAGGGAAAAGGGAAACATTGAACTGGTGAATAATGTAGCTGTTAAAATGCAGACAGGTTACCTGGGGTTATTAGATAGCAGGCAGGTTCTAATGTGCCATAAATCCAATGTCTATATTTAGTCCATGATTTTTTGTATCCCTTTAGTCCATGATTTTTGGTATCCCTCTGAAGATTAGAATTGAGAGATTGGGGAGAGAGTGGTTGTCTTGTGAGAAGTGTACATCCACAGGTAACTGGGTGTTTTGGTCTTTGATAGATTTTCAGTGTGCATTCATTCTTGTACACAGTTGTTGTTTAGTTTCTCCTACATAGTTTCCATCAGTGCATTTAGTGCACTGGATCAGACATATTACATTTCTGGAGGTGCAGATGTAAGACCCAGGATGACGATGGTTCTGTTGTAGGGTGTGGTTACTGTGGGAGTGGTGGAAACATGTTGGCAAGTTTTACACTTTTTGTCTCAGCATTTGGTGTGCTTTGGGACAAAGGAAGTTTGTCTGGTGATGAGGTTGGAGCTTCTTTAAAGGCTAGGATGGGCGCTTTCAGAAAGATGTCTTTAAGGATTGAGTCTTTTTCTAGTATGGGTTGCAATTGTTTGAGAATTTTCTGTATAGGTTCCAGGCAAGGATGGTATGGTGATGATATAACTAATGGTGTGTGATTCATAGGGATTTTCTTTTTTGTACTGCAGCAATTTTTCACATGCTATCCAGGTGGTGCTTCCAAAAAAAAATCTCTATGATCTATATCTCTGGAGGAGTGTCCTTGTTGGCTGAAAGGTACTTTGAGATTAGCGAGGTGATGGTCATGGGTATTTTCCTCAGTGCAAATTCAGTGGTATCAGAGGGCATGGCTGTACATCACAACTTGCTTGGTGTGTTTAGGGTGATTGCTGGTTCTGTGCAGGTATGTATATTGGTTCCTAGGATTCTTGTATATGGTGGTTTGTAATTCTGGATAGTGATCATAGGGTCTAAAAAAGGAAATGTTGGAGTATTGAAGATATAGTCTGATGGAGGCGTGATGGTTATTGAATTTGTGATGGAAATCAATCAGAGACTGAGGTTCTTGGTCCAAATGATGATGATGTCATCTAGGGATAGCATGGGTTTGATGGTACAGTTTTTGCAGAATTCTTCTTCCAGGTGGGCTATAAAAAATGTTTGCATATTGTGGGGCCATTTTGGTGCCCATAGCTGTACCCGTGGCCTGGAAGAAATGTTGATTATTGAAACGGAAGTCCTGTGTAAGGATGAAGTGTGTAAGTTCAGTAATATCTTTAGGTCTGTACTCTGGGTTGTAATCTTGCTTTTGTAGGTATGTAAGGCACGCTTGGATGCCATCCTGGTGTGTTGAGATGTTGGTATGTAAGGTGGTAACATCCATGGTGGCAAAGAGTGTATTGCTGGAAAGGTGGTCTATGTTTTTAAGTTTTCATAGGAAGTCTGTTACGTCTGAGAGAAAACTCAGTTTTTGGGTGACAAGAGGTTTTAGGATGGATTTGTTGAAACCTGATATTTCCTCAGTTAGGGTTCCATGGTTGAATATTATAGGTTTGCCTGGGTTTTCTTGTCTGAAGATTTTAGGGACAATGTAAAAAGTCCCTGTATTAGCCCGCTGAGGGGAGGGGAGGGATCAAGTTTTGTAGTTTTTCTTGTAGGTCAGATGGAAATGATGGTGGTTTTGAATTTTAAGGTGAAAAGGGGAGTTGGATCTTCCCCTAGTTTTTCATGTTGGTGGTGTCAGAGAGCTGTTGGCTTCTTTTATGCAGTCTTCACAGTTAAGGATAACTATAGTTCCTTCTTTATCTGCTGGTTTTATTACTATTTGGTGGCTGAATCTTAGAGATTCTATGGCCTTTCTGTTTGAGAGGGAGAGGTGGTTGTGGTGGTGTTTGTTGTTCATTAGTTCATTGTTCCCTGAAACAGTCAATATATTGTAGTAAACTTGTATTGTAGTAAACTTGAGACTTTTTGGATGAGGAGCATCTCTGGCTTGTATTAAGGAACATGTTCAGTTACTGTTGGTTTGATCCATGGAAATAATATGTGTAATTTATGGCCCTCCAGGATCCCAGATTGCACTGCTCCCAGAAACCCACCCCTGTTCGAAGGGCTGGTCTACACACCCCCAGAACTTTTTGCCCAGAGGATGGTACTGGCCCCAAAGTGACAGCCCTACCTTCCCTGGCAGTGTGCAGTCTGGGCCCACATGGTTACACCCCCAACCACCCATTGGAACTTTCAGCATTTGCTGGGGCCTATCATTTTTGCTCAAGTGCTCCAGTGTGAACAGCAGTCTTGAACAAAATCAAACCAAAGAATGTTCTCCTTTGACTATGCAGTTTGTGAACTGGAGTCATAGCATCATGACCTGGAGCAAGGAGAGAACTATTGCCACCATGTCCAAAAACACAAAGGGCAGCTGACAAAACCATGCAGTCTGAGTGCATTACAGGCCACCTGGTGGCTTGGGGCACCAGTGGAGTGGCAGCAGATCCACACTTAAATCAAGAGCATGAAGTCACAGAATGTTTTGGGGCAGGGATGCCAACAAGGTCTCAGGGGTCATGAGGATTGTAGATGCCTTCCTTGAGGACAACTCTGTTACCCACTTCTACATCATAGACTGTACAGCCATGGGCCATACATGGCATGACATGAAACACTCATCATTTGGGTTCCAGTATGGTAGCTGCCTCCATCACCCCAAGGAACTGGGGTTCCTACCAGCTGCTTTCTGGTGCCGGTGAAAGCTGTCATCTTGTGGGATTCCAGGCCCCCTCACAGCTCAGGTTTGAGGTGATTGCAGGTAAGAGCATTCAGGCAGGGCACAGGACATGGCATCATTCTTCAGGGCAGAGCTTGCAGGAGGAAGGTTGAGGTGATCCTAGTACAGGATGATATTGATTGGTGCTTTCATTGCAAAGAAGGCTGGCAGAGCTATGAAACTAACACATGCTAAGAAAGGTCTCTAAATCTCCATGTATATTTCATGGAATTACCATCTTGCCTAGGGAGGCATCATAACTAGCTACTGCCTTTTGTGACTTTAGGTGGGTGCCAGCATGAAAGCTTGCAGAATAACTAGAGGTATATCTTGCAGGGTTGCCACCTGCAAACTCTACGAGCTCCACTCTGTGCTGCCAGGACACTTTTGCCAGGGAGACATTGGCCACAGAAATGGGGTCTTGAGAAGGGGACAGACAAATTAGCATGGGTGTGGGGGTGCCTTTCTAATGAGTTATTTGTGTCTACTTTTGGGAACCTCTGGGGAGGGATGTGCAGGAGACAGCTAGTTGAGAGTAGTTAACTGATAGAGTCCTTACTATAGTACTGTTCTGCTCTTGTCCTGCTTGACTGTGGAAATAATCAGGGAAAGAAAGATGTGCCAGCTTTCCCTCATATCTTCTTATAAGTCTGTAGCAATTTCAAGGTGTGTTTTGTATCAACTCACTGTTGTCTGTGCACCTGACAGAGTATGTGTGGGGATTCAAGAAATTACACAAATTATTTACCAACTCACTGGAGGTTGAATCTATTTTGTTCAGTACTCAGCATTTGCTTCGGCCCAGGAGAGCTCAAGAAGTTCCAGCTCTCATGCTGCCCCAAGGACACAAAGGAAAACTCCCTCTCAGAGGATGTTCCATAGCCAAAAATGTCAGTAGGACCACAGAGATGACATGCTGGAGGAGCTCCTGGAGTCCTCTACATGCCAAGTTGACACCAATGACCGATGGCTTCCTGGCTATGAGTGCTACCAGGATCGGCCAGAGAAACTGCTAAGAATTCTTCAGCAGACTTTTTTGGCTGAGAACTACCAATTCCTGGAATTGGTGTGGGGACTGTTGAGGGGCTTAGAGAGGATCAAGAATTGCCTTCCACATCTACCTATCTCTCCAATCTGCCATGGAGTTATGCCAGTCCTTCCTGGATAAGGGAGCTACTGCTGTGGACAAGCATGTCCATGCCATGATTGTGAGGCTGCAGACACCTGCAGCCATCTGTCCTCTGTAACCCAACCTGAGGCAATAGCACCACCCTCACTCCAGATTGGGCTACCATGGAGATTGGCATGTCCTCCCCCATCCTTCTCTGGCCAAAAACTTCTGCTAGATGGCCAGCTAGGAGCAAAAGGAGGTTGGTCAGGCATGTTGTATGTATACATCCCCATTTTCTGGTTGCCTTGGCTGGCTGCAGTCTAGCACCTGGTGTTGTGGGACTCCAAACAGAGAGTGGAGGTCTGAGTGGCATGTCTGCTGAACACCCTGGCAGGGTGGCCCTTCCCATTCCTAGACCTATGTCCAGGGTACCTGCAGCCCAGCAGCAAAGAAGCAGCATTGCAAAAGGTACCTGAACTTCAATGATGAGATGGGAGGATGGATGCTGATGCTGTTTGCCTTCACTCAGGTCCCTAGGAGTGTGGAGCTGGACTCACCCATTGACATGGCTTTTGACCTGCTTCAGGACATCCAGCTCAGATGGGAAGGCATGCTTCCACACTACAGCACTCCCAAGGACTCTCGCAGCCAGTAGAGAGAAATGTACATAAGGGACTTGGGTGAATTCAAAAGCACCCCACAGCCCATCTAGTGCAAGTGCACATTTAGTGCAGTTTGCACAATGTCAGGAGTGTTAAGCTTATCACAGGTGTTTGTGAGATGGTCTTTATTTTTAAATGCTTATTTCAAGTGTATGAAGAAATGAAGCTTGCATAGTTATGAAATTTGTCCCTTTTTTGCTTCCTGTCAAGGCCACAACTTGAGTTGCTCACAACCCTGACCCACCAAGCAGTCCATGCCTTGGCTTCCCCCTCCAAGCCAGTTCTTGCAGACTCCCAATGCAGGACCCTCATACTGCCATGAGTCTTTCAGCACTCCATTCCTTTGTTTCCTCCTGATTCCATTCCCCACAATAGGGAGCAATAAGCCCAAGAGTTCCCAGGATGATGATGAAGTGAGTGATGTCACATTTGTATGTTGGAAGCATGAGGACCAGAAAGCCAGAAACAGGTAGAACAGTTAATGGCAATAAGAACTTGGGCACCCAAAAGGCTTTCATAGATGAGGTAGTCAGCCATCTGAGCTTGAGCACTACAGCTGCAGCCAGTGTAATTGAAGAGGCCCCAAGAGCACACGCTTGCCTTAAACTGTCTAATGTCCATTCTGAGATGGTTAAGAGTAGTCCAGACCCTGCGGGGTAACTGCCATCTTGAGGGGCAGAAGCTGGTATTGAGGATGAAGTTCTTTAGCCACAGTTCTTGGGCAGCATATTTCCTGCTCCACTGATGGGAGGTCCAGGTTGTAGGTGACATGCCATCCTCAGATTCAATGAGTTTATTGGCCTGAGTGGAGAATGGATTCTGAGACTTCAGGTGGAAACTTTGGAAAGGCACATTAAAGGTTTGATGGCCTCCATACAGTTCACGAAGCCCATCTATTTGAACCCAGCAATGACCTGTGGGTCCTTGAGCTGGATGAACCAAGACCCTAGCTCTTCAAGTCTAGTCTCACAAAATCTGTGTATGGCTATCATCACTGTTGTCCTTCCCATCCTGAACCGGCTGGTATCAGAACTGAGGTGTCAGTGTTCACCAAATCCCAAAGCATTGTGACTATGCAACTCTTGACAGACATGTGGTGCTGATGTCCAGTGTTATAGCATTGCTTCAGGTGGACAGCTCAGTGCAAAGGTCCATGAATGTGCCACTGGATGTCCTACAGTTTTGCCTCCATTTCTTATTGTCCCAAGTTCCAAGCACAAGCAGCTGCCTGCAGTCTGAGCTCGCTGGACTGGTGCTTGGCAGTGATGAAGAGGCATGTAATGTTGGGCCAACAGTGCCCTGGTTGTGTGGCGTCATGCTATGTCTCCTGTAAATTGGCCAGCATGATATCCATGGCAACATCATGGTCCTAATGTCGGGTTTCACCAGGGCCAGGAACTCATGCTGTCAAACTACAGAGTGCCTGTGGATTAGAGTGCACAGGGCAGAGATTTACTTGGTTCTACCACTGGTCATTTCCTGGTAATCCTTGGAGATTCAATCCCAACTGGGACAATTGGTCAAGGAGGGATTCAAGGTCCCAGGACAGGTTTAGGAAGGTCTGGAATTCACATCCTCAGTGAGACAGTGGACCAATCACCACTTTTCTCTATTTTCAGTTGTTTTTGACTGGTGTCAGAAAATTGAGAGAAAGTCACTTCAGCATGGCTTGTAGGGATGCCTACTCACCAATTCTCTAATGGAGGAAGATGAAATGTATATGTTATGGTTTGTAGTAAACATTATTGTGCACCTGTTCAGACCACATTCTAACTTAAATACTGTACAACATGTCATTGAGTTAGCCATGCAAAGTGTCCTGTGCAGGAAGGTCCTCTGTCTATTATTAAGCTGGCTTCAGCAGAAAGAGTGAATTTAGAAATGCAAAATCTGTAAACCAATCAAATAACTAATTTTAATTTCACCCAAAGTGCAGCAGGGGAGATTCTGTTTCAACCGGAGATTCTGCCATATTTGGGTTTTGTCTACGTGGGAACACCACGAAAGTTAAGATGCATCTTTTGAAGGTGTGAGGTGAATGCACATAAAGCACATTGAATTGCTGTGCGAATGTTCTCATTTAGAATTAATGTGGCCCTAGCTGACTAGCTCTCCTCTTCCCACAGAGAACTAAGACCACTTTATCTGTGACTGCACTTTAACTTAGATGCATTCATTTCTGAAATTTAAGTGATTCTTCCCTCTCCAAAGTGACTCTTTAAGCATGGGATGTCCGAGTCGGTCTCCCATCAATGGAGGTACACATTTTTCTAATGACCTACACTTCAGATTTGGTGGAGGTTTTGTTATATAATGAAATAATCTGCAAAAACTGTTGTCTAACCAGTGCACAGTCCATGATTAAGCTACCATTGTCTTTTATGTAAGTGGCCAGGTAGCATAGCAGTGTTTGAAGTGTTTCATAATAAGTGCTGAATATTTAGCTTGATATGCCACCATGCATTCCCCATGGCTTTTCTGTATACATTCTGGGAAATTTTTGTGCATCACATTGTGGGATTTCTACTGGCAAGCAATAGAATTATTGAGTTTAAGATCAAAACCATGGCTACTCTTGTTCCAACCTATCAACCGTGTCTTCTTTTATGAGCTATAGCCATTTTTAAGCAGAAGCTTATTGATAGGTTTGCATAGTTCAGGTTACAAAATGGTATGCGGGCTATGAGTGGGATACAAGTGCCTATGATTCCCTCAGCAGGCCTTTGAGTTCAGCAATAGAATGAAATTTTAAAATTTCAGTGGTGTTATCAAGCTTTAAACAGGGTGCATGGGTGAAAAACTCAAATGGGTCCTTGGTTCATTCCAACCCATGTGAGAAGTTTATTGATTAACTAGTGAATTGCCTGTCAAGAATGATGGGGTGGCAGGAGGCAAGCGGAGATGGAGCACCATCACCCACCATCCCACACTGCTGCTGCCTCCCGAGGGGGGATGGCGGGGGAAGCTTACACGCAGTGGTACTGCTGCCACCCACTGCCCCCTGCTGCTGCGACTCCTGGCTGTGCACCCCTCCTGCTCTGCGCCTGGCCCTGTGACACCCCCCTGCTCTGTGTCTGGCTCTGTACCTCCCCAACCCCCACTCTGCATGAACCCCCCAGGGTGGGGGGTGGCTGTCACTCTGCATCTGGCTGTGCACTCCCCCACATCTCTGTGTATGGCCCTGTACACCCTCCTGGGCTGCTCTGCATTCGGCCCTTTGCCACCCCGATAACTCTGAATCCCACCCCACTACCCTCCCCCCTCACTTTACATCTGGGCCCATGCCTCTGGCCTTGTGCCACCCCACTCTCCACTCCATGTTCACCTGGTCCACTCTGCTTGGCTTGCTCCACTGGAGCTATGCCCTGCCTGTCATTCTTGATAAGCGTTCTTGATGCAGCAGTGGCTGGAACCACATCCCACTGGGAGATGTGTCCCCCAAGAGCATTACAGACACAGACAAACAGACTAAGCCTTTTATATATAGATATAGATATAGAACAGACAACTCGAGATTAATAGTGAAGCATAATCTTACAGGATGGGTCTTGACTACCATGAAGCAAAGCTGGCCAGGCTTTCAGTCCTCATCAGCAGGGCTCCTCCAGATGGTTTGGCAGGTATTGCATAGAGGTCCAAGGTCCCAATGCAATCCTTTGATTTTTATACCCTTTCTTGATCTTTGCATGCTTTGGCTGGGCTTTAACCGATCAAATGCCAAATTGATATCTTATATATCCTGTGGCTTTTAGTTATTGTTCTCTGGAAATGCTGATCCCTGTCTACTCAGCCTGTTGCCAATTTTCAGTCATGCCTGCTCAGCACATTAGGAGGAGCTCCTCTTCTGTTGACAAGTTTCAGCCATGGGTGCTGGAGGGTTCTGAGGCCTTGCATCTGCCTAATCCCTGCCACCAAGTTTTAGTAATGTATGCTGGTGCATGTCAGATTTTGCTGCTTTTTACACTTACAGTGGATATGGTTCCATAGTGCTGCAAAGCCTGGTCAGTCATCTAGGAAGTTTCATCAGTTTTGCACTGCCTGGCGATTGGCTTCCATGTAATAGTTTGTGAACAAGTGCAGCTTAGACTGGCAGGAACTTAAGAAAAGGCTTTCCCTTTGCCTCACAGATGTTGTGTAGGACACAGGCATTTTGCAGTCCTTTGTATCTAGACATGTCCTTAGGCTCCTTCAGCAGGCCTTGAAGAACCCATATGAATATTCCGCAGCCATTTAGCAGCTGTTGATGTCTTTACAGGTATCAGCCAGGGCTGTAATGAGAAGGCACCGTTTCCAGTTAGCAATGGGAATAGTCACTTCCTCCACCTTGATGCCAGGTGTACCAGGGACAAACTCTCTTGACTGTATCAACTCTGGGAAAATCCTAAATATCCTGGCATTGCGCATGCTGTCTGATCAGCCAGCATTTACATGTGTGAAATGATCATGGTGGCTCATGACCACCTACATCATGATTGAGATGAAGCACCTGGCAGTTCATGAAATCATAATCATGGTGCACAGGGGAAAGGATAGTAATGTGTGCCATTGATAGCTCTGATACAATTTGAGAACCACAGGCTGGCAAAACCATCCACAATCTCCCGTGAATCAGCAAGGCATATCATTGATGGGGTTGTTCGGGTCAGAAGGAACCTTAGCAGATCATCGAGTCTGACCCCCTGCCCTGGGCAGGAAAGAGCACTGGGGTCAGATGACCCCAGCCAGGTGTATGTCTAACCTCCTCTTAAAGACCCCAAGGTAGGGGAGAGCACCACCTCCGTTACCTTGGGGGAGGCTAGACATACACCTGGCTGGGGTCATCTGACCCAAGCACTCCTTACCTGTTGGATTGCCAGGCATACCTCTCAGACTTCCTTTCCCTCTGTGGACTTGTCAACAGTGAAGTAGTTTGCCATGGACTGGAGGCAGCAATCTTTCATATTGTGATAGTGATGTGTTTCGCACTTGCAGACCATACTGGTACAGCATTATGAGTTTGCACTTGAGATTACATGGAAAAGGCACTGCTTACAGACCCTACTATGCAGTACTGTACAGCTGCAACCCTCATTCTAGTACTCTGACAGTTTGATTCAGAGGTCCATGAAGGTGCCCCTTGGACATGTGGAGGTTCAGTTGCCACTAGTACTTGTCCACGATCTGTTTCCACAAATTATTGTTTGTCTTCTTACATCAGATATGCTGCTCCACAGTTTGAAGATGCTCTCACTTCATCCCAGGGACATTGTGCAGAGCTGTAGCCAGTACATCCTCAAGGCAGCATCTGAAATTGCATGAATTCTCCCCTGCAAGTTGTCCTTCCTTACTCTTTGAACGAAAGATTGAAATCAAGCTTTACAGTAGAGTCTGCCTACAGTGTCTTTTCCATGTACTCTCAAGTCCAATGCTGTACCAATATTTTCTACAAGGCAAGGCCCTCATATGGATCCATTCTGCAAACTGCTTGATAGCTGTGGGTGTCAGTGTGTCCCAGGGGAATGATAAAAAGGGGATGGAGACCCCTCCACCAATGCAGGTCATGGTGCAGACAACCCGCCACAATGCCAAGAAGAAAAGCCCTGAGAACAGGGCAAACTTACCACCTGCAGGCACAGCCAGAGCCCCAGAGGGGTGGAGCACCCAGGTGGTTCACCAGCTGCTTTTCTCTGTGGCTGGGGCCAGCATGTACCTATGATGTCATTGGGGAATGCCAGCCATCAGGGATAAAAGCCAGCAGTAGGAAGGCAGTGGAGGACAGCACAGCAGGGGAGCAGCTGTGGGACTGCCTCACCAGGAGAGATGGAGGCCCTGGAAATGGCCAAGAAGAGGCCGAAGAGGGACTCAGCTGGAAGGTCCAAGGCTGGATTTAAAAGGCCATGCCACCCTGTCCAGTGAGGGAGTTGGCCAGGGGGAGGACAGTGAGACCAGTAGATGCAGGATGCATGAGTGGGAAGTGGGAAGAGACCCCCCCCCTCCCCCCCCGGAATTATGGTTCTTTAGTTAAACTTTAGTTACCCCGCAAAACACCTCCAGGGTCAAAGGGGAGGCCATAGGGCAGACACTGATAGTGAGCAGGCTGGGGCTGCTCAGAAGAGCCCAACGCAGAGAGGCTAGGCCCACTAGTGAGGCCATCACCCTGTCCTGGGCAAACCCAGGCAGTGGGAAGAAAGACTGTTGGAAGCCCTGAGGGCCAGCGGGGCAGAGAGGGAGGAGGAAACCACATCAAGGGAGGGCCAAATCACCCATTGTTTGGCAGCACTGATGGGCTGGTGCATGGCTGGGGCATAGGGAAGGTGGAGTCCCAGGAAAGCCCGCTAGCGACAACACCCAGTGCATTTCTCACAACAGAAGGAATCCCTACTACTGAAGAGAACACCCAAGACATGGCAGGTGAGTACCAGGGTGTTCCCCATGGAGAATGTGACACCGCACCATGACAATCAGAGCCACCCATGAGGCAGACCCCTAGCACACAGTCTAGGGCTGCAAAGGAGAGGCTCCATGAAGTCAGGTGGGTACACAGTGGTATTTGCATCTAGCAGTTGTAAAGTGTGAGTCCTGGCCTAGTCATAATGTTGATTATGTGTGTGTAGGATGGGTAGAGGTTAGAAGTCTCTGGAAACATCTAAACTTCTGACCTTGATGATGCTATGACCTACTTAGGAAACTGAGGCATGTGCAGTTGAAACCTTGTTATAAAACCAAAGAGCGGGAATGTTATGTTAATAAGTTATGAAGTGCTAATGAATACGAGTGGTCCAAGAAAATGATACTGTTGAGTGACATTGATTGACTGAGATGTGCAAGCAGTGACTGGATCGTGGTATGATTGGCAGGTGGCATGAGGTGGCCACTACAAAAGCCAGTGTGAGGCACCATTTTGGGGGGGCTGTCTGTGCACGTGCATGCATATGCATGAGTGTGCAGGAGCATGTATGTGTGCGTGCATGTCTGCGTTTGTGGTAAAGAGCATGTGCGCCAAGACGCTGTGTGATCCGAGTCTGAGAGCCTGAGAGTTTTGCATGGTGTTGAACCTGTTGGAGAGGCTGGGAAGGTTGGGAGCGTGGGGAAACTGGAATTCTCACCTGAGATGCTCACCTTCACTTCCCCATAGGATGGATAAAGTGTCACCCTTCCCTTTTGAGGTCTCCAAGTACTCCACTTGCGGAGAAAAGGGTAGAAATCCTCTTCCTAGCAGGGATCTGAAAGGAGGCCCTGCAGCCTGGGTGTCAGTGCTCTTGGCTGCCACCACTGGTGACAGGCTAGTACGGCTCTCTGAATATATTTGTATATAGCGTTGTGTTAAGTCCATGTTGCTATGATTATTGTTATTTTGGCTTGTAATATAGATTGCTTATTAACCCTTACTTTGGTGTTCGTGTTCATCAATAGTAGTGGGCCTCAGGGTGGGGCTGGGCTGCAGGCCAGTACTCTGAGGGGTTAAGTCTTTCAAGTGCAAGCGAATCATAGACCCCTGGCACAGTAGAGGCCTAACAAACCTCTGTCCCTGTAATTACCATAGCCCTTGTGCCGGGCCAGTATTCACAGTGATAGCAGTGGAAATACTAGGCAGTCTGAAGTGGAAGTTGCATAGAGACTTCAACTAAAATCCTTCTAAAAAAAATGTACCAGCTTCTCCCACCTGGTTGAATATTCAACGACTCCTTTGTGGAGCACTGGACACTTGACCACCTTGAAGCATGCTGGGATGCACGCTCTCATCCGCCCTCTGCAAGCAGAGAAGCAGCCATACATTCAGCCACTCACTAAGTTCTGACTGGAACGTACACATATTGCCCTTCCAATCCCATAACTTTTTGGAGCTGGGACAAACATGGCGACCTCTGGACCTGAAATAAATGTGACACCTGTTTGTATCCAGAGACAATTTTAAGGCCATAATATAATGTGAAGGAAAGATAGGAAATGTAGCAAAGAAACTTGCTTGGATAAACTGTAAACTTCCAATGATTTGCACCTTAAAAAAGGAATCTTACATAAAGTAGAAATTTAGCCACATTGTTAAGGATGAGAATAAGTGCGTGTAGAGACACAATCAGAAAGGCCAGGTCACAAACTGACATGGAACTAGTGAGAGATATAAGAGATGGCAATAAAGCATGCTATAAATATATTAAAATAAAAAAGAAGAAATAGGAAAGGGAAGGGCTGTTATTGAAGGGGACCTAAGAATGGGGAAATGAAGACATCTGAAACATTTAACCTATTTTTTTGCTTCATTCTTCACTAAAAAAGGTCAACTGTCAGATGCTAAGCACACTAAATATCAAGGACAGGAAGGTATGATACTCAACACTGATGTTTCCAAATCAGTTAGGTCTGACAAAATTCATCCTGGAGTACTTGAAAGAATTAGCCGAAGTAATTGCAGATCCATTGGTGGTATCTTTGATAACTCAAGGAGGGCAGGAAAGAACCTAGAAGGCTGGAAAATAGCAAATATAGTGCCCAACTTTTAAAAAGGCTGCAGGGGAGACCCCCAGGAAATTACAGACTGGATAGTTAAACTATGATACCGGTGTGATATTCTAATCTTGATACTGGTTTATTTTTTAGACAAGGATAGGAGAAACAGTAACTTTACTTTATTAAGGCTTTTGGCACTATTACCCATCACATTCAGTTAGCCAAGGAAATATGGTATATCAAAGAATCCACTGTAAGGTAGGTATATAACTGGTTAAATGATCATGCTCAAAGCCATCAATGTGTCAATGTCATACTGGGAGGAGGTATTAAATGAGGTTCTTCAGGGCCTTTCCTGGGTACAATACTGTTCAATATCTTCATTTATGATCATTTAGATAGTGGAACTGAGTGTACATTTAATAAATGTGTCTATGACACCTAACTGAGTGGGGTAACAAACAGTTTAGAGGGCAGGATTAGGATTGAAAGTTACTATGATAAATAAGAAAAATGATCTGAATTAAGTGGGGATGCAATCCAATAATTCAAAATCTTACACTTAGGAAGAACAATACAGAATGATGAATGAATGGTTAGGCTGCAGCACTACAGAGAAGGATCTGGGTGTTACAGTGGATTACAAATTTGAATATAAATCACTAAAATAAAACAGTTGAAAAAAAAGCTAATAGCATGCTGGGATACATTAACAGAATTGTTCAATACTATTCGTGGGAAGTGATTCTTCTAGTCTGAGTTCTTATCAATGATGAATACCCAGAATACTGTGTCCACAAGAAACACCTGAATAAATTGGAAAGAATCCAGAGATCAATAGAAAGAATTAGAAGTCTAGAAAAAACATGATATGAGGGAAGGTCAGAAAAAAAAACTGCCCACAGGGGATAAGACAAGATGTCATGGACTTAAATTTCAGCAAGGAAGATTTGAGTTATTTGGAACCTAAGTATATTTCCTAAAGTTATTAGGAACTATCTCACTATAGGGTAATTAAGCACTGGCAGTGATTATCCTAAAGAGGTCATAGGGTCACCATCGCTGGTGTTTGCATGTAGGTTAGACACTTATCTGGGATGTTTTAGACAGGGTGTTCCTGCTTTGGGCAGGCAGTGGGACTAGATGTCCTCCTGAGGGTCCTTCCAGCCATATTTGTCTATGATTCTGGTAGTGTTGCACTGAAAGGTATTCACAATGTGAATCTTTCAAAGACAAAGAATTGCTGGATATGCACAACAGCCCTTGACCACAAGGCCACTGAGACTTTCTAGGGATGGGCTTTGCCTCCAGTTTGTACCTATCAGTTGTGTCTATGAAGCCTTTACTAATTCTCTGCCCTTTTCTTTCCTCTCTCTGTCAGGTTCAGGAACCCTTTCCCTACACACAAACTTGTCTTCCTGTCCCTCTTATTGGATAAGCTCAAGAGTTCTTTAAACATGTCATCTTCGGATCTTCTCTTCCTTCAAGGTAGATTGAATAGGTTTCTCACTGTCTATGGTCTCTGCAACATCTTGGCAGATATGAGAAGCTGGGGGAAAAGAGGGACAGATAACTAATTATTGTGCAATGTGTGGTCTCCTTGACAACAGTGATATAGTGTTGCTTTGTCCTCATTTTTGGACCATGACCATGGGGTCTTCTCAGTCTTGGATGATCTTGAAAATATTTTCAAAATATTCTCCCTTTGTGTAAGATCTTGGGCCATATGGTGAGAAGGGTCACAAAGAGTCACTTTTTCATAATATTGGAACGGAGAAAATAAATAAAATGTGCAGCACTGCCAATAGAAAGGGAAAAGACACACAGGTGATGAGAGCAGAAGGTAGCAGCTAGTAATGTAATGTTCATTCCTGCAGGCCATCTTTACTTAGATGGATGTTGCCTTACCCTCAGAAAGAAAAGGTGGACTCTGTTAAAAAAATACAGTGTTCAGACAAAGATAATGTGTCGTGGTGCCATTCAACAGGATGATGTCCCCGCAAGCTGCTGCTGATGTGGAAGAAAACCACGAAGTATACAGACAGTGCTAAGAGAGCTGCACTGTGATATACTCTCTTTTCAAAATTAGCATGTGATTTGTTCTAAGTTCTCTCTTTTTTGATGCCCGTGGATCAGTGTGAAGTACATTTCGCAATACCAGAGTTCTGCAGTAGCACAAGAAGGGCAATGAAGTCATTGCAGTTCCTTGGCATTTCCTGTTCGCTCACTTTTAGAGGGAAGGGAAAGCTGGAGAGAGGATTGGAAATATCTTTGAATTACTTGAGCAGTTTACCTTAAACTCACATAGGCTGAAATCTTGAGAGCATTAATGGAATTGCAAACAAAAAGCAAAAATATTGTTTCTACTTTCCTGTATGTGATGAGTTAAATCCTCCTCATGCTTTACATTTTCATTCATTTTTGCAGTGTTTGTCTACAATGCCTTTTCCAAGTTACCTCGTAACAACTCAAGTTGGCTAAAACTGAAGGGCATTAATGAAACTGTGAGCTACATAAAAGATTACATTACTTTTTCCCCTGTAATTGCTACCACAGGAAAAAGTAGCTTTACTTAAAATCTCTTTTGTTAACCCTTGCAGTGCTGCCATCCTGAGGAGAGAAAGGCATGATTAGATGTTGAGGGAAAAACTATTAGGTTAGATGATAGAAAACACTGTAGTAAGAGGGTTTGGGAAATGTCAAAATGTAGTGGTGGGTGTGTGTGGCGGGGGTGGGGGGAGGCAGGACAATGATTCCCTTGCACTTCAGCTCTGTTTTGACAGATTGATAATGGGAAGAGATGTAAAAGCTGCAGAGGTAGGGAGACTAGACGAATATGGCTCAGCCCCACATGACCTAAGATAAAGTTGCTAAATCTTTTCCTTTGCCAAAAAGTTTTATTAATCTATCCTATAGTACTTGCTGAAAGTGGTTTCCAACATAGCTTAAGTCTCTCCTTGTGACAGAGTTAGATCATTTGGCCTTCGTTTGGCCAGACAAGAGTCCCTCCAGACCCGTATTGTTTTCTTGGAGCACAGAGATCTAGAGGTTCAGTAAGACTATGTTCACACTAAGACCAAACTCAGCTGACCTTGGTGGAGTTTTCTCAAGGTTGTCCACAAAATGCAGTAATTCAGCACTAAGATCTGTCCCAAATATATAGTCAAGTCCTTTAGACCAGCTGCAGGTCCCATGAGCATTCTTGAAAGTCCTATTACTGTCCTTCCCACTTATACTACACTTCCTCTTACTGTGGCTTTGGATTTGATCCCAGATGTATCCTCCTTGTTTTAGTTTGCTAACCTCTGGTATATTTGTGCATTGTGCTGACCAAAATCCATGTAAGCCTATACTTGCTTTTGTTCTCAGAAGGTAATGAAGTCAAGGACCTGAGCATGCAGCTGTGCTCTTCAGTACCCAAGGCACTACTCGTTAACAAGAAACATGATACAGGGGTCTGAAATCATTACAGGTTGGAACCACAAAGGACAGACTAAGTGTGCCTGTGTACCAGCATTTATACCATAGTCCACTCAGGAAAAGCCTGTAGCAATAGGTAGCATACACATGAACAGAGAGATCCCAGGAATAAATCAAAACAGGGTGGATTACCAATTGGAGGAGTTAGCAGGTGCATAGCATTTCCTATGGAATGGAAATGTTTCCACATATACAATGTTGCAGATAAGTTCATCCCCCATTTCAGTAAATCCACTCCCAATGCAGGTTTAAGAAAATGTTTAAAGGGTAGAGCATTTACATCGGCAAAAAAGAAAATGTTTTGGATATAAGACTTTTTAGTACAAAATAATTAAAGTAGACTGTCCACACCTCTGAGGTATAGACAAGCCCTTAGTATTTTCAGTAATCATAAAATAATATAGTTTGTGATCCTAAGCTGAATACAAAATCACACAGAAAAACTGGTAGGTGTGAATCTGCTTCTATTTCTGAAACAGACGTTCTTTTCAAAAGCATACTCTTTTGGTTAAATGTCTTGTCTCATTCTACAACTGAATATACAAATTGCCTTGTCAGTGTTCAGATAATCTTTTTAATAAAAACAAAAGACTTGTTTACTTATCTATCCCAGAGTCCACATTTAATTGTAGACAAAACTATATCTCATTATTTCAAGAATTTAGATTGGTTAATCTAACTTGAAATATCTACCTTTGTTGCTGCTTATATTTTCATAAACAAGTTCATGAATTTGGTCACATTGCACGTTGCATGTGCGCGATGCATTGTCTGGTAAACATTAGGAATAAACAGTAAAATTAGTGAAGATTTTTAGGATAGATTGAAAACTAACTTTATAAAGATTTGAAATTAGAAGTATGACAGAACTTATGAATAGCTTTCTGTTTAGCGAGTATATTTATGTATATGTGGTACATGTGATAGCCTCTCTGATATTATATTATCTAATTATAAAGTAGTATCTTTTTATATAATTTTATCTTGCCCTTTATGATAATCTTTTTTCTTTTTTTAAGTCATTTTATATTAATATCTCTACATCCTTGATGGTAAGGAAGTGCAGACTCCAAAAGTACACATAAATGAAATTGTTGTTAGAAATCCAATTGTTATTAAATCAATTAAAGAAAAATGCCTTTCTAGTCTTGTTATGATCTCAGAGTTCTATAACTTAGGGCCTTGGTACATATTACACTTAGCACATCCTAATTTTAATTGGTGTTAAAATTAGCACATGCTTTGAGCAGTCACATGTTAAGGGTTAATACTCCCTGTAATATGCACTGCTCTGACCTGCCATTAGAGAGTTTGTAGCTGCCTAAACTCCTGCTTTCAGAAGCAGAGTAGGTGGCCCAGACTGTGGGCAGGCAAGGACTGGCAGGGTCCCATTGGATCTGCCAGCCCTGCCTGGTTTGATTGGGTTGTTGCTGACCCTTGTCCCCCCAACCTGGATCAAGCTGGCCTTTGTCCTTTCATCTCCCCAACCCCACAGAACTCCTTCCCCCTCTGCCTATCAGCCCTTGTGGCTCACTCCTGCCACCCATGCCCCCTAGTTTACCTGCACTGCCAGCACTTTCCTGGGGGAGCAGGCAGGGAAGGAGAACCCACTTACTCATCACTTCCACCACCACTGTTGCTGCTTCTGCTCTGTGGACTATGCCTAGCCTAGACAAGGTTGGCAGTGCTGGTAGTGGGTGGGTTCCTCTCCCTGCTTTCTCCGCTGGAGTAATTCTAGGAGCTGCAGGTGAGACAGGAGCTGCTGTGGGGGCAGTGAGTAGAGATTTGGGGTTGTGGAGTGGACCTGATCTGGGAGTGTGGGGACAGGCTGGCTTGATCTGGATCAGTGGGGGAATGGTCAATGGTGCTTGATCCAGGGGCTGACCTGATCCCAGTTGGCTGTGGTGGGGAGGCACCCCCTCATCCAGATCAGCCCCTCTTGCATTGCCTGCCCCCACCCCCTGCCAGCCTGAATTTGCCACACTGAGTCACCTACTGGCAGGGGCATGGGAGGGGTGTCACCTGCCCCCCATCTCTCAGGATAGAGTCAGCTCCTGCATCAGGTGCCACCCTTCACTCCTGCTCAGCTCAGCCTGTGCTGCCATCCACCCCTCACTGGTTCTCCTTGCACCTTTGGATTGGCCTCAACCCTCTGCACTCCTGTTCCCCACTAACCATCACCCCACCAGCTCCTGACTCGTCTGCAGCTCCCTGTGCTGTCCTGGAAGAGCAAACAGGGAAGAAGAATCTGCCCATCACTGTTGCCACCACTTTCTGGGCTGAGCCCAGCCCAGAGAGGAGTAGCAGCCTGGTGGCAGTGGTGCCAGTGGTCAGGCAGGAGGGTTCCCCTTCCTTGTCTGTTCCTCCAGATCAGTACTGGCAGCCACAGGTGAGCTAGGGTGGGGGGCAGGGGCTGAAGGGGAGTCCCAGTGGGCAAGAACAGAAGGGGAGTCCCAAGAAGTAGGGAGGAGCCCTGGAGACAGGCATGGTGGGCGTGGAGGATGAAGGGAGCCCAAAATTAAAGGGAAGAGGAATTCTTACCTTTAGGTGCTCCACCGCTGTCACTGTGGGGGAAGATAGACTGGCTGGGTGGGGTGCCTTCTGGGATGCTGGAGGATCACTCTCAGCTGGTTTTGGGCATGTGGAACAGGCACATGCAAGTGCAACAGGAGCTGCCTAAAACAAGTTAGAGATAATCCTCAATGGAAGAAGATTCTCTTTTAACTTCCCAGAGAGCCCTTAGCATGCGTTTCCCTGCCCTAATGTGTGGATACTCCTCATTTAAGTATCCTGAATATGTATTCAGGTTAATGTATAACAGTACCCTTAAAGAGAAAGACTAAAGCCATTTAAAAATTTCTTTATGTAATTCTGTAAATATTGTTAACAAATGCAAACTTGCTAAATACTTGCTGTTTCTGAGGCATTATGTGATGAGTCTGTTCCATTCCTCTCCCTCCCCTTACCTGTTCCCTGCCTCCCCATCCCATTTTTGTATTAGACTGAAAACAACTTTTTCAGCTTGGGATACAATTTGAATTTTTAGCCATCTTGGTTAATATTAAAACTGAAGAAGTTTTAGTATTAGGTATTGTGCAGTTTTAGAAGGGTTGTTAATTATCTGAATGTTTCTTATTAGTTGCATCTACTGAAGAATACAAGGAGGTCTTTCTTAACATACAATAAGAAAGAAAATACCTTTTAGAAGGGCACATTGACATCAAGTATAATTTAAGTCTGATCTTAGGATCTTCTGGGGCACTCCTACAAGGCCCAATTCTGTGAGGTTATTAGGGTTGTCAATACTCATTACAAAATCAATGATAAATGCATTTTATTCACATTATAAAAGATTCCAGCATATCATTGGATCAAACCAATAAACCTGCAGCTGCACATCTTACCCTGGAAAGAGTGATTAAATATTTGGGCCTGCTATTCAGATATGTCAAACTTTTTACTAAAAAAATTATTTAACCAGACTTCTTACTAGGTTGAAAAATGTCCTAGTTTCTTTTCAGTAATGTAAGCCACTGTACTCTATTTTGGTTTTATTTTTCTCTGTTCCATGTTTTTTTTCCTTGGAAACAGTTTGAATGAATGTAATATTATCATTTTCTTTGAATGTATTTTATGCTTGAGAGATCACATTGTTTGAACATATTTTTAGATGCCATAGAGGTCATCCATTATGGGCAGTTCTACCAACATTAGTTGGACAAACAGAAATGCTGAAATTATTTCATTAGAACCAAGAGTAATGGTGTTTTCCAGGACAACCCTATGTGATTGGTATCTGACATAATAGAAATTGCATTAACTTTTCTCTAAGATATCCAGTCAATACTCAATTTTGATTCCTCTTCTATGTTTTTTGTAAACATCTTTGCATTTTATTCAGAACCTAAGATGGGGAAATCACCGAAGTCTATCCTGTAGTCTGAGGATGGAGTGATTTAGAAAGTGGCATTATGCTACATTCATATATGGTGTTCTGAATTCTTTCTGTTTACAAACAAAACTCTTTTGTATTTCAGTACCTTACTGAATAGTCTTTCCCCTTTGAATTTCAAGACAGCCGAAGAAATGCATTACTAGGGTTTCCCTCATACTTTTAAAGACATGTTACTCTTATATCTCAGGAAAAGTTAGTTTCACATGTACGACATTACCCAGAAACAGGATAACAGACTATACAGATATCCTGGCCTAATCCTAAAGGACAATTGCCACAGTGATTTGGAATTTATTAGGAATTTGCAGAGGGATGATGATAACAATAGTTAGTTTGTAGGGCAAATGCTATTTTATCCCTCTTACTCATTCGGTCCTTGAAAGATAAGCAGGAAAAAATATGCATTAATGGAAAAAAAAAATGAGTAAATGGAACAGTTCATTACGATTCCAGATATTTCTGGAAAAAGAAATAACCCTCTCTGCTGCAAAGCTTCTGACAGTAGCAAACTTCAAATCAGTGTTGAACTTGTAGAAGAAACTAGAAGAAATTAAAGTGTTCCTTTGACCCTATTGACTAGCTGCCATTTTGGATTATCTGGTTCTCTTTACCCAGTCATGTAAGGTTTGAAAACTTTGGTTTGGTTTTAACAGCCCTTTTAAATTGACTAGTCTTAATTTAGAGCAGATAATCCAGACTGGCAGCTGGGATAAATTCATTGTATCTAAATTTTTCATGACACTGAAGCCCTGCACCAAGAGCCTGGTCAAAAGTCTGTTGAACACAGCTGGGAGTTTTTCAATGGACTTTGATTAGTTTAATATTAGGCCTTGAGTAAAACACATTTAGCATAGGAACATGGGTTGAAAACTGGCATTTCCCAAAGTTTCAAGGAAGAGTTCCTGTCATTTTATACAAAAACCTTAGTGATCACTTAGACATGGTGAACTAGAGAAATTGTCAGAAATTTGTCCAATCAAGTATTATATCCTAATAAGATTAGAAATACTCAGTCCCAAATCCCTGAAGGGTGTTTTAGCAGTGGCTTTATTGACAAATGACCTTTCTTTTTTGTACTGAATCTTGACTCTAGAAATGTGCAATATCTAAAGTTCAGGATTAAAATGGAATCCACACATGGAGAGTATTTACTTTTATTGTCTGCATCTTCTTATACAAACAAAGTAAGCAAGCACACCATCAATTTCTAACTTGGGCATATCTATACAATATTGCAATCACTTCTATGATTGAAGTCAGGCATACCATTATGTGGTGTTTAGGAAGCCTGTCCCTCAGTTAGATTCAGGTTACAAAAGAAACACAATATTTCTAACTCTTTAATGTCTGAATGTTCCTCAGAATACCCATAGAGATCATACAGTTTCATTTTGTTTCTGTAATATCTTTTTGAACATACAAGCAACACCTGCTTAATGTGGTTTTGGTTAGTGCTATTTCGCTATAGTGCCCATTTAAAATTGATACCCAATTTCACTGAGTGCTCAGCCAGTTTTGCTATAGTGCTCAGTGGAATCAGCAAGTTTTGGTGGGTCAGGAGAAGCAGCAATGGCAGCGACAGCAAGTGGAGTGAGTGGGTGGGTAGGCGTGAGCACGGGGAGAAGCAGTGGTGAGGAGTGCAGGGCCCATGCCAGTGCCTGGAGCCAGGGGTCAGGGCCGGTGGGGCCACACCCAGGGCAGCAGGAAAACCAATGTCTGGGGCCAGGGCTGGCAGGGGCCCACATTTAGAGTAGGGCAGCAGGAGTGCCAGTGCCTGGGTTGGCATGTGGGACTGGAGTGGCTGGTGGTTGGTTGAGGAGGTGTGAGAGGCAATGGCAATGAGAAGCAGTGTGGGGGGGGGGGCAAACGTGAACATGGGGCCTGTGCCAGTGCCTGGAGCCAGGGTCAGTGGAGGCCAGGGCAGGGCAGAAGGAGCGCAGGTCCAGTCTGGCATGTGGGACTGGAGGCAGTAGTGGTGGTAGTAACCAATTATCTCTATTTACTTTCATTCCTATGGGGAAATGGGTTTTGCTTAGCACAGCCCCACTTAATGCTTGGTTTTTCTGGAACCAATTAAGTGTGCTAAGCGGGGGTTGCCCATAATGAGTATAATTTTCTATTCTATTCTTTTTGCATTCTCATATGTATTCTTGGGAACGCTACAAGATATTAGAAACTATTGGGAGTGTTTAGTCATCCCATATTTGTAAGGTTTTGTTTGTTGGTTGGTTGTTCACACTTGTGTTGAATCTTTTTATATTGGTGGAATTTATATTTTCAAATGAATTATTTTGTGTTCCGCTCAAATTTGAGCTTTAAATTCCCAAATTTGTTACAGATGTGGCAATGTCATTAAGAACTTAATGGATTTTGGGCAAAATAAAGTGTGCAGAGGGTACTTAGACAATTCTGTACATGAAAGATAAATAATAACTATAAAACTTTACATACAATATGGCTATATTTTATTCTGTATTCAGTAGCAATATGGGGAAGCCAGAGTACAGGCAACCCCCACTTAGTGCTCTTAATTGGTTCCAGAAGAACCAAGCGTTAAGTGGAACTGCGCTAAGGGAAACCCATTTCCCCAAAGGAATGAATGTAAATAGAGATAATTGGTTACTGCCACTTCTCGCTGCTGCCACCTCTCCAGCCCAACATGCCAGTCCAAACTTGCACTTCTGCTGCCCTGCCCTGGGCGTCCGCCGGCTCTGGCTCCGGGCACCGGTGTGGGCTCCTTATTCATGTTTTCCCCCCCCCACTCATTGCTTCTCACTGAGACTGCTTCTCCACCCCTCCCCTCCTGCCCACCCACCAGCCACTCCAGCCCCAGGTGCCAGCCAGGGCACTAGCACTCCTGCCACCCTGCTCTGGGTGTGGGCCACTGCTGGCCCTGGCCCCAGGCACTGGTTCTCCTGCTGCCCCACCCTCAATGTGGGCCCCCACCATTCTGGCCCCAGGCACCAGTGCAGGCCCTGTATTCCTCTGCTTCTCCCCATTGCTGCTGCTTCTCACCCCCTTGAGCTCACACTCACCCCCCATTTCCTGCCACTCCCCCCATTCAGTGCTGCTGCTTCTCCGCACCCACCTGATGAAACTCGCTGGTTCCACTGAGTGCTATAGTGAAATTGGCTGTGTACTCAGTGAAATCGGGTATCAATTTTAAATGAGCGCTATAGCCAAATAGTGCTAACTGAAATCGCCTTAAGCAGGGGTTGCCTGTATTTTATAACATCATGAAAAAAAAAAAAAGAGTTGTTCACTCTCACCTGAGGTACTGTATCCACTACTAATCACATCATTCCAAATTGAGAAATACACTGGGTTCAAAAAGAAGTGATGAAAATGACTCGAGGCATGGAAAGAGGAGCACATGAGAAAAGATTGGAGAAAAAATTAGATTCTTAACTGAAAAAGGAAATAAACAGAGATATTATAGCAGTATGCAAAATAGTAAGTGACAAAACATTAACTGGAACACTCATTTACTCTTTTTATAGTAAAAAACTAAGAATATTTAATAAAATTAAAAGGATACATTACATAATTATTCTGTGAAACTCATTGCCATAGTGAATGATAATCATTGGGTATATCTATACATGCAGATGCTCCAGGGTGGGTTTACTGTACAATAATTAACTCTAGAGTAAACCCAGCCTGTGCAGGTGTCTACACAAGCAGTGAAGTGGCAGCAATCTGTTCCTGCCCCCATTGGGCCTGCACTGGCCCACTGCAGCAGCCAGTGGGAGTTCTAGGCTCCCTCTGGGTGCTATCCCAGGGGCTGGCAGCCAGGATGGGGCCAGGAGACAGCTGGCCAGGGCTGGGACATTGTTCCCTGCCCCTGAGAGCTTCCTGCTGCTGGGGCAGGCTCCACCACTGGAGCCCAGGTGGGGACAATGTCCCCCTGATCTGGCATTGGGAGTTCCCAGCCCATGGACCATGGTCATGATTGGAGACAAGACTTGGAGATTCTTATCTCCCAGCCTCAGCTCTAAGGTTGTGGAGCTGAGGCTCAGAGATAGGATCTCCCAGCCCTGGGACAGTGGGCTCAGAGCCAAGACTAGGAGATAAGAATCTCCCATCCCCTGCTCTGTGATCACAAAATGGGGGCTGGGAGCTCCCTGCTGCTGGGGCAGGGAGAATTCTTTCTGCTTGGGCTGTGGTGGTGGAGCCTGCCCTGGCAGGAGGCAGCTTCTGAAGTAAGGTAGCAATTTCCCACCCACTGCTGACTGGGACCACATTTGCTCCCAGTCAGTTGCTTATACATGCCATACTACACACTAGTTATTCCTGAGTAAATTTGTTACTTGCATTTACAGGTGGCACATTTTTCAGATTTAGAGCAAATTACTGCACATGTGTAGACAGTGATACTTACTGAGCAGTAATTAGTCCTAATCTTGAGTAAAACATCTCATGTAGATGTGTCCATTGTGTCCATTATTGTGGCCAAGTCAAAATATGATTAGATATTTATATGAACAATAAGACATCTGCAAATATATTAAAAAGAGCTAAAAGCTAGGGCTATGAACCCTCCTGTTTCAGACTATGAACCACCAGCTTTATGTACAGTAACACCTTGGTTAAAAAAGTAGATGGGTTCGATGATGTCACTTCATTATTAGAAACTTTATTACCAGAGGTAGAAATAAACATAGAAGGGATAGGGATGCATTCCAGGACTTCAAAGAAGGTATGTGAGGGGGTATACAATAGGAAAATATTATTAAATATTCACAAAGATAAGTGATAAATATTTACAAAGATACCCAGCTTCCAGGGCAATGGACTGGGGTCCTCAATTCCCTGCTTCTGCTCCCACCTGCTGCCACTCAAGTGGGGCAGCTCCCTACCACCACATGCACTGCTGGGGGGCAGGGTTGATTCATGCCCCGCCCCCCAGATTTGTACGCAGGGCAGGCATAGGCTGCGGGCTCAGGCTCCCACCCTGCTTCCCTCCCCCAAGGCCTCTGCAGCCCAGAGGGTAGGACTTATTGTGGCAGAGAGAAGCAGTGCTGAATGGGGATCTCCTTACCATTGGCAGCTCTGTGCTGCCCTGATGGTGCACCTCCTGTGCGTGCCCCTGCTTTGAGGGGCACAACCCTGTGCTGCTGCTCTCACTGCAGCCCTGTGTGCAGGAGGTATATTGCCAGGGCAGTGCAGTGTGAGCAGCAGCAAGCAGCTTCTCCATGTAGCTCAGCTACTCCCTGCTGCACTGGGTGGCACCTGCTGAGCTGCAGAGGCCCTGGGGGAAGGAAGCAGGGAGAGACCCCCATGTCCCCCAGAAGTGCATGTGGCAGCAGGGAGCGGGCCTTCCCTCAGATAAGCCACCTGCAGCCCCATCCTTCTTCCCGCTGCGGCCCTGCAACCATGCTTGCAGCCCCAAGCTCCAAGCCCTGCCTAGCTCCTTCCCTATAGGGCCCTCAATCCCCCCCCCCCCACATACTTGCTGAAGCTGCTCCACAGGCTGCCTGAGGTCATGTACTGTACATGCATGTGGCACCCCCTGTCTCACCTCCTTCCTTCTACTCCCTCTCAGCTCCCTGCGGGTTGGCACTCTGCCAGCCTGCAGGGAGCTCACTGCAAAATCTATGGGTTTATCTGGTAAAATGAGAAATCTACATTTGTCTATATTTTTGCAAAAAAAAAAAAAAAAAAATTAAATTCAGCCAACTTCATTATAAGAGCTTTGTTTCCAGAGGATTCATTAACTGAGGTATTATTGTAGTTAAGAAAGCAGCTGCTTCCTGGGCAGATTTTTCTAGGTATATCTTTCCTACATCTTTCTTTGAAGTATGTGGTACTGGCCACTGCAAGAACTTAAATACTGGACTGTAGAAAGCAGTACTCTGATCTGCATGGCAGTTCCTATGTAAAAGAACTAACTTGTCTTATATTCCATTTTATGAGTGCTATTTAATATCTTCCTTCTGCATTTATTGCTATCACATCCAATGCATCTATTCTACAGTTGGCTGATTCAGTACCACCTACAGTCAATCTTCCTGTCTGTCACTGAACAGACCTCTAGAATAGCTGACTCAAGAGACTGGATAGTATTGTACAGGGAAAGATTTTAACACAGCTACAGTTGTGCTGCACAAGGCTTCATTTATTGACACTTGTCCAGCTGAATTCAGTAGAATTGCATAAGGCTAAGTAGGGACAGGATTTAGCCCCTTGTCATGGCGGGGTCCTACAGGAGGGCCGTGATCTCCTGAAGGCCCTCCATCTGCGCCAAGTCCGGCCCAAGGCACCCTCTATTCTTGCCCGCCACGACTTTGATGATAAAGAGGTATATATTAGGAGGCTACCTTTATACTACCTTGGGCGCGGTGTACCAGGACCTTTGTCCCTGCGATCTCTTGGACCCACCGGGATGTTCTCCCCGTATGCTGGGTGCACTCCAGGCACCCTGGCCTTAGGGCCAAATGTGGCTCCTACCACCCCAATACCACGTCCCAAGCCTTGCTGCTGTCCCGGACATTGGTGTGTCAACCCTCAGTCTTGCCCTTCCTCTCTAGGGCCCCTCTATATACTCACCTGCTCTCTGGGCCTTATCTGTAAGCCCGCCCACTCTCAGGCCCTCTCATTGCTACTACCCCTTCCTGGGACTCTCAACAGTACTGCTTCTTGGGTTTTTTAGTATGTGTTGCCCTCTCAGGCCTCTCCCAAATGCTGCCCTCTCTCAGGCTTCACATTGCCCCTCTGGGGCTCCTTAGAATATTGCTCCCTGCCTAGGGTTCTCAAATACTGCCCCTGCTAGGGCTTCTCCATAGCTGCCCCTCTCAGGCCTGAGGGTCTCCTCACCCCGTATTGCTGTGTCCTCTCTAGCACTGAATCATGCCTTCCCGGGCACCGGGATCCCCACACTGCTGGGGTCCCTATGAGGCCTCCTCCAACCCCTACAGCCTCGCCCAAACCACCGGTGTAATACAATACTAACAAAACATAACACAGCCTCTGGAGCTCTTGTGAGTTGTACTCACATTACTACCTCTAGAAGCCCTGGTTGTGGGCTTTATAAGGGCCAGGCCCCGCCCCTTAGGTCAGCTGACACCTATTAGTTGCCTCAGCCACCCTCAGCTGTGCTGATCATTATCTTACTGCTGAGTTTTCTCTGGCAGCCTTTACACACAAGGAGCGGTGCTGTGAGGTGTGCCGTGACACCTCTATACATTAGAAAGTGAGAAGAAATATTGTGAAGAAAGAATGAGATACTGTGGGTACAGAGTGAACTTTTCTTTAGAACTTGCTCACTCTCTCTATAGTACACCCCTTTGTGGGAGCGTGTGCCACTTTGACCCGTTTCTTGGTAGAATTTCATAGTTCTGCTGCACGCTGAGCAGAGATTCTGGGCTGCAGCCCACTGTTTCCCAAACATGTTAGTCTGAAAGATTTAGCCATGATTAAGACCTGGAAGTCCATTTTCTCCTGGAGCTTATTACATAGCTAATTAAGCTAACTAGGCAGGATGAATACACCTTAAGATGACTGTGTTAGGGAATATAAACAGAGTTGTAGGAAGATATTTCAGTGCTTAGGCAAGAGCGGTTGGGAAGGAATATGTGGGGATGGGACAGGATGCTGATCATTGGAGAGCAGGGGGGAAGAAGGGTGAGCAGAATCTGACCTGCCCCTGCTCCCTGTGCTTGGGGGGCAGCTACAGTAACCTACCTGAGAGGTAGGTTTGCTACATGCTGGTGCCACAACCCAGCTGCTTTGGACTCCAAAGGGCTGTTCATGGTGCCCCATTCACTTTCCCCCCTCATGTTTTTTTGGGAGGGACTTCATTCTACTTGCCTTATTCAGCCCCCTGCCCCCACTGCAGAGCATGGGACTGCATTTGCATGGTTCTCTGTGGCCAGGCTGTGCATAGCTGTCTCTACCATAGAAAGACTTCAGGAGTGTGGGGGCTGTCCCAAGTTTCCCTTGAAGCTGGTGCCTTCCTCACCCTGCCCTAATTCTGCTACTGCATATAAACCACACAACAGGTGTTGGTGGTTACCTGAGAGGGAGACTAGACTTCTTGTGCTAGCTCCTTGCAAGTGAGGTTCACTGGTGTTGGAACCACAGTATAGATGGCAATATGCAAAGCCTGCTTATGTTCCCTTATGAACCTTAGCTTGCTGTTCTGCTTGAGTTTTGTTTATGGTCTGAATGGGACTATAGTTGATGGTCCCTTGATTTCCCTGAACAATATCCCAGTAGGTTTGTCCCCACTGCTATGATATTCCAGGAGCACTAAGCAGATGTGAACATAGTCAAATATGGCTTTTTCCAAACAAATTATTATTTATTCACCCCAAAGGTATAGCACAGAAAGAAAAGGGATAAAACAAAAGGCCTTATATACATTCCCATAATTAAACTTTAATCTTTTCTTTTAAGCTTTGGTAATCTTCATTTAGTCCACTTACCTCTATTTGGGATGGGAGGGGGTGGGGGGGAGGGAGAGAGAGAGAGAGTGAGAGCTTACTAAAGCTTCAGTCCTGGCAAACATATTCAACCTCAGGTTCTTTTTCTAGGCCTGGGATTTAAATCATTTTAAAGATTTAGTATCACTTTTAAAATCGTTTTTGATCCCAGACTCAGGCCTGGGAAGAATAATAACTTTGTTAGTCTGGATGGTGCCAAGCAGGGTCATTCTCTATTTAAGAAATTTTTCATCTTTCCCTTAAGAAGCCTTATACAATCATAGAAAATTAGGGTTGGAAGGGACCTCAGGAGGTCATCTAGTTCAACTCCCTGCTCAAAGCTGGACCATCCTCAACTAGATCATCCCAACCAAGGCTTTGTCTACCTGGGTCTTAAAAACCTCTAAGGATGCAAATTCCACAACTTCTCTGGGTAACTTGTTCCAGTGTTTTACTACCCTTTTGGTGGGAGAGTTTTTCCTAATATCTAACCTAAACGCCCTTTGCTGCAACTTGAGACTGTTGTTCCTTGTTTTGTTATCTTCCACCACTGAGAATCATGCCATTATTTCTGTCATTACATTATTTCCTGTTTGCTTTCCCCCCCTTTGATTTAATTCTTATACAGTCAGGCTGGATAAAATTAGTCTAAGGGGCAGATGGCATTTATAAAAATCATCATTTTCCACAGAAGGAAAATGTTGAAAGGAAGAATCAGGTGAAAGATAGAAACAGGGATGCAGAGGAGGAGAGGTAGGGGTCTTAATTAAAAGACAGAAGATAAAATGAGAAAAAGGTGATAAAATAAACCTTACTTATATCTTGATAGTACAGCATGTAGGGAAATATAGGAGAGAGCCTAAACTCTAGTCTGTAACTTGGACATGCATATTTAATGCTTGTGATTTAAAAATAAATTCTTGGGGCCATTCTACATGTTTTCTATAGGTGTAGATCCATTCACTTTAGGGGAGCTATGGCTGTTAACACTAGTGGATGATTTGCCTCTTGAATTATTATGCAATGGCTTATTGGGTGCTGTTATAGTAATTGGCTTTTGTCCTGGGATCTACCAGGTGTAAATTGGCATTCGCTTTGCTAGACATATGGTAATTTATGTCAGTTCAGAGTCTGCCCTATAATCTTTCAATATAAGACATTTTTCAAATAGAAAATGTCTTACTGTTACAAAATTTTTGCAAGAGATGTGATGAAAGCAGAAAGCTTGGGAAAGTGTCCTTTTTTAAACACAAAGTTTTTAAAGTCAGAGGATAAGAGAGAATTATATGTGCCAGAAGTAACAGCAAATCTGGGGAAGGAATTCAGTCACAAAGCAGAATTAGAAACCAGGATCAATAAATCATATGCCTTAACTTAAAGTACTGGCCAAAGAAAGCAAGTATTTAATCCATGATGGACAAACAGCAGGACCTAGGACAAAGGAAAAAACTATAAAAGGAAAATCAACTCAGAGGCTACTAAAGACAAAACAGTAGAGAGCAGTATGGAGCCATCTTTGACACAGGAGGCCAGATGACAAAGCCTGTGCAGCCCAAGGAATAACATAGAGGCCCATATGCTGATGAAGGTCCTGATTTCCTGCTCTCTTCATGTCTGTTTTTCTCTAACCTTTATAGGCAGCAGGGCCAGTATTGCAAGAAAACATCTTGTGTGTTTGTCTTTCTCTTCAAAGTCTAGAGCGGAATTTTGTTCAAGGATTTTTTTTTTGTCAGCTGAGAACAGTTATGCGAGGACACTGAATATGTAATAAACATGTTTGGCTTCATTTAGATTCTATACATCATACATACATTAGCATTCCACAAACACCATCCATTTCCCCATCTCCATACACAGTATATATGTTGGTATTTTTGTGCTATAGTTTATCTAGCCTCTCTTTGGTATCTGTTTTGTTTTCGGGGTCCTAGTGTACTGTGGATCAGTTTTGCTGGATTTTAATCTAATTGAAGTCAAGATGAGCACTATTTAAAATGATGAAAATCTAGCTCTGCTTTTGGGAATGGAAAGTCTCTCTTTGGCATTGTACTATTGCGAGTAGATGTGTGCACTTTATCCTAATTAAAAATATGAAAGACATAAGCCAGAGCAATGTCTGTAAATGACACAATCTGGTCCTGTCTTTGTTCACTGCTATCACTACTACTAATGTAATGATGGCCTTCCAAAATTATTAGTCTTAGTCACTCAGTATCAGTAGGATTTTTCTGAGAACCAGCCCACAGCTTTAAACTATATACTATTAAAAGAAAGAATGGAAGCATTTAAACATAAGAATAATGTTTTACTTGTAGTTATGCTGGATCCTTCTGTCACGCAGCTTTTATTGTTATTTGGCTGTACTGCCCCATTTCATTAAATAGCAAGACAGTAGTTTTCTTGGCCTGTAGTTGAAATGCAGAAATATTGAATTACAATCAGAATTTATTCTTTCTTAGTATGAGTTAAAGGTTATCCACTACTTAAGGCCACTTTTGTCAAATTAGCACTGGTCACTTCCCTTCTGTGCATCAAGTGAGTTTTTTGAACAAAACAGCTTGTCTCCTAAGGCATATACACCTGCGTATTAAAGAAAGATGCTGTGATAGTCTGTATCCAAAAGGTTAAACTCATAGGATTATATGTAAACATTCATTTTACCCCAGCTAACCTGTTAAGATTTCATTTTGCTTCATTTATCTTCTCTCTTACCCTATGCTAAACCATCCCTGGCTTCGATGAAAGAATCATGTCTCCATTCATTTCCTATCTTGCTGAATTGCCTTCGCATTTCCTATCATCTGCACATAATCCTATTCTCTCCATTATTGTCTTAATACCAAGTACAGCAGAAGATAATGGATAGGCACTGTAATAACAGTGTGGCCTGTAGGAGCCCCTCGAGGGAAATATCTTTGACGCTGGTAGAATATTAATGTATCCCAGGTCCCTGATCTTCCTCTTTCACTTCATCTCCTGTTTTCTAAACTACATAATGACTTTCATATACATGACAAAAGCATTAGAACAGAAAAAAAAGACTCATTGATGAGCAGCAGGGCTGTGTGATATTAAGAAGCTCTATTCTCAGTTCTTTGTATGATTTTTGACCACCATCAGAGACTGTGTATGCAGGTAATTTTCGATTTGAATAGATGCAGGCATAAAGAAGCATTATCATACTCTGTTAATCCAAATGCCCATCACAAGCACTGCATGAAAATAAATTAAAATGTAATTCTTCAATAACGCGTCTGTCTACAGAATGATTTTAGGCAGATTAAAAACAAACAACTTGATATCACTTAGAATAGCTAGCGGATTGTTTCTGAGAAGCTTAATCATCAACAGATTATGAACGGAACAGTAAATCAAAGCAGGGTATGTTAAGCCATGTAGATTGTGTTGTAGCTACAATTTACTGTACATAATTTTTTAATAAAAGGGAAAGAATTGATTTTTGTGAGCATAAACATTAAGTTCTATGAGAATTTAGCTTCTATTATAGAAATGGGAAATGTTCAAGGTATTATTCCTATCATGTAGTAGCAATAACCCTTTGTTCCTTTTAGATACAAGTTTTGTTTCCTTAGATTTCCCTTTAATATATTTCCTCTTTCCTATTTTGACAGATTTTCTTTCTTTAGCTCTCGGTAGTTGTTTACAGGATTAACTCTTGTACAGAAGAATGGGGAATAATACATTCTTTCTGAAGCTTCAGCACCAGGATTGTTTTGAGAGCTGGCCAAGTAAGGAGCAGTCAAAAATTTCTTCTTGTCTGAAAAAAAAAAGATCTTATTTACTCATGAATTCCTTTAATTCATTTCTGAGCATGGTAGGCTACTTACCAAATTCAGCTGTGTGTGCACAATGGTTTTAATTTTTCTAAAGTGAAACTCCTGACTCATGGGTTCTACAGCAACCCTAGGTCTGCCTGCCTATCTGAAGTCAGCATTAGAAGCCAAACAACTATTGACCATCAATCATTATAGATAATATCTGAGGATAAATTATTTCAAATAAAAGCAGCTGAGTTAAGGGCATGGAGAGGAAGAGGTTCAAACAAGGGTAGAGAAGAGTCTGGGAGAGCCATAAGCAAATGAATAATACTTAAAATATCAGTAATGTGAATTTTGGAGGTTATGAGAGTCAGCTATATGTATAAAGGATGCTTGAAAAGGCAGATAATAAAACAGGGCAAGCCTTAAAGAAAATCACCATAAAAATACACATATATTCTGTGCCTTGAGAGTGCTGAAGGTTTCCCCATCATCAATAAATGTCATAACTCGCAGTAAATTGATACTGTCCAGGAATGTTTTGTCTTCCGGACCCCATGAATCAGTGCCAGGTCCTAACTCACTGCACCTGGCAGTTTATAGTCTGGGGAAATACCATAGTATGGCAAGTAACTGAAGCCACATTAAAAGAAGTCCACCCCAAAAGGAAGAAAAGACATTTTCTTTACTGTGGAGCTTAGTTTTCCTTTTTATATTTAATTTTATTTTAAACCTACTGATATGATTTATTTCATACTAGATACAATGTTGTTCTTTTATTTTGAAAATGCATGGATTTGTGGCGTAGTCTCATATTGGATTATGATGTTTCTGATTTTAAACCTTGCCCAACAAGGAGGAAAATGTTAATATGCATATATAAGACATTGCACTGTGCTTCAGAACTCCAAAGCTGTCCTTTTAAAACCTGCTAGGAACCATGTTGCCAAGTCTAGTTGTTATCATTATAAATGTGATGCTTTTTCTTTCACATGTACTTACTTGCCAAGAAAAAAATGACATCCTTTGCGACACTGGTAGTGTGGGAGCCCAGTGTAAGAGACTGTAAACAGGAATGGGGTGGGGGTGAACTCACTTTACTGGTTTAGTATTCACTTAAAAATGAGGAAGTCTAAATTTAGATCTTGCTCATAGTGTTTGAGGTTAGGCTTCTTTGCCTCTTCAAAAATGCAAATTCAATGTTATTGCTGCTTTATTATTATTTATCATCATATGGGGTATTAGAGCAACACAGTTGTGAATGATTCTAAGTTACACCAAGACATCAATAAGATTATAGCATTATTGTCTTCCTCGGTATTTTAGAAGTGCCCATAAATTTTGTTTTCTGAAGGTCTTATAATAGAGCCTATTATTATTATTCCCCTAATTGTCCTGATGTGTTGAAACAATTAGTTTTCAAACAAGGGCTTTTTTTTTTTATTGTGTTACCTAGTCCTGTCTTAAGAACACAGCAATTGTCCTATATTAGAGGCTTCATGGGAGACATCTACAGAAATGGTAATGTCCCCCAGCTCTCTCTTGCCTTTGGCTAGTGGTTCTCAACATTTTTAGACTCAAAGCATGCTTTGGAAAATGCTAGCTTTTAGTTTTTACCTATTCTTCGACTACACAAAAATAATAGAACAATTTTTTCTGTTCCAAAGAACTCAGAAAGACCACAACAAGTCAGAAAGTTTTTAACACTAAATAGTTTCCTATTTGTAATCCCCGGTCTTATCTTGTGAATCATGTTTGCACACCTAAAAGTACTAACATTGACTACTGTAGCACGCAGGTTGGAGAGCTCTGTCTCAGGCCCATCAGTGTGGAAGTTGCTTTATGTGCTCCTGCATGTCGTGGTGGTAGACTTGGAAGTGAGAGGTTATTCTTGATCAACAGCATAAGTGTGATGTTGCCCAAAGTGGTACACAGAATAATTCGCCAATTAAATAAAAATGTCAAGTAATATATCGGAGAACCCAGATAAGTAATTACTGGGACATCAACTAGAGGTATTTTTTTTCAATTTGAAGATTCCAGTCCATCAATATAACAATTTTATAACCTTGCCAGAAGCTGCCAACACTCTAAGTTTTTCTCTCTGTTGGGCAAGATTACAATGATAAAAAATTATGTTATTTTGCTAGTGTTAGAGGGATATTGGAGCTGGAAGGGTCCAGGAACGCTGCGAGAGGCAAGGATTTTTGGGGGGTGATATCTTATTGGATAAGCTGCCTGGTTAGGATAAAGTTAGACTAACTTTCAAATGCAAGGCATTATTCATCAGGTGTTGCCCAGCTTGGGGAAGGGGCTGAGGGCTTTGCCCCAGAGTTCACTCAGTTGCACTCTGGGAGACTGGAAATAGAGTGGAGGCTGCTTCCTGCCTGTTCACTAGGGCCTGGCTGGTGGAAGGCAGTAGGGAATGGGGGTCTTTCCCTGTTGCTTTATCCCACCCAGGCAGCTAGTCCCTGGGGACTGGGAGGAGTGGAGCAGATACTGCTTCCCATGCATTCCCTATACTAGGTCAATAAAGTCTCAGGAAGTTGTGGAGAGCAGGGGAGAGGGGGTGGCTGCAGTGGGATATGAATGCCTGCGTACATGTTTCCTCTCCTGAAAAGATTTCCATGAATGAGAATTTCTCAGAAATTTCTACTGGTAAAAATGAATGGCTCTTCTAAGCCTATGCTTTTTTTGGGGTCAGTGTTATAGCTAACACTAAGAGTAAATAAATCATAACACTGGTTCAACTAATTTCTATATCTATATTTTTGGTGTTGCCTACAATAGGATACAATTTCTGGAATGATTTACTATCAATATTTTAAAGAAGATTACACACATGTACACACAGAGTACAGCAGATACTTTTAAGAGGCTTCACTGTTCTAACAATTCATGTCACATGTCTAATCTTAATCCAGGCATCATTCATTTTGTGTTTTCATGTAAACACAATGGGTTAGAATCCTCCTAGTGTTGTAAACAGCATAGCTCCATTGAATTCAGTGGCTTCAACCCAAACTGTAATTGTCACTGACCTATTGAAATGTTAATCATCTTGAATAATCTTGTTCTCCCAGAACTGCCTGATGTAGACCTAATCAGTAGGTACGTGTCATCTCAGAAAGTTATTAAGGTGACATGACACTAAAGTGATATAATAAATTGAGAGGTGCTGCAATTACCAGCTAGAACAGGGAAATACAATGGGACCTAGAGAAAATGGAAACATGGGCAAAAAATAAAATGAGATTAATCTGGAAAATATTAAGATAGAACACTGGGGAGAAATAACTTGAGAGACCTTCAAGATGAAGGAGAACCCTAGGAAGCAGTGGTGCTGACTGATACCCACAGCTAAAATTGGACAGCAAATAAACCAGGATTTCACAATACAGTATGGCCAGAAAAGTATTGGGTTGGATGCACAGAGGCAGTGATGCATGACGATTTCAGCTTGTGGGCCAGAGGGGTAATACCAGGTCTGTCTGTAGGTCTGAGCTGGTGCAAGGTGCTGACCTACCTGGGGTTTGATGCAGCTGCATGAGAATGACGTGCTTGGGCCTGGCCCGACCTTGGCCCCTAGCAGCTGCATTGGGCCCCAGCTGAGGGCTGTGTGGTGACACTGGGTCCCAGCCAGGTCATTTCTGCACAGCTGTACTAGGTCACAGCTTTACCCAGCCATAAAGGAGATGAGCCTGAAGGGCTGCCCTGGCTGAGGCCGGTTCTGCAGCACGGGGTTTGGAAACTGGTAGTAGAGCAGCAGCAGTATTAATTGTCAGTGCTCCCCCACCACCAAATGTGCAGACCTGTGAGGAAGGAGACCTGTGTGCTGGATCTGGCTGGTAGGTCAGGCGGCAAGCACCCCTGCACAAAGGCATTTTGGAGAAATGTGCTAGCCATGCCTCAATGCATGCTTTGAATGCGACTACACCTATAAATATTGTATTTACTTTTGAATACCACATTACCAGCTTAGAGTAGGAAACAAAATGGGGCTCAGGAAGAGGCAATTAAATTGTATGAGGCTAAAGGAAAAGTTCAACAGGGAGAAATTAAAGTGATACTGTGGTCAGTCCTGAAAATGACAGCATTTGCTAATGCATGCAATATAATTGGATGCATAGTTTCCTTGAAAATTTCATACTCTAAATAGAGGGGAAAAAATTCTTCAGTATTTTACACTGCTAGCTAGCTATTGGCTAGGGTTGATTTCCTTTAAAAGTGACAGTAGTAAATATAACTCAGCTAAGATCTAGCTTGAGGAATACAATATATCACTCAAATATTCAAAGCCTTGGAAACTCATAACCTATCTCTGCTTCATGTTGTATATTGTTTAGTAGGGTAAACTATATAACATACACTTGGAAAAATCTAATATAATTCCAGCAGTCACAGGATGACAGCATAGCAGTGTGTGCAATAGCCCCCCTGTGGAAAATGGTGGAATCCAAATCACTTGGGAATTTTAAAGCTAAAAGTGAGATGAACTGAAAGGACAGAGTTGACACTACAGCGCAAAGTGTTCTTCAAATGGATTGGAAACCATGTACCTCCATGAGTCACCAAAAATACCATTATATAACACAAAAACTACTCAAATGTACAAGTTAACACTTGTCGTTAGAACACAAGTTTTCATTTAAGTGTTACTGCTGCATTAATAGGCCTCTCTTCGTTACAGAGTATCCAGATATGGGTTATATGGAGATAAATTCCCCCCCAAATCCTTCGACAATCAGCTATAGCAAGCTATTGACCAGTTAGCAGTTGTGATCAGTATAATGGCTATCTTACAATTGCTTAGGCGTGATTTCTGATTGATTTTTCCCTTAGCTGGAGATTCACTGTTTTTTTGAGATTTTGGGTCTTCTGGGTTTTTATTTTCTTCCCGTACGTGCTATTTCTTTTATGAATGTTACCATATCGTCTATATTGTACAGATGACACATTTACTGCTGCCTGTCTTTTTTGGTGTCTCAGTCTTTGTTTATTCAAGTTGCTTACTGAAGATAATGGCTTGGATGTCACATTGGGTGTAAAAATGTTTTTTGGTGTTTTTGGTGTAATGGAAAAAACATCATTGGTCCTATTTTCTTTTTTGCATAACCAGCATTATCAAAGGTTCTAGTTAGTGAATTAATTTCTGCAGTCACTATATCAGCTTTCTGTTCTCTCAGAAGTGCTCGCAGACTGAAAGCTTTCCTTTCTGAAGCTGATGCAGGAACATTAATTACTGTACAGCTTTTTAATTTCAAAACTGGATTATTATAGTTTTCTCACTAATGGACTTCTAGATAGGACTATTTGGAGATTAAAGTGAATTCAAAAGACACTGCCAGAAATTTTTGCTGGCACCAGACTTCATGCTTGCATTTCTGTTGCTTTCAAATCACTCCCCAGACTCTCCTGGTAAAATTTCATATTGTTTTAAAGCTGTGACTCGTCTCATCAAAAGGTGTTAGCATATCTGTAATTCCATCATCAGACTAATCCTTATGATACTATTAATATTTTTCTAGCAAAATTTAAAGTAAAATAAAAGTATGTTTTGGCCTTTTCAGAATGTCAGTTTCAGCTTAACTGATGTGAAAAATTGTACCAGTCCTCATACTGAGAAGGGGTGCCCTCAAATGCTGTTATCCCCGTTATTAACTGGAACAATGGCTATGTCTAAATAATTTTAGAAAGACTGCAATGAAGGGCTTTATGCTTAAAACTGGGACATTTTATTCTGTATAGACTTCTTAGGAACATGAACTCTTGCCTGTATGTTTAATGCCCTGCTGTTCATAACCTTGAGATCCTCTTGTAAACATGCACTTCCGCACCGTGCCTTTGAATGTCTTCAGAATTTAACACTGTCCTATTCACCAACACGAAGGCTATACTCCTGCCTTGCTCAGCATACCATGCCCTGCTGTTCTCACTTCTTCAAATAAATTCCCTTTTTTCGTGTAAAAACTGTGGGACCTGACTATTTCTTATGCTTCTTCCCTCCCACAAAGAATCTTTCATTTTGTCCCATATAATTTTCATACCTAAGACTTTTTTTTTTCTCAGAAATTCAGAATATAAATACTCTCTCTCAGGACATCCCCTAAATCAATAATGTACTGCAGACAGTAGGTAAGCTTTCATAAAAAAAAATTACTGTCAAGCAAGATTTTGTACAGTAGCTATAAACAAGATGTAGAAAAATTTGAACTATGGATAATTTATTATCTGCTTGTCCTTAACTACCATTCCACTCACCAGTAACTGAGAACCCTCCTTTTAAGGTTGTTTTTAGTAGGAAAGTTACTGAATAATGTAAAAATGTTAACTATAGAAGCAACATAATACAGATTTGGCAGGGGGTTGTTGAAATGCATAATTTAAAAAAGAAAGCTACATTGAAATCTCAGAAGCCAAAGGAACATTGTACTTGGAGATAAAACATTCACAATGGCAGATGCTGCAAGACAAGTATCCTTAGATCAAAATATCCTTCATCTGCTAAAAATTGATACTAATTTTTGATGTTTCATCTTATGTTTGCTGTGTATCCGGTTGTGTCATAGTATAGTAAAGTACATGTATCATGGTAGGCACTGTCTTTCAGATGATATTCTCACCATATCTATCTATTTATTGGGTGCATAAAAGCAATGAACGGAAGAAGAAGATGTTACTGTCTTGTTTCTAGCCACTCAGTGACTCTTACTGTGATTCTTTAATTGCTAAAGTATATTTTGGGCATCCCTGTTATTATCTAACCATCTGGTAGTTCTAAATTCATGAAGCCTGCCAGTGGGCCATGTGCTGACATTCAAAAAGGATGGTAAAAGAGCATGATTATATTTTCAAAATAACTCCTCCCCCTTTACTATTACAGATAATATTTGCTGAGAACCAGCATGCAAAATCCTCTGCTTTTGCAGAATTAAAACCCAAACCAACCAGATTTCTCAAATTCTTAAGCAATAAAAACGATAAGCTAGAATTACTATTGAAGCTTCTCTTAATCGAATCACTATATCCCAAATCAGCTGAATCTGAATCTGAAGCTAATACTAGCTGCTTGACACCAGCCAAATAGCCAGCCCAAACTTCCTAGGACTAAATCATGGTGATTAGCCATGCCTAGAGTAGGAGGCAGTGTGAAGCTTTCTTGGCCCATGAAGAGCTCTGGGAAATCTGGGACTTTTCCAACTCCACAGCACTATGAGGGATTGTGAAAGATGCACCATGCTTTCTTACCCCAGGCCCAGCTATCTGGATGAAGGCCAGGGTCCCTCAGCTCATTTTGGTACCCTCATGTGACCCTGTTGTGTGCAGAAGATTCTTTTGCATACAAAGATAGTGATTACTCTTGGCTTTTGCATGAGGCATGGATGGGAGGCCTTTTGTCATCCCACTTACTCCTACGTAGTGGTATAATGTGGTTGCCAGAATGCCTTGTGTGATTTAAGGTGTAGATTTTGGATGTAGATTCACAACACATACCATTTTTATGTGTCTTTGTTAACAAACTCCATATAAGGAATCTATGTCACTAGCAATGGCATACTATCTCAGCAATAAAAAGTATAATGTTGTACTCATTTAAATGCTAACATATTTTAAAAAGTGTTTATTGCAAACATATTTTAGTGTGAAATTTTTAGGTATATCTTAAATAAGCTGAAGCATTTGCTCTGTTATATTCTATGGGAGAGCTGACCCATGTACCTACCATACCTGTAAAATTTCACTTCTGAAAACTCATTTTTAGGCTCCCCCTGCTGAGCTTGATAAAAAGAAGTGCTTTTGAAAGAGAATTCATTCTTTTTCACTGCTTGGTTGCACAGAACAGGATTAACAGATATAAAAACATCCATATGCAGACTGACCATCTGTGTACTGAGCTTCTGAGAAATGTCATTAAATAGCCAAGATCTTGAAATCTGGAATTTGAATAGGAATGCTGACAAAAGTGTCAGTTGTGAAAAAGTGTGCCATTATTACAGATAGGCAATCAATGAATCACTGAAGGGATTTATGACTACATGGAAGGGAGCAAAGATAGCTCTGCCAACCCAGGTCTATGTGTTTATTTTACTGTTCTTCTATGATACATGTTATGCCCCATCCCTCTTCAACCTTTCAACAGTGCTTGTGGCAGAATCTTGCACATCCAAAGATGTGTTCCTGAGAGGCAAACTCTACACCACTAAAGACAATGTTTCATGTCCTAAGGCCTTTAACAGGAGAATAATGAGTGTTTTAGACAGATCATTCTAACGGTTCCCCACAGTTATTTTTATAATGCTGATGCCTGTTGCTGGGACAAGAAGGTAGATACCAGGTAGATGTCTTCTATTTAGCCATTCACAAACAATATTTCAAATATGCCACTGTCTTGATCTGGATCACTTTAAATTCCTATAAAATCCTTGAAAAGCAACTGGGGCTGCATTCAGACAAGACAGCATGTGCCTGTTATGGCATCTCTAAGCAGTTTGAGACACTGCAGGAGGCTCTCCTCAAATGAACAAATGTTCCCAGTGGATAATCTAGATTTGATACTGGGAAATCCTGGTATCAAAAAAAAAATCATCCTGGAAATAAGTGGTACAGGGCATGCTTCAGGAATGTGTTCTGAAGCAACCAGATTATTGGTTCTCTTAGGAGATACTCTAGCACCTGCCAGAGTGTCTCTATGGCTGCTGCATGCCCCTGCTGCTTCAGCATGCTGCCTCAGTGTGCTGGAACAAATAGAAGCAGGGCAAGGCTGCAGCAGCAGCTTGTATCCAGGCTCTGTCCTGGGTAAGAGGGATGTGGGAGTGGGAGGACTATGGGGTTTGTGGGTGTGGGGGGATGTGGGGTCTGTGGCATTTATGAATGGGTGTTTGGGGTTTGGGGGAATGTGGGTATGGGGTTTGTGGTCGAGGTTAAGGGGGGCCACCACATGCACACCTCCCCCCACATACTGTGTCACACAGCCCCTGGCACTGGAAGCCAGCCAGCCTGGCTGTCAAGGTATTCATGGCCCACTGCAGGCACAGCCGCCATGGTGCCACCGGAGACCTGGAAGCTGAACATGGCACACAGAGCTGGTGAGGGCTGGCCAGCTTGCACCATCGGACAGGACCAGGATGGGTCCTGCCACCACCCATAGCTTCCAGTACTGAACCCAGGAGGCATGGGTGGTGGCAGGAGCTATCCTGGTCTTGTTTGAAGGTAAGTGCCAGTGGGCCAGACTGGGCTGGCTCCATTCACCATGTGCAGCCTCCAGGTCTCAGGTGGCACCATGCCACCAGGGGGCTGTCCTTGCAGTGAGCCATGAATGCCCTGATGGCCTGGCTGACTGCTGCTGCCAGTGCCAGGGGCAGTGCGCTACAGGGGGATGTAGTCTGGGCATGTGGCAGCCCTCCCCTCAACTGCCTCACAAACCCCACACCCACAACTCCCCCACAAACCCCACATAACCATCCACAAACTCCACATCCCCCCAAGCCCGCACACATCCACCCACAAACCCCTGCTACACCCCTTCTCACCCCCCTCCTGCAAATCCCACATACCCCCTCCACATCTCACACCCTGTATGCCCAGCCTCCAGACAGGTTGGGACCTGCTGGTGGGAGTTGTGGCTGCAGGGGCAACTGTCTTTACATCCTGGTTAGCAAAGGGGTCAGGGGGAGCTCTGATTTTTCTGTGATAAAAAAACATAAGCAAACACCCAAGCAGATATTTAGAATTAATTTTATTATGATGATAGAGGCATTGGTAGGTTTCCAAGTTCTTTTAAAATTGTAAATAAATTAATAAAACACTGCCTTACTGATATCTCTCTCTCTCTCTCCCTACACACAAATGTGTGTGTGTATAGTGGTGTTTTATTTTAATCATGGAAAAGCATGGTTTTGGGGGTATTTAATCAGTGAATTTCAGATTCTTTATCAGAGAATTTGAAATCTTTATACAGAGAAAACCAGAATTCCTGCTAGTGAGGCAAGTGGCGGGACCCAGACAGAGGAGCCTGCCCTGGTCTGGCACTGGGGACCCAGCTGGAGGGCAAATGAGGTGGCTGACTTCCAGGACATTTGGGGCTAGGAAGACATGCTTTAACAGTTCAAAGCGGGCCACCACAATAAGCACAGCTTCTAGGTGAGAGCTGCCCAGATGGCAGAGTGGGGGCACGCATGGTAGCTGGTGCTTCATGAAGGCCAACTGTGAAGCCACAGCCCACCGGCAGCTGGCCCAGAGGTGCAGGCCACTCTGCTACAGTGCCCATGCCACAACTCAGGCAGCCATGCAGTCCCTATCCAGGTCTGGCAGGTGTGCAGACATGGGGCTGTAGGTTCAAGGGGCTGGATGCTGTCACAGGTGCTAGCAGTTTCCACTGCCAGACTGCTGCAGTGAGTAGAAGATGTGGGGGCCACTCAAGGTCAGGGCTGCTGCAGCAGTCCAGCTGGCACAGGGGGTTAGTGTCCCTATATATCAATTGGCCAGGCCTCAGAAGCTCCTGAGGGAAAGTAGTCCTGAGCTACTCACCAGGGTAGCTTTTTAAACTGCTGGGGCCAGCACAGGTGCTAGCCTGAGCCTTCAGTTTTCCCTGGCTGCAGATCTGGGAGGAACTAGGCAGGGTCAGTTTGCCCCAGGTGGCACAATTTGCCTCACACCTTAGTGTATATTCAGGCACATGTGCTGAGGCAAAAATATATGGTACAAATTTGTGCCTCTGCTATTTGAGCTGCTGCAAGTACACACGCCTGCATGTGTGGAAGTGGCCTCAGTGTTCATTAGTAACAAGTGACTCAGGAATATTGCCTGCAATATTTTTTGCTCTGGTACTACATGTATGTTCTATGGTTGATAACATAATTTGCTATCAGTGAAAAAAAAATCAAAACTTCAGAGAAACTAAATTATTGTACAAAGACAAAAAGGCAAAAGATGCCAACATTTTTCACAGGTAGGCTGACAGTTACTGTTGTCAAAAGATGACACTTCAGCTAAACGAGAAATGTAATATAAAAGCTATTCTAGGCACAAAAATACAACATTTTGTGGAATGCATCATCTTTTAACAAAGTATTTTTTAAAAGAAGCATTATACCTTCCATGGAAGTACTATATGATGCCAATGTCGATCCATATTTGAGGCTTAACTGAGTGACGAAAGGAATTACTACTTTATGCTAAAAATGAAAATTGAATAATTCACAGCTGGCCATTTGTTTAAGGTGAATTTTCTACCCCAACACTATTTTTGCACTGTCAACAGAGAGCAACCTATGGTAACCTCAGTTGCAGCATAAGTTATTACAGTGAAAGAGTGTTTCTTGAACAACAATATGAATCTATAAATAGAGATATGACACTGGGTTTGATAACTAAACTTTCTGTGCACCAGTCTAGTCTACCTGAGTTGACTACAGTGAGTAAACAGTTTTACAGACTGTAATAAAATAATAGATCTACAGATCCTTTGGTAATTCTCACTTACCTGTAATAATTCATTAAGTGAAATATATAGCTATAAGCTGGTCTGTAGATGTTTTTAAGATGGGGAAAGAATACATAATTTATCTGACAAGTATAACAAGGTCACCTTAAATACTTAATCAGAATGGTATTGCGTGGGACTGCCTCACGTTCTTAGAACAAACCTTTCTTCTGGTGTGACAATGCATATTCATCCTGACCAGGTTTATTGGCAGGTAAAAGCTGAATCTTTATATTATAACAGGAGAGCTCCTGGATGTTTCCCACATAGAGTAATCCTGGTTATATCAAATTATACTGATGAATCACTTATGATTCTAAGGTCAGATCACTGACCCTACTCATAGAATTTAGCTCAAATTTGTCCATCCACTTAAATCATTCTCTGATCTAGTTTGATGTGTGAGTCTGAATGTTAAAAATAAAAAGGCAGCCTTTTTATGGTAACTTTGCCCTACATTTAGTTTAAAACAGAGGCAGAGAGTTTAGTATATGGTAGAGAAAATAATTGTCTCCTAAGGACAAAGTGTATAGGGATCCAGAGTCAGAATTCTTATCCCATATCTTACCAATCACTAACAGGAACTTGCTTTTAGTATATCAGATTCTTTGAGCTCTAACACATTTAAACCAAAAAATGATGAGTGTTTTGGGGATATTGCTTGGGACACATCAGACCCCCAAAGTAATTACAAGCTTGCAATAGGTAGTGGTTGTGAACTTTTGATAGGCTTCATTTCAGTTGAAAGCAAGCATATCTTAAATCATGAAAAAGGTAATTTCTACTGCTATGTCTAAGCCACAATGTTACAGTTTAATTTATATAATGATTTTTGATTGTTTCTTGGTTTTATTATAACAACATGTTTTAATTATTAATGGCACATAGCTATTTTATTGTTGATATATTAACATTAATATCATATGTATACTGTGTAATTATCTGACAGCCGTGCTGTGAGTTTTTCTCCTGCTCCATGTGTAAAGTTGGCATTTTCAACCAAACTTTTAATCTTGCTTCATTTTCTCTATGGTCAGGTGGTAGGTGGCAAAAAGACTATTTGAATAGGAAAACTTATTTAAAAAATGCTATAATATAATACTTCAAGATTGTGTTTTCAAATGTTATAGCTTACATTAACTTCACTATAATGTTTTGGGTTGCTTAAGGGAAAAAAGGCAATCCTATTATTATAAGGAACAGGCAATGGTATACCATTTTAACATTTTGCACCAGTGATAGTCTTTGATGTTAATTTTTTTATGCAGGGAGAACAGTTATAGGGTATTACAATAATCTAAATGGGATGAATCAAAAGTTTGAACAAGAATATCCATACAAGTTAGTCAGAAGTGGGGACAGATGGAGGCCAGTGTTTAAGGAAAATCTAGTAATATGAGTAATGAATGGGGTTGGATCATTTACATTTTCTTGAGCTAGATTTAAAGGTTAAGGGGACATGTAGATCTTGTTTTATGGATGAGTCTAGATGTGCCAATATCTGACTCCATATCTTTGTGCAGCTATGGAACTATGCAAGTGATGACATCAGCTAAATTTGTACTATTAACAGGAAACTGGGACTTCATAATTGGCTCAGTTTTATTCCTAAGGAACTTGGCAAATTCTGCTGAGCTACCAAGGGAAGAAGACAGATAAACTGTAGATGTTAGAAGACAGGATATTATCACTATGACTTTTGCTCAACATTTACAATGCATGATAGTAATATTAAGGCAGCTGCAGAAGTCTGAGCAATTTTTGTCAGAACATTGAGAGTGGGTAGAAACCTTTGTGTAGCCATTTAGGATCACGACAATTGTGTACAGGGCTATTCCAGGTGGTGAGTCACATCAGCATTCCAGAAACATTGCCTGACTTCAGAAGAGACTGCCAAACCAGCACAAATTCCACCAAGAACCCAAATAAGTCAGTGAAAAAAGCAACCCCAGAAACAAAGATATTAAGATCCCCTATGTCCTGGGGATAGTGAGAGGACGGGGTGGAAAGCCCTGCCCATGGAACGTGATGCAGGAAAAAACAGTAAAATAAAGAAAGAAATGCAAAACAGTTACCTGCAGGAGGAGTGGCACTAGAAGACCTAAAAGAAAAGTCAGCACAGTTTACAAGCCGTGACTTTACGCAATTAAGGCCAGCGGGTGATGTCACAAGGATACAGCAGCCGGCAGGAATAAAAACAGCCACTGGCAGTAGGAAGGGGAAAGCCAGTGAGGAGGTGGAGGCTCTCCATGCTGGTAGTAGGCAGGGTTGGCAAGCATTTGAAATGCCCAGGCGCTGGGCAGCTGGAGAAGCAGCGAGAGCTCCTCACATTGGGGGCACTGAGGTTGAGCCCCAGGAGGGGTGCAGTGCTGGGGGGGACTTCTTCCTAGTGCTGCCAAGGAGGTGCATCAAAGCAAACACTGAGCAGCAGCGCAACCAGGACAACGAGCTCAAGGGAGAGCCTGAAGCCAACCTTGGGGAAATGCAAGTGTCCCCACTTGACTGTTCCCAGGTACCAGGTTGGGGAGCTGGGCTGGGGCGGAAGAGAGGAACCCCGCAGGACCAGCATCAGGGAGCACTGCCAAGTTCAGGTAGGAGGGCTGAGAAAGCCAACTGGTAGGACACTGGATAGGGAGATCTTTTTGGGTCCCTTCTTTTGGTTTCTTTTCTTTGTTTTATTCCTTTACCCCTGCTCGACCGGGGCAACCTCGGACCCCAAGAAGAGAGCCGACTGGCTGAAGGTGATCGCAGGCTTAGAGCCCAGGCCAGCTAATTATTTCCTCAAGCATAGGGGAGAATACAGTAGGGCATGAGAAACATCTACACTGGAGAGGAAGCTGTGTCAAGATCTGATGCCCCACCAGAGGTTGGTGTAAGCCTGGGGTGTAGGGGAGGTGGAACCCCACGAACATCCTGCAAGCAGTGGTCATTCCTGAGGGGAACTTAGAGGCTGAACCCCACACTGATATAACATTCAAAGACATGGCAGGAGAGTTCAGGGAAGGCCAGAAGGACAACCAAAGCCCACCTTGAGGAGCCCATAACACTAGAGAGCAGACACCCTCTACTGCCCAGACCAGGGTGGCACATGAACAAGCATTCAAAGCCAGATGGGCGCAGGCTAAAAGGCATGTTTTATTACTAGAAAGCCATGTATGAGGTATGTTACTCATCTCAGCAGTTGCCAGCTGTTTATGCTCTCTCCCAGTTCATTTTGGGATTTTAACATTAAAATGTGTTAGAAATTGCAAAGGAGTAACAGAGCAGTTTTTCACCCTGGGCAGAAGTGGCACGTAGGGCAGCATCAGTAGCTGGCCTGTTGGTGGCAGCTTAGCTAGCAGCTGTGGTGACTACTATTTCTGTTCTTCCCTCTCCCCTTTTGTCACCCAGAACTACTGTTCTAATCATCCCTCCTTTATTATGCTAAGCAGTAAGTAGATATAAAGAATATAAACTTCCTTGATTCCATAAGGGTATTTTCATAGTTAAAAGTGGCAGGATGATCTGGAGTGTCCATAAAAAATTCATTTTGGGAATCTTGTTAAACCCAGTGTTAGTGCTGATTAACCCAGCCACATTAGTGATTACTAGTGATTAGTGCCACTTCTGAAGAATTGCTAATACTGCTTCTGTGCCTGTCTGTTTTGTAGCACATAACATGGTATTAAAAGCAAGGAACAGAGTTTTAGTTTGAAAACAAACTGAGGGGAGGTGGAGAGGGACTGGGTACTACTGGAGCAGTTGACAGGTTTGCATTACTTACTCTAAATTACAGTATTGACAATACAGACACTCAAAGAGTAAGTAGGGATCTAGCTCAAAGTAAAGTGACCCTTCACTGGACACATGCATTTATACTCACTGCCTCTGGATCTGATGGATATCTACAGTAAAAGCTCCGTTATCCAGCATCCCCCAGGAACAGGGGATGCCAGATAACAAAATATGCTGGTTAATTGAGTGGCCCTGGCCGCCGCTTCTCACGCCATGTCTGAGGTGTCCCTCCGCCCCTCCTGCAGCATTGCTACCCCTCCCGCGGGGCTCACAGAGCCCCACAGGACAAGGGGGCAGGTCTTACACACAGCCCTGCACAGCCTGTTATGCCCTGGGCCATGGGGGCTTAGTCTGCTTTGCCCCAAGCTATGGGGTCTTGGAGAAACCAGAAGTGCCATGGTGGGTACTTCCAGTTTCACTTTATCTTACAAGCCGGCATGCAGGTTAGTGGAGCATGCCAGTTTATAAATGCCAGATAAAAGGACTTTTCCTGTACTAAACTCCATTGTAATTCCAAGTTTTGGTTGTATGCAAGAATATGTTATGGAGGAGGAAGTCACATATTCAGTATGTTCAGCAGCATAGTAAAGAGCTGCCAAATTAGTACTGAAAGGAAATAATACTTTCCAATCTTAATTCAATTCAATTACTGTTTTGGCAAGTCACTCCTAGCAAGACCTAATCATCAAGCTATAACTGAAGCACTTTCTTTATGGAACAACACATGCAACACAGGATAATATTGATGAAAAGTTGTTTAGTGCAAAATATTAGGTATCAAAATAATCTTCTGTTTACTGTGTATCATAGAATCCTAGAAATTAAGGGCTGGAAGGGACCTCGGAGGATCATTGACTCCAACCTTCCTGCTCTGGGCAGGAATACTGCTGAGATCAAATGATCCCAGCAAGGTGTCTGTCCAGTCTCCTCTTCAAGACTTCCAAGGTTGGGGACTGTACCACCTGCTTGGGAAGTGTATTCCAGATTTTGGTCACCCTTACTAGAAAGAAATTCTTCCTTACACCCAACCTGAAACCATCCTCTAACAATTTATGGCCACTGCTCCTTGTCCTCCCTTAGTAAACAGTTTTTTCCCCCCAGCTCCCAATATTTGGTCCTTACATACCTATATATGGACACAAAGTCCCCCCTCAGTCTTCACTTCCACAGGCTGAACAGTCCCAGATCCCTTAGTCTTTCCCATATAGTTTGTCCTCCAGGCCTTTATCATTCCTGTGGGAATTCTCTGGACCCTTTCAGGATTCTCCAGATCTTTTTTGAAGTGTGGTACTGTGAAGGAGTGAGACAAAACTCACAACATGGAGGGCTGGCAGGGCTGCAGATGGAGACTGGAAAGGAAGAAAAATACCCACCCAACTTCCAGAGCGCTTCTTGCTCAGGATTGGAGGAGGGAGGCTGCCCAAAGGTATTTGCAGCCCCGGGGAGGGCAGAGAAGGGGCAGTTCCCTGCAGGCCACAGGGAGAGAGAAATGGCTGAGCGTCCTGGCAGGCAAAGACTGTGGAAGGTGCCTGAGGAACACTGCGGGAGCGACCCTGAGGCAGGCAGAGGCCTACATACACGTGCCTGGTGGTAATCTCTGGAGTGGAGCTGCAGCTGAGGATCTGGAGTGAGGGAATCCACAAGGCCTGAGAGAATCTCCGGAGTGGCATTTTTTGACAGAGGATCTGGAGGAGTGCCCGAGGAAAAACAAACTACAGCCACAGGTGGAGCCTTCCTGCCATTGGGGAGACCCCAGAGAGACTGTGAGCGTTCATAGGGGTGCAGGGTAGGCTAGCACATAGCAAACAACGGACTAAGGGATTTTTTTTTTTTTTGCCTGGATTATGGTGATTGGGATGCTGAGCACCTGATCATGAGTAAAACGGACATTGCCAGAGCCTGACAAGAAGGCTGAGAAGCAGCTGGGGTTTTCTGTGTTTTTTTGCTGTTTCTTCTGATTTGCTTGAGCACAGGCCAAAACTGACCCCTGGAAGGGTATACCCAAAGAGGTCCAAGGATACCCTGGGGTAGAGGGCTAAAATAAGGCCACAACAGGCAGCACTGTGACTTGGTTGTGGAAGAAAATTGTGAACATGATCTGGAGAGGTTAGGCTGGGGTAAAGGAGAGGTTTAGGAGCCCCACAGAAGAAACGGATCAAAATCAGGCAGGGTCACCGTGGGCAGTGCCTCCTGGGAATACGTATGTCATCAAAGTCACGGCAAGCGAGAAAACATAAGATCCATTTGCTGGCAGACCAGGTGATCCAGAGCCAAGGGCCACCCTGTTGCCACCTGTAGGCAGATGACCTCAGGGCAGTGCTAGCAAGCCCTGTAACACCTACAGTCATCACAGGCACCTAGAACTGGACACAGTGTGCCAGCTGTGAGCTCTGCTCATGACTCATTGGCTAATGCATCCCAGTATGCAATTAGCTATGTGGTCTACAGCATCGCACCAGTGGCTCATGTTCATCCTGTGATCAACCATAGCCCCGAGGTCCCTTTCAGCTATCACGCTGGCCAGGACATCTCCTCCTAGCCTATATTAATGTTCCTGGTTACTTTTCCCCATATGAAGCACTCTGCATTTATCCTTATTGAACTGCATCCAATTCCACTCTGCCCATCTTTCCAGCTTGTCCAGGTCTGCTTGTATCTGCATCCTATTCCCTACTGTGACCACTTTTACACATAATTTAGTATTGTCTGCAAACTTGGCCAGCATGCTTTCCACATCCTTGTCTAAGTCACTGATAAAGATGTTGAACAGGATAGGGCCAAGAACCAAATCCTGCAGGACACCACTGGCCATCTCCCTCCAAGACAATACAGACCCACCCACTAACACTCTGGGTTCAGTTCCTTAGCCAGTTCTCAACCCACCTGACCATGGACCCTGCCAGCCCACAGTCCCCCATTTTTTTTTTAAGAGCATCATGGGAGACCATATCAAAGGCCTTTTTAAAATCCAGATATATGACATCAACTGTGTCTCCCACATCTAAGCAGTTCATTACTTGATTGTAGAATGAGATGAGGTTGGTCAGACATGACCTATCTGCAATGAAACCATGGTGGTTATCCTTCAGCATCATGCCTTCTGCCAGTCTCTCACAAATGGACTTCTTAATAATTTTTTCCAAAATTTTACCCAGTATTGAGGTCAAACTGACCAGCCTATAGTTTCCCAGATCCTGCCACTTCCCCTTCTAAAAGACTGGAACCAACCACACTGGCCTTTTTCCAGTTTTCTGGGATATCCCTGAGCACCACAAGTCTTCAAATACCTTTGCTGATGGCCCTGCAATGACTCTAGCCAGTTCTTTCAGCACTCTTGGGTGTAGTTCATCTGGTCCTGCTGACCTGGGTATAGTCCATCTGGTCCAGGTGCTCTAAGTGCTCCCTCAACAGTTTGACAATGGCCATTGTTTGGCAATCCCTCCCATCCGCCACATCTGTCCAATATCTGATCAGGTGGGTGACCACCACCTGCATGCAGGAACACTGATACAAAGTATTCATTAAAGAGTTCTGTTTTCTGATGTTACCCTAGGTGTTATTCATGGCATAGAAGATACTATATAGAAAATGCTAAAAAGTGCATAAAAATATACCAGCTGAGCTGAAATAATGAAACATTTTACCTCTGGCCTCTGAAGATATTCTGTACCATCTTAATGCTTAGAAAAATGATAAGCTTTTCATAAGGTAATAAGAGAAAACAGAACAGAGGAGAATGTAATCCTGTCTTTCATCTGTCTCCATCCTCTTCTCTCACACAAACATGTTCTGTATTGGAGAAGCCGGAGGTGAAAGAAGAGTAAGGTGGGAAGGATTTTGATTGTACTGAGGGTAGAGGGTATGACAGAGCAGGAAGAAAATGATGAAAACCATGCTCCGAACAAGATTTATGATGAAACTCAAATAAAGCCTTCTGTTTCAAGTTTAAAGGATGTATCAAATAAATTTTAAGAGGCAAAGCCTGGGGGTTGCAGAAAAAAGAAGAAAATAAATAATTATTAGTCTATAATATTCCTTGCAGGTTTTTACATCCATTATCTAAATAAAATATAATGGAGCTTCAGGAATACTGTTGCTAAGGGATGAACAAGTGGAATACTAAATGCAGATCAGCTCTGTTATAAATTCTCCTGAAAAAGGGGATGGTAATTTTGTTTCTTTTTTTGACAAATTGATTTTTATTAGTGAAATTATCAGTGGGTTCAGAGGAGGCAGCCAGATCTCCAATACAAACTGTTCACTCCTTGGAATAGTTAGTATGAGCTGACAAAGATGTGGAATACTTAAAACTCTTATGCATAGGTATATGTGGAATTTGCATGGTAGTTAAGCAGCCAACTTCTGAGAGGTACCATAGAAATAATACTCAACATAAATAGATACAGACCCCTCCATTAACACATCAATAATACTTAACATAAATTCGTGGCTCCCTCTGTTGCCTTGCACTTAGATTTCTGGTATCCTTAAAAAGCAGTAATGGTACTCCAAACAAACAGCAGAAATGATACCTGGATGATGCAAAGTCATACAAAGAGATGTTTAGAGTCTAGAAAAGCAAGGATTAGGGAACAGGATCACAGTAAAAAATACCTTCAAGGTATTAGCAGTGTGAGGGGGAAAAGGAATTATTCAGTCTCAGATAGGGACTCCAACAAAAGCATAAGGTACACACAAAGAAAGTTTAAGGTAAACATTAAGAAAAAGTTCTCAATAAGATGGTTTCCTTCTGAAGTTGTGGGCTAAGGTATACATGTTAGTTATACTGAGTTTGTATGAAGTTTTGGGAGCTGAGATAGATTTTCTAAACTTTATAGGACCTGTCATCCTCACTGAAGGACTTTAGGGAATACGAACAGTAGGGAATAGCTGGTCATCTTATAGACTATGGGCATATGTAGATGAAATGGGGGCCTTAAATTGAATTGGTGGGTTTCAAAAAACACCACTTCAATTCAGGGCTGTTTAAACCTGTGTCATGCACACACCCGGCTGATTTACCTGCCTCTCTAGTGGAGAGGGGAGGGCGAACTGCTAGTGGTCAGGGCAGTCCCTGGGCTGCAGGGACTGGGGGTGGTGCTTCTCTCTATGGCAGTAGTGACCCCCCCAGTTGGCACCCGGCTTGGGCAGTCTCAGGAGGCACCACAGCTGCAGAGGGAAGCACCGGGCTCCCATGCATCTCAGGCAGGCAGGGAGACTCCAGGGGATGGTGGGGAGAAGATCAGGCTTGCCGTTTTTCTTGGGCAGAGCCTGCTTTCCTAGGCTGTTGCCAGGCTGCCTGCAGAGCCACTGAGCTCCACAAAGCCCAGTGCTTCACTCCACAGCTGTAGGGGCAGCAAACTAAAACTCTGCAAAACAGTTTTAATTTGCTGTGCTCTAGACACTTAAAGCACATTATGCTGCCAAATTTCCTAAAGCATCTGGACTTAATGCATAATACAGCACTGAGGCATGCAAACACTGACACTATTAAAGTGGTGCAAAAGCATTTAGCCCACTTTAAAGTGTCATGCATACATGACTCGTTTCGTCTACATACGGCAAAAAGTATGAAAACTTAGGGCCTTGTTACACGTTGCATTTTTGAGCTGTTCAAATGCTGATCGATGTTAGTGCCAGCTTGAGTCTGGTCAGTTGCACCTTAACACTAAAAACCTTGTGTCACCACGTCACTGTTGCCCTACTCCAGTAGGGTAAGAATGTCTCACTGACCTGGGCTAGTCTAAAGGTTGTTATGCTAAGAACTTTGGTCCCAAAGGCTTTGGATATGGCCAGGGAGCAGGTGCTTTTGTTCATGCTCAGTGAAGGAGCAGCATAACAACCTTTACAATACATTTTGAGTTATTCCCTCCTTAAGGTGAGGCTGTTCCTGTCCTCACTTAATGTTGCCTGCCATGATTTTGATGGAATAATTAAACGAGGGACTGTTCAGTCATAATCCTTGGGGGGCAAAGCAACAGAGACCACAAGTCCTGTATACCAAAAAATAATCCTCTCTGTATCTCTCTGGACCAGTTGGCAGGCCAGAGGAATTTAAGAGGGAGCTCCTGCAACCCCTACACTCCCACTTTGTAGCTCCAATAGTATCCTTCATGCCTTGGACCCTCAAGAGGGGTCTACAATCACTCCACATTAATATTTAAAGTCTTATTTGTGCCCAGCCTTGTGGCTGAAGGTGCTGGGTCTGGCTCCCAGAATACCCAAGAGTCTGTCCTGTATAAGTATAACAAAAGATGAGCGGCTCTGCTGCTTCTCACCTGTCTAGTGCTCAGCTCATTCTGTCATCTGCTTACCACTATGCCTCAGTTCCTGGGGCTTCTGGAGGCTCCCTGGTGATTCTGTGCTCCAGTAAGGAGCTGCTTGTGCCACACAGTGGGGGCTCATGATCCCTGCTGAGGGAATGACTGAGCCCTGAATAACCATCAAGCTGTTCAGTGGCACAGCTGGTGCGGGGCTCTGGTCCCTCCCACAACCTGGAATCCTGATTGTGCTGGTGTACATCTCCATTGTCAGCCCCTGGCCCAGCAAGTATTTCTGGCGTGGCTGGGAGTGGGTGGTGGCTCTGCCCCAGTTCTCTCGGCTCTGAGAGAATCTCGCCATCCAGGTGAGTCCTGGGTGTGCTGCGGGTAACAGAGGGGTATAAGCAGGACATTCCTCCCCTCTTCCCTGTTGTCTCTGCCGCACCTTTTCTGACTGTTGCCCATCTGCACAGTTGTGATTTGCCATTAGAGGAACTGCAGCTGGGAATTGGCACAAAGGGATAGAAGCCTGTCCTGGCTCACCGGTCCTGTAATGGAAGCCTGTTTCTGCTGCCCTAGAAACTGGAACTAGAAATAAGGGGGAGTTTCCACCTTTATACAGAAAATCACAGGGGTTAGGGACATGAGTCAACTGGCCAAAGGGAGGGAACAGATAGATGGTAAAGAAACCTTAACATTGTTGTAACGTAAACTCAGCACCTTAATTTCCCCCCCACACACATATCTGGAGGTGTCTCCAAACAAGTTTTTAGTTCCTAGAGTGCTCAAACAGCAGCCTGCAGTTGACCCCAAGTCTGAGTCCAGCTGCTTCAAGCCACAGTCCTGGCTGACCAAGCCAGTAACATCCCCAGCTCCAGTGTGCACTAGTATGTGTACATCTGACCAGGTTCCATGTGCATATTACTGCAGCTTCAAGCTTTCTCTTCCTTTTTCTTCCCCACTCCCTGCTTCCCCCTAGGTTTCTTGGAGTTGTAGTTCGAATTAATAGTCAACACAGCTCCACAGACTGCCCCCTGATTGCATCTGCTGTTGCACAAATTGCATTCACATTCCACCTGCTCCTGATGGGGGGGTGTGAGAGATGGGTTGAGGGGGGTAGGATCATGAATCTGGGAAGCAGAGAGTTAATGGGATGGGGGTGGGTAATGAAATGGGAGGTAGAAAGGAAATGGGGTGGGGGAAGTGTGGTGAAATGAAGGATGTCGGCCAATGAAGAATAAAATTAAAAAATGTAAAGAGGAAGTAAATTAAGGACTCGTATTTTTATGAATTTAGATTTGGGATTGAAGTGTGCGGGGTTCTGGTCACGCTTGCTGAGGTGGCTGGGAACAGAGAGCAGTGAGGGAAGGCACTTTTGGGGGAGCTACTATCTCTGCCCTGGGAAGGAAGCCCTAGCTTATGGAGATTTGATTCGGCCTCCTACTGTGTTCTTCCCCCACCTCCCCAGACTGTACTCCTGGACTCATGCATACCCTGTGACCTGGTTAGCTGGCAGGTGCTCTGCAGGCTGTTTGGAAAGGGTTGCACTCTTGGAGGTGGGATGGGGAGTTATCTCAGAGCCAGAACTGCCTCCTGGCCAGTAGAGTTTGGGGAGTGGAAAGTTTGTCCACACAGAACAGGAGGGTGAAGGAAAGAACACTGAATACTGGCATTCTGGAGGACTGAAATTTGGGCTTATCATCTGTGGGGAGTGGCCCCATATTAATGGAATAGGAGCTGGGTAAGACGGATAAGAAATAAACCTGCCCTGGAGTGGAGTAACTTTTAGTCACCTAACGTGTGCTTAAAACTAGTTTCAGGTGTTAATATATTGACAGTCCAGAGGTTAAGAGCACCAAGAGCTTCCTAAAGTTAATGTGTAACAAGACCCTTATATGGAGTTCATTGTATCCTTTACTCTGGAATTATTGTGAACCAAAAAATTTGGGAAAGATGTTTAAGAAGTAAAATGAAAGCATTTGCTTTAATGAGAATGTTTTTCAAGCATTCTTAAAGTTTCCATAAAATTTATGGCCTGAAATTATTCATATGACTTTCAGACAGATTAAGTTAATTTCCCTGTGTTTGTCAAGAATAAAAATGATGTTCAGAAATCACACACAGCAAAAATCAGGTTTTCCGTATAAAATATTTGTAGTCTGGACCCAAATACATGATATTAGCCAGGTTTTCAAAAAACAGACTTTGCCATCTACCTGCTACACACTTTTATTATGACCATAAAGAGATTAGGAAAAAATCCATCTAGTGGATCTTTCCAGTCCCAACTGTTTCTTATATATTGTAATTCAATGCTAATAACCAAGGGCCAGACATTCTGCTCTACTTATGCATTTCTGCTCTACTTATGCAGTTCTTTAAGGACTGTTTTACTTGGTGAACCAACCTTTATTTGTTCAACATTTGAATCATGAAAGGGAAAATGTGCTCCAAAATTCTATTCACAATTCCTTATGTATAATTGATATTAACTTCAGGACAATGGGAGGTGGGAGTGCGTATGAAAACAGGATGTAGTTCTAGGTACATGTTTTATAAATAACATCATTATGCAATAAACAATCATTTACTCTGTCTAGGTGAAATGGTTAATTAGTACATTCATTAGATTAATTTTTGTAAAGTGCTCTGAATATATAGTGTTAGAGCCACAACTAGTAAATATTGACATAACTCCTTTGAAGTCCTCTGTACAGCCCTCCCATTCACTGAAGTAAGTGAAGCTACTATGATTTAAACCAGCTGAGAATCTAGCCCACCGAGCACTGAGTATTGCTGACAATTCAATAAGGTATACCAGGAAAACAAGGAACGCCATTGGCAAACTTCTTGACAGTGGTTGTTTTTGTCTTGATTGAGCTTGTTCTCAAAGAACAAAGTTCTATACAGAGTACATAGGCTTTTTATTCATAATAGGGCTTTTCAAACATATTCTGCCCCTTAGCAGTTCCTCTCAGCCTGTACACACAGAGCATGCAGCAGTATCCTACAGTTATTTCTTGTGCCTCTCTTACAGGGATAGCATACCCATTATCTAACTGTGCATGTTCACCACCCATCCTCCTATAAACCAAAGAAGTTATGGCAATTTGCTAGCTAGTGTTTTTACTTAACAGCTTTAGGATGTATAATTGTTCTGCTCTTTGGGTCTGCCATGTTAGGAGTCAATGCTGCTTCTCATACATGTAAGCAGAGTCATAGTGTACCTAGTGATTGTGTGTGTGTTGGTTTTAATGGAGTTGTTACTACCCTTTGCTGAGTAGCTGGTTGTAATGCCATGTTACAACTGCCATTAATGTTCTACTCACCTATTGTTTAAGCATCACAGGTTATATATGCATCATTTAGTGTGGTTACGCTGATAGTTACAGTCTTCAAAGGTTTGGAATTTTGCCTAAATAACTGTCCAATATCTGTCTGTATTACATATGACTGGGGTTGTTCTAACTGGTCAGTTATCATGGCTGGGTGCCACTGACCACATGGGATTCATATTGTTGTACTAACCAGTTGCCTTTCATGAATGATGAAGTGTTTCAGGGAGTGTTTAAAGGCCATCCTGCACCTCCTGTTCATCCTCCAAGGCTAGCCATGTAAACAGCTCTCTGCCACCTCCTCTTCCAGCCTCTGGTGTGGCGGCTCCCTCCCTCACCTGCCTACGCCTCCTCTCCCAGAGCAGCCCTGACAGCAGCCACTACCCTGATCCCTCACTTTGCCTCCCCGCTTCCTGCCCTCCCTCCTTGCCTGGCACCTCTCTCTCCCTGCTGGCTATTCTGGGGGGCATTGGAGACAGGCGGCATGGTGGATTGCCACTGTGACCCCCCACTTTGCCCCCAGGCAGGGAGCTGGGGGGAAGGCCTGCTGCTTAGGCAGCTGGAGCATGTGTGCTGCCACCACAAAATTCCCTGGCAGTGGCGCAAAGTTGGGTCCATGCAGGCTGCCCCCATGCAGCCAATTGTTGCCCACCCTCTCAGTGGTGCTGCGCCATTGGCCAAAAGCATTATGGACAGACAGACAGACAGACTAAGCCCTTTTTCATAATAGAATTGGAGTTTCTTGTCAAAGGTTTCATTGTTCTGGCATTTTTATTATAGTGTGTGTAGCAGGACACTAAGGTGCCTGCTACTATGAGAGCCAGGAAGGCTTGTCAGGTGCTGGTTGCCAGGGCAATGGGAAGTAGAAAACGACCCACGCCTGCTAGCGGTCAGCTGGCTGTAAGGGGCAAGGCCTGGCTCTTATGAGGAAGGAAGGAGAGGGGCGAGGCAAGGCAGGGCAGGGCAGGACAGGGCAAGGCAGTTCCTGACTGGCATCTAAGACAGAAGGAGCTCCCTGCCAGAAAGAGAGAAGCTCCTGGAGCATGATGGGAGGAGAAGCCTGATTGCAGGTACTGCTTGCAGAGTAAAGGGTAGCAGCTCCAAGATGGCTGAGCAGGTACCTGTTGGTACAGCCAGGTGGTTTAGGTTTGAGCTGTAGCCAAGAGGCTTGAGTTTATGTTGCAGTTTGTTTAACACTGGTGGTTTGGGTGAGGCTATAAGGGGATGGAGGAGGCCTCATAGGGGACTCACGATAGAGTGAGGACCCCAGCCCCAGTGAGGGCACAGAGTTCAAGGGTACAGACCCCAGCTCCAAAGAAGAGCCCGGAGAGAAGGGCAGCCTTGCAGAGGAAAGAGCCTGAAGAGAAGGGTGGCATATAGAGAAGGCCCGCAAGGCCTAGACACGCTGGATACCCGGAGCAGAACTGTGGCCAAGTGGAGGAGAGGTAGCCTCCCTACAAAAACACTTATCATCAAAGCCATGGTGGGCGAGAATAGGAGGGTGCAAGTCCGAAGCTTGGCACAGTAGAGGAGGCAGCAAGGGCTAGCACGGCGACCCTGCTGCCCCTCCTGTTACAGTGAGATTTCTGACTTCTTTCATCTATTGCCCAGCTGTGCTTCATTTTGTCATGTTTTGCATCTCTCAATATTAGAGGAGATTCTTTTATAGGGAGTACTTATTTGAGCCTTCTGCTTATCAAAGTTAGTGCAAGTAGAGCTTCTGATTCCATGGGTGTATTTCAGTAGTTTATTAAAGTGTGAGGGACTTGATTGTCTTCATTTGCCTTTGCTGGTGTCTGCTTGATTATTTATTCACGTAACTTGGCTAGCTTCCACTGGACTGTGATAATATGAACTGCTAGTTATCTGCTTAAAACCTCAGTCCTTTACACAGGGGTGTATCCAGGGGGTTTGCTGTGGTGTACTTGTATCCTCTTTTGATTCTTGATACACCCAAACTTTAAAATCAACTACCTGGGAGGGGCAGTGGCATTTTTATTCAGAAAACCCTGAGGGACTCAATTGATTTAAAGGCTCATTATAATCTACTTGATTCCTGCTAATCTTTTTTCATGCCTAAGTGTTAATGACTCTCTGCTTTAATGATTTTGATGTTCCGCTATTCAAACTTTCCTTTCTTCTGTAATGTTCCCATCTATTAAACATCCCTGGAAATCTCTCCTATTTCTCAGAATACTTTAGCTCTAGTTAACATGACCACACTTGAGTTAAGGTTTTTAACTCAGGCACTGTCAAGATGGTCAGGAGGCACTGTCAAGATGCTCAAGAAGGCTTGATTTTGTTTTACAAATCTGAACAAGAGATGTACATTTGATTATGATGACTACAGGACTAATAACTATTTTGCCCAGTTTTTGCCTAGTTTCTTGTATTTTTTCACTGAATATATAATCAAGCAAGGTTGTGCACATTTCAATAACTTACTTTTTTTTTTGTTTTCATTTTAAACTGAAAAATATAGCTGTAGGATTCTGACATATTAATAAAACTGCTGTGGCAACTTTAGTGAGCATGACAAGTATCATACCATCCTCTCTCACTGGGACCTCTACCCCCCAGCCTAATGCAGGGATGCTAACTGCCCAGCTCCAGAGTCAGGCTCTGTGTCTTTAGCAATGTCCCTGCCAGCAGCTGGAGTCACCCATGCCTGGCATGCTCCCTGCTGACTCTCTCTCTCTCTCTCCTCCCTCCTCTGCCGGCTTCCAGTGGGGCTTTTAAATCTTCCTGCAGCAGCGTCTCCTGCTGCCACCATTGACTTAGCGCTTCCCTCCCCAGGGAGCAGCTGTTTGAAAAGCCGCACACCTGCAGGTAAGTTTTCCTGAGGTTGCTGGGTCTGTTTACCCTGTGCTGGGGCTCCCAGGGTTTCCCCGGGCTCCCATAGAACCTGTGGAGGCTTCTCGCTGCCACAGACCTCCCCCTTTAAGCTGTCTTGTAGCATCTGGACCACTTGCATGGCCTTCTGAATGGCCTGATATTCTTTGTCATGGGCTTGACATGCCTCTTTGGTGGGCTCCTTTGGGCTGAAACATCTAGAAAACAAATCCGCTACAAGATTATCCTTGCTGGGGCTGTGCATTACTGTGAATTTGAATGATTGGTGAGCCAGTGCCCAGTGAGCAAGGTGGGTATTTTCACTCTTTTTTGGTTAACCACTGCAGTGGGGTGTGGTCTGTCACCACCATGAACTCCCAGCCCATCAAGTAATATTTAAAATATTCTATCACCCAGTGTATTGCTACGTACTCTCTTTCTCTATTGTGGTGTACCTGGTTTTGGCTTGGCTGAGTTTGCAGCTTATAAAGGCAACCAGACACTCATCTTCTCCCCATCTTAGCAGTAGCACAGCCTCTAGGGCATTGCTGGATGCATCAGTCTGCAAAACAAAAGGGAAAGAGAAGTCAGGAGTATGTACCACTACGTTACAGCACATTACCTCCTTCAGACCCTTGAAGCTTCCTGTCATCTCAGCCATCCACTTCAGGGTCCCTGATGATCTCCTTACTTTAAGCGCATCTGTGATGGGTGCATTGAGTTCTGCAAAGTGTGGTATGAACCTCTGATAATAGTTGATGCTCCCCAAGAAGGAGTGGAGTTGCCTGCGGTTGCATGGTTCTTGAAACCAGCCTATTGCCTCCACCTTGTCTGCCAGGGGTTGGATGGTTCCCTGTCCCATGCGAAACCCCAAGTACTTAGTTTCTGTACCTGCCAACTTACATTTTTTTGGATTGGCGGTCAACCCCACTGTTTGAAGTATTCTCAAAACCATTCTCAGAGCCTCAAGATGTTGGGGCCAATCTGAGGTGAAGATGATGATATTATTGATATAAGCTGCTGCATATGCTGCGCAGGGTGCCAACAGGGTGTCCATGAGCCCCTGAAAGGTGGCTACCACTCCATTCAGTTCAAAAGACGTTCATATGAATTCAAACAGGCCCCAAGAGTTCCAAAAGCGGTTTTGGCACAGTCCACAGCTTGCATTGGGATTTGCCAGTACCCCTTGGCTAGGTTGATGATGGATATGTACTGGGCTTCCCCAATTCTCTCGATGAGGTGGACAATGTGAGGCATGAGGAATGCATTGAAGGTTGCCAATGCATTTAACTTTTGAAAGTCAATGCACAATTGGAGTGATCCATCCGGGTTAGCCACTGGTACGACTGGACTGTGCCATGGGCTGTGAGATGGCTGAACGATTCCTTGCTTCTACATCTTTTCAATCTCTTGATGTACTTTCTGTTGCCAGGCTATCAAACTCCATCTCTCCCTGACTAGCGTGCCAGGTGGTGTCCTGATCTCATGCTTAATTCCCCGTGCTTACCCTGGGGTTTCTTGGAACGCCTACTGGAAGGCTTCTATTACCTCCTCCAGTTCCTGTTGTTGATCGGGCTCCAAACCTTCCCCTAGTTGCACTTGCCCCTTTATTATGGATCCCCCTAACTCTAGGCTGGGAGGTCCCAGCTCCTCTACTGTCTCCTCTCTTTGCACCAGCCAACCTTATGGGGCCTTCCATTCTTTGAGGAGGCTTATGTGGTAAATTTGATGCTTGTGACGGTGTCTGGTTTAAGCACTTCATAATCTACTGGTCCTACCTGGTGGATCATCTTAAATGGGCCTTGCCACATCGCGAGGTGTTTGCTCGCTGATGCAGGAAGTGAAAATACAACCATGTCCCCTGGTTGGAACATGCGGGGTTTCGCTCTTCTGTTGTTTAAGCAACTCGCAGATTCTGACAAGTGATCTGCTGGACCTTATTGATCTGGTTTTGTAGCTCCTCCTGGTATCTTTCAGCTACTACTCCAAGCCCCACTGACTGCTTCCATTCCTCCCAGATGATCTGCAACAGACTCATGGGCCAGTGCCCATATACTAACTGGAAGGGTGAAAACTGGGTTGACTCTTGGGGTGCATCTCTTAGGGCAAACAGTAGTGGGGTCAATAGGGTATCCCACCTATGGGGGTCCTCCTGTGTGCACCACCTGAGCATTCTTTTTATGGTCCTGTGACCCCTGTGGGCCCCTGGGTCGTGGGTAGTTCCCGAGACGTTCCTTTACCCCTTTTTCTCGCCCGCCACGACTTTGATGTTCCGCAATATCAAG
>JAGPOW010001543.1:33341112-33375885 GCA_030014935.1 Caiman crocodilus
TCGCCGTCCGGTTCTCCCGTCCCCGGTGAGTCTCCTGCACCTTCCTTCGCCCCCCCGGGTCCCTCTTGGGTCCCTAGGGACGGCCCGGCGCCGTCACAGGTCCCATTTAGTTTTTCAACTAAGCTATTCATCTGGGGGAGATAAACCAACGTTTTCAGGTGGGTGATGCTGAGAGTGTTAAGGAGAGCTTTCATCATGCCCAACATAAAATTGGTCCCCTGGTCAGTAAGTATTTTGTGTGGGGATTCCTACCCTAGCGATCCACTTTAGGAGCTCTTCTGCTATGCAAGAGGATGTAATAGACCAAATTGGAACTGCCTCTGAGAACCTTGTGGCATAATCCACTAGGACTAACACATACTGGTATCCTCCGTGAGACCTTGTTAGGGGACCCACAATGTCGAGCACTACATGAGAGAATGGTGTCTTGATTTTGGGCATGGGTCACAAGGGTGCCCTCTGCGGTCTCCATTCCTGGGCCTTCTGGCACTCAGGGCAGGCTGCTCCCCATCTCTCTACATCTTCTTGCAGGTGTGGCCAAAAGAAGTCCCGGACTTGTCTCGCCAGGTTTTGGTATGCCTTAAATACCTGCCTAGTGGGGTGTCGTGTGCCAATTCTCAAATTTATTGGTGAAGCGCGGATGGAACCACTAGCTGCCACCTTTCTGCCATCCCCTCCTGACCCTGCTGAACCCGGTATAGTAGCTCTCTTATTACCGCAAAGCTGGAATGGCTGCTGGATGTCCTCTCTCCAGGGTCCTCTGTCTCTAGTTGTTGGAGTGCTGGGTCTTTGAGCATGGTGGAATAGAGTGGCACTGGCCACCTTGACCATATCGCTGTGGTCCTGGCCAGCTTCCCTTTGTGGAGGGGCAGTTTTCCCGGGCCAGCTTTCCCCTCTTCTAAGTTACTTCCTCTCCTCTTCAGTCACTTGCACATGCTCCAGCACCATGTAAAGCGGTTCCCATTCTCAGCCCAAGATCATTTCGCAAGCCAGTGCTGGAGCCAAGCCAACCCGTAGTTCACCTCTGAACTCCATTACCTTTAAGGGGAGGTAGCATCTCCAAAAGCACATCTCGCCTCCCAGGATGCACATCATTACCAATGGTCTAGCTTCTTTTATTCCAGTTCACAGGGCCAGGCTCTTGCAGAGGAGGGAATGTGAGCATCCTGTGTCTAGGGTTGCCCTAATCGCTCAATCTCCAATCCAGGCTGTCGTGACTGGGCAGTCCCAGCCTCCCTCACGTGTGGTCAAATCAAAGCTGCAGTCCATGGGCTTCTTTCAGTCCCCCTCCTTCACTCTCTCACAGGGCAGAGGTACCATGACTAAGTTTGCTAAAGCTGAGTCCACATTCCTTCACGATATGTCTGAATCTACTGCAGCAGTAACAGACTACACCCCTTGGAGAGTGCTCTTCAGTGAGCCTATCTGCCTCTCTTCTTAGCTACCCATACCCTTTATTGGGGGAATGGAGGCCTCGTCCTTGACCTCACTCGTTCTCCGAACTGGCGAAGGCCTCTGTGAGGTGGAGGGCCTTCTCACTGGATGGGGGTTGGTGCCTCCTTACTTATGTCTTCCTCCAAGTCTCTGAGGAATTGGTTCAGCAGGACCTGGTCTATGACCCCCTCTTGGTTGAACTGGCCTTCGGGAAGCCACTTATTGAGAGCATCTTGCAGGTATTGTAGCAGAAAGCAGGGCCTCTTGACTTCTTGGGACTTTCAGGCTCGAAATACCTGCCTCTGGTTCTCTGGAGAAATCTCCAGCTGGTAGAGGATCACAGCTTTCACTGTGTCATAGTTTTATGCGTCCTCCCTCAACAAGGCCCGATAGGCGGCTTGGGCCTGGTCTATCATCACAGCACCCTACTGGTGGGCCCACTGGGTATGATCCAGCCTGTTCTGAAGGGCTGTTCTCTCAAATGTGTCTATGTAGGCCTCAGGATTGTTGTCCCACATCATTCGTGGCATCTTAAACAGGGCAGTATTTCATTGCATCCACTCCTGCTGTATCTTCAACACCTGCCCTATTGTCTGAATGACTTATGTCAGAAGCTCCATGTGAACTACTGCTGGCACCTGCATGTCTGCTTCACCTGGGTCAGGATCCCTGATCCGCTAATGCAGAAGCTGCCTGTTCCCGGCCAATGCACCGCTGTGGCAACTTTAGTGAGCGTGATGAATATTGTACCATCCTCTCTTATTGGGACCTTTCTCCCCCCAGCCTAACACAGGGACACTAACTCCCCAGCTCCGGGGTCGGCCTCTGTGCCTGCAGCAATGTCCCTGCCAGCAGCCGGAGTCACCCCATGCCTGGCATGCTCCCTGTTGGCTCTCTCTCTCCTCTCTCCTCTTCTGGCTTCCAGTGGGGTTTTTAAACCTTTCCATGGTGGTGTCTCCTGCTGCCATTGGCTCAGTGCTCCTCTGCCCAAGGAGCAGCTGTTTGAAAAGCTGGCGAAATACTGACTTGCGTGGCCACAGTGCTGATTCCTGCTCGTGATGTGCCTGCAGGTAAGATTTTTCCTGGGGTTGGGGGGGGTCTATTTACCCTGTGCTGGGGCTCCCTGGGTTTTCCTGGGTCCCCATGGAGCCTGTGGGGGCTTCTCACTGCCACACTGCCCACTAGTCTTTAACTGGATTAAAATATGTATATGCTATATTTGATGATGTACCACACCATCTCCCACCACCTTTTTCAAAATCCTAGATCCACCCATACCTTTGCAGTTCCTCAAAATTCCTCTGGTGTTAGTTGTCCTTTTTCTGTAATTAACTCAATAGAAATGTTAAGTTTGGTGAACATTATCTTAGTGTGAGTCAATACTGTTTTGGTTACTTTAATTACTTCAGATATATAACTGTAATAACCTATTTGAACAGACAGGAAACCACTGCCCACTGTTAATTGATTAATTGCCAGCTGAAGCCGCCATTGGTTAGGTGTTCTACAAATTGTCATAGGTTATTTGTATTTCTGTCTATGGCACTTTACACAAATACAACTATCTCTTGCTATCTTTTCTATTTGTGCATTGGTATTGGGCCAATGAAGCATGTTGTCTAACTTCTGAATTATATTAGACCAGACTAGACTTGATCCTACATGAATCTTTTTCATAATATCTGAACATATCCTCTTTGGAATTACTATTTTCACCACTTTCAATACTATTCTATATCCACTGTCAACTCTCTTTTTCATTTTAAATGTTTTTGATAGCCAAGGGAACTTATTTTTCTGTAGGTCATGTTTGCCTTATTGTTTACATTAAAAAAATTCTCTGACTATTTCTGAGTACTTATTTGAAGTTGTAATATCATGGGTATCTATTTATCCAATTTTTACTCCTCTTGCTCTTCATCTTAAAAAAATAAACAAGAGAAGATCCTGCTACAGGAATTTCTCTTCCCTGCTTACATTTCACTTTAAAATGGTGCTTTTCTAGTTTTAACATCATTCGCTGAAATCTTGGTGGTGCAGAAGCTAGAGGTTTTTCAAGAATGTTCCATAGGAAACTGTGCTCTTAGGGTAAGTTTCTATTCTAATACCTCAGAGGAACTTCCCCTTTAAGAATACTTAAAGGGCTACTGCACTCAGTTTCCAAGACAGGACTCCATGCATGGGTGGAGGATTTTAAAAAGAGTTAAAAATAGTCTGAAGACTGTGAAATAAAAGGAGAGACCAGAGTAGCTTACAGATTAGAAATGCCACTTGCTGCCTGGCAGCTGGTTTTGAACTTTGGGTGCAGCAGGAATCAAAGGAAATGTGACTACATTCCCTGGATATATCTCTGCTGGACTCCCCCTACCTTCAACACCTGCTGGAGGAAAGGGAAAGCAAATAAGAAGTAGTCATCTTACAGTATCACTGTACTTCTACTTTGGTCAGAAAATCATTTTCCCCATTGAAGACACCCCAATTTTGGATGAGTAATTTTTTAGGGGAAAGGTACATGTAACATGCAGGTAAATATGGCGTATTATGTCCACTGCATTTCCTTCATTTACCAAATGAAGGAAAGAAATCAAATTGGTATGGCATGATTTGTTCTTAACAAATCTGTGTTGGCTGTTAGTGAACACCCTTTCCTTCTCTAGGTAGTTTTAGACTGATTATTTTATAGTTTGTTTGAATAATTTCCCAGGTATTAAAGTAAGACCAACTTGTCTGTAATTCCCTAGGCTCTATTTTTCTCTGTTTTTAAAGATAGGCACTATGTTATCCTTACTCTAGTCCTCTGGAAGTCTTACCTATCATCCATGAGTGCAAATATTTTTGAAAATATTATTGCCAGTGGCTCTGTGCTTTTTCAGCCTGTTCCTTCACCACTTGGAAGTGAATTTAATCTTAAATGTATTGTCAAAAACTCTGATGTGCTCATTATTTATCATGATCCTCAGCCTTATGATCATGAGCCTCAATCCTCATGATTTCCTCCCTTGTTCATAATTATTTTGTTAGCTGACTGGCTGCAGTTTATTTTTATTACTTTTTTTGGTAAATTTTGAGGCAAAGTAGTCACTTAACAGCAAATACATAACTGTGTGGTTTTGTGTTGTGGATGGGAGCAGCTGGTTTACCTGCAGTAGTGACAGCCGCTGGGCCAGCAGCACAGTGGCTGCTATTTTTTATGACATCCTCTGCCCTTCTAAGTCAGCTCTCAGGTTTGCACACCCCACTCCCCTTAGTTACACTACTGCTCTTTCTTCTTTGCATTTTCTCTTAATAGCTCAGCCTTACAGTTGAACCATGCACCCACAGTTTCCCTAGTCCAGGGGTATCAAACTTATGGTCCAGCAGCTGGATCCATCCTGTAGAGCCTTTCTATCCAGACTGACAGGCTACCAGATCACCAGAAATTGGAGGGCATGGCTTGCTGCAGAATTTGGGGCTCTTTGGCCTCATTAGCCATGGTGGTTAGTGGTGAGCTTAGCTCACTACTTCTACCTCCAGACCCACCATCGCCAGTGGACTCTGTCCCTGGGCCTTTCAGTGCCTCCAGACCCATTGTTGCCACTGCTTCCAAGCCCCTCAGTGCCACCTCTGCCATTGTCTCTGGACCCCTGGTTGCTGCCATCATCAGACCTATTGCTGCTGCTGGATCTGCTGCTGCCACTGCTGCCACTTCAGGGGCCATGGCAGCTGCCATGGTCTGGATCCAGCCTACAAGGAACTCCTGCTGCAGGTCTGACCCATGGTCCAAGGTGAGTTTGACATCTGTGACATTTGTAGAACTCTTTTAATATCCCTTGCTAGAGATACTGCTTAGACACTTTATCTCATGACCACTTTACTTTTGTTTTTCCTAAACCCCTTGTCATGTGGCTGTTCAGCTATTTGCAGCACTGGGAAAGGTGCACTGAATACAGTTTGGTAACTGCTGTCACACTCTCAGTTCAGGAAAAAATAATGTGATCAGCGTAGTCAGAAGCTGATAACAATGTTCACCAGTTTCGGGGGGAGATTTATCCTTTATTCCTTTGGACCTTTTAATGGGTCTCCTGACTTGATTCAGATTCGGAGATTCAGCTGCTGAATCGGGCCAAATATCCTCCAAATCAAATTGGTGACCAAAGCCTCATTCACTACAAATAAATTCTGGCACTATTTTACGTATAGACTGAAGCTTCTAATGCAGCACATGAAGGGGGACCAGCATTGTCATTTTGACTGGTCCACTTCATGCATTCATATGCAGGTGTCATTAAGGTTTGCATTTGTGTTTGAAAAATTACCATTTACTGTGCCAACTATGATAGGTCCTTACGGTAACTATAATTTCCCCAAAGCATGAGAATGTACTTTAATGAATTTTGATATACATGTCATTTTGAACTTGTATGTGTAAGCTGTCTTGTACAAAATGTACAATATATTTTAAGACATTGTATTTGCAATATAACTCTTCTCTCTAGTTTTAACTTTGTAGTGTAAAATCAACACTGTGTAGATTTTGCATTGCTATTCACTTTATATACCTTTTATCATTCTTGTCAGTAAATACCCAGAAGACACAAACCAGTGGGGCTTATTTACAGTTATACAGCTATCATTGCTTAGGAAACTAGTAATGTAAAAATTAATTTGCATTACAGCTAATAAGGACAACTTGAACGGACCCAAAAATATGTTAAAAAACCCAATAACAGTGGCTGTTGGTTATAGTGTTTCTTTAGTCAAAGTAACTGATTTTCATTGAAAGTTTTTAGAGTACTATAATATACAATTTATCCATAATTTTAATCTAATTTACTATTCAATGTTTACTGTTAACATTTGCAAAAAGTTTCCGCTCTGGCGTTTGATATATCATATTTCTCCTATATAAGGAATAGAAAAATAACTGTAGTTTCCCATTCTAATGTGTGTGGTAACCCTTTGAACGTGTTGACTTTTTTTTTTCTTGGGACTACTGTAGGTATTACTTTGGGGAATAAGTAGTAGGGCTGTGAGAAACATTGGTTGCTGATTTTTTTTTGGTTCAGAGGAGATTCAGCCTGATTTGGCAGCTGAATCTGTTTATCTAAATTGAATCAGAAGACCTATTAAAAGGTCTGAATCCAATCCGAAGCCTCTGAATTGATTCAGAGATTGGATTGGCTGGGGAAAGGCAGGCACAACCAGGTGGCTGTAGGTTCTCCTGTGGCTCCTCTGGCTGTGCCTGTCTCTCCCTGGGTGGGGGGAGCCATGGGAGAAGCCCCCGTGGCTGCCCTGCCTGTCCCCATCTCCTGGAACTTAAAAAAATTAAAGCCCTGCACTCACCAGCTCTGGCAGCTGTCATAAGGGCCTCTGAGGGCTTGTGACAGAGTCCCCTTGCACAGCACGGGGCAGTGTGGGGCAGCAGGGATCAGGCCCCTACCTGGCACCAGTGTGGCTGTTATTGCATTGCGCAGGTGCAGCACAGCTCAGCAGGGCACCATGTGCTTTCTGGGAGCTGGGGCAGATCCAGCAGAGATCCAGAGCTTGTCACTACTCAACCCCAGTGGCCCCAGCTCCCAGGCAGCACATGGTGCCCTGCCGAGCCACACTTCACCCATGCCATGGGGCAGCTACTGTGCAGGTGCCAGGTGCGGGGGGCAATCCCTGCTGCCCCCTACTGCTCCACACTGAATGGGGGGGGCTGTGTTATGAGCCCTCAGAGGGCATGATCCCACTGCCAGAGCTGGGCAGGGCAAGAATGGGGGCTTCTCCTGTGACTCCCCACACCCAGGGAGAGGCAGGCACAGCCAGAGGAGCTGTGGGAGAACTTACAGCCACCCAATTGTACCTGCCTCTCCCCAGCCAATCCAAATCTCTGAATTAGTGCTGAATCAGCGTTGTATCTTTGATTCTGATTTGCCTGAATCAAATGGGGACAGTGATTCGACTTGCCACTTGGGGCTCTTTGTCCTGCTGACTTTGCCCCAAGAGGCATGTGCTGGCCATACCTCACCGCCTGTCTGTCCAGTGGTAGTGGCAGTGGTGAGTTGTGCCACCAGCTGCTGGATGGGCAGGGGGCATAGCACAGCCAGCATGTGGATCCTGGGGCAAAGGCAGTAGGATGAAGAACTCTGAGCCTGCAGTGAGCAGGCAACAGAGCTTAAAAATGATAGTGGCGACGCTTGAAATAAAGATGATCCTATGAGCTTTAGTTCAAGCACCCACCCCCCACCATTAAGTGCTGGAATGCTGATCCCTTGGACAAACTGCCTACAACTCCATCCCGCTTCCCTAGGGTCTCATTTACCACCCAGCCCTAGCCCCAGCCTCTGACCCTTTCCCTGACACTGCCCTTTCTCTCCCTTATTGTGAAAGCCTCAATCTGACCCCCAATGTCCCTTTCCTCCCCCATGCCCCTTCCCCTCCACAGACTTACCTGTAGGGTTGAGGCTGCCTAGCTGCATTTCTGGCTGGTGCATGTGTATGGCTGCGCACATGCACACAGTGTCTTGGGGCCCTGGTTGGAAGGCATATTATATTTATCAGTATATTATCCACTAAACTGATAAAAAAAAAGCTGATAGCCAATAATGTTAATTTTCCTTTTATCAGTGCTGATCTGATATGGCACAGATATATTAGTGCACCTCTAGGAATAAGCTGCTTTTTTCATCTAATTGATTACATACCTTTTTAGATGTTCTCCAGGGGGTAGATCATACTTTGAAATGGAATATTACAGTATTTGAAAAGCTGGTCATCTCACTGTGAGTTTAGCGTATGATAAAAATTTCTTTAACATAAGAATGTCAGAACTGTGGAAGAAAATACCCCACAAAACCCAGTGTGTTCATTGTAAGACCATAAAATAAAAGGCATGCACACACTAAATTTGCATTGGAGATGATTCACATTGTTTTCATGTTTAGTACATGCCAGCAGTTTTTATCAGACAATAAAGAGTTTAAGTGATAGACTTCTTATTAAGTGATAGACATTCTTTATAGTATTGACAAATAATTAGCATCTTTTTCCCTGAATTCCTGATGATGCAAGGATTCTGAATAAGATTATTATAGAAAAAATTATTTGCATTTTACTTTTACTGAGAGCTATACAAGAAACAACAAATCAGTCCATAGTAAGTTCATTTAACCATATTTTACATCTCCTAGAACTGGAATTGTGTAGCCTACAAAACAATTTATATTTTATCTGTACCATCTAATTAATTAAATGGCCCCAGAGTACCAGACTCACAAATCTCGTTAATAGCTGAATACTGAAATAAAGGCTGTTCACCCCTACTAGAATAATATTTGCATATCCCCACCTGCGATGGGTAATAAGTACCTGCCACAAATCAGAATTATGAATTTTGTACGCCTAACAAAACCGCAGGGGAAATTATACCTCAGACATTCCATAATAATTGCAGCTAAGCTGTTTAGTGCCATCCACTTATTCTGCCTGAAGTGTTTAAAGCAGCAACAGTTGTAAATGAATTCAGGCACACATTCAAGAGAAAATATTTTTTAGAAGTTTTCCTGTCTTGCCACATGTAATTATCTTTATAGAACTGTTCAACTATGAGTTATAACATGCTCACATTTAAAATTCCAAATTAAAAAGAATTTTTCCTATTAAAGTTTTTCCTATTTTGTAAGAATGGCTTTTAATTTTGCTGCTGAAATCTAGGAAATGACTAAGGCCGTATTTGCTTTGTTGGTTCCTTACAAACTGTGAAACGGTATATAAACAGTCAGGGCTAGTGGCTTGATTTCTTGCAATGCTTCTTCCCCAATATCCCTAACTCCACAGGGGACATTAACTGCAAAGTCTTAAACAGAAATATATTGCAGTGTAGATATTTTTTCATAGGCTAGGTAATTGGGACATTAGAATAGGCAGCAGAAGTTGCCTCTTGTTTGTTTATTTCCATGTGAGGAGAAGAAGCCACTTTATAGAAGAGAACTGGAATGAAAGGGCTGTGAAATGCTGGTGGCTTGTGTTTATGACCAGAGGTGTAAAGGCATAACAATACAGGGTGTTACATTTATACAGTAGTTCACCTCCCAAAGGGTCCCAAAGCCCTTTATAAATCAATGGTGCTACTGCACAATTAATTCTTATTAAGACACAACATTCAAAGACTGCATATTTGTGCCTCTACTTTCTTTAGGGATGCATGACACAGTTATATTATGTATATACATAAAACATATGCAATTGTGTTTTATGATGTGAACAGTTTATTGACAAGGGGCGAGAGACCTCCTCTGGTGGACATCTAAAAGTCTTTAAGTAGCATGTTTAGCTGTTTGTGGACCATCTTTCCTCTGAAAGGCTACTGAATTCCTATCACCTTTTCTTCCTCCCTTCTTCCCCCACTTAACTTCCTGCATATGGGAAAGGTGTAGCAGGACAAAAAGTAAATAGTATCATTTAGCAGTGATTACAGATGAGAAGGTGATTTGATTGATAGATTTACCAAGAACATAAGCAGATGAATAAATTATAAGGTAGCCAAGGGGAAAATTTGCAGGATGTCACATGCTTCACAGTAACTGTCTGTGTGCCCTGCAGTAAGTGAAAGGTAATCTTGCCAGTTTACTCTTCTTATTCACTTCATGTAGGATAAAAGCAAGAACACACAGCAGCTGATGCTTGGTAAAGTGCCATGTTCCTTTTCCTCACTGTGATTTGGTATTTTTACAACCATATGGCATCCAGACTTTTCCAAAGTTCTTCAGGTTTTGGAACTATAGGTTTTAGACTACCTCTAGCTCCACTGTAATGTATGTCTGGCATTCAGAATTGAGAAAGGCGTACCTGCTAAAACTGTTTGCGTTTTGAAAATGAAAAACTGTTGACCTTCAACCACTAAGAGACATTGTATTACCCAAGATGCTAAATATCAACATTTCCCTCTTTCCAGCAATCTTCACTTCATCTGCTTTGTGAACCCAGAATGAAGCAGATAGCATATGAGACACGGAGAGGAGCAGCCATCACTTCCTCCTGGCCAAGATAGTAGTGTTGACATCATCATCAAATCTCTCTTACCTACCTTTCTAGAATTAAAAAAATTCAATCTTAAGCTCAGAAGAAAGGGATATATGAAAGAGAGAGAGGAAAGTGGAGAAACAGACAGATAGGGGTATTTTAAAGTGTACTATGACCACTGTTCCAAGGAAATAAATAACTATGAACATGTAGGAAAGCGTCACTGTGTGATTCATAGGAAAACAAAATCTAACTACAGATTTAGGGTATCCTTTTCAGACTAAGTGCATTCTCTGGGTACATACAAGTGTTACATTCAGATTAGTGTAAGCAAGGGCATTTGTTAGGTCCACCTAAATGCCCCAGCATGCAAACATTCAAAATGCTTAGGTTGCCATAAAATGGTATGCCTGATCTAAAATGAGTTCACCTCAGATGTATATTAAGTTTAGTTTGATAAATGGTTAATCCAATTTAGGGACGGTTAACCTGACCTAGAGAGCACCTGCATATGTTAACAGCAGGGTGATGGGGCTGTTTTTACTCCAGTTCCACCCAGGCCTGACTGGGTATTTTTAGCCCTCTCACTGTTTCCTCTCCTGGACCTGACAAACCTCCCTTGCTACCCAGGACCCTCTAGCTACTCCTCCCCTTGCTCCCCCCAGCCCCCCGTTACTTACTTCTGGTGCCTACACCATTCCAGGCAAGCAGCAAACACCTGTATGTTCTGTTCCTGTGTTAGATTTAGGTGGCTTAAACTAAGCTGCCTAAACTTAAGTTGGTTTGATTGTTTGTCTTTGATTGATTGTTTGTGCTGTCTGATAATACAAGATACAGGATACTAGGCACTAAATTAATAAAACGACAAGGCCTACCCTTGTGATAGTATTGCATGCATTCAGTGTACATTTGATTTTAAACTTTAATTATACAGATTAAGTTTTTAACCCTGTTGGTTGTAAAGAAAAGCACTTAAAACATGCCCTTACCCCAAAGCCTACCACACTAAAGGGAAAATAAAAATAAAATGATAATATATTTAGAGGTAATCCCATGACTTCTGACTTCAGGCTAATATCATGATTTGGGCACCTGACTCATGAACTTTATAATGCATGGAGCTGGCAATTCTGGAAATGTGACTTAAAGTTGGGAACAGAGAGTCCCTTTGGGCAAAAATGAGATGAAGAGTAATGCCATCCCCCCTCCCCACCGAAAGGAGGGGAGCCTTGATACTCTACCTCATGGCAAAGGAAGGGAAGAGAGAAAAGGGAATATTCGCTGTTTACGTCCCACCAAGAGACATGCACCAGGAAATGGTGGAACTGGGGGAAATTAGCCTTTATTTTCTCTTAAAATAAATTGCAGATCACTGAGTCAACCATGGGGAAGAGACTGTTTTAGAAAGGGAGTTTATGTGGGATGTCCATTGGTTTGGACATTAAAACTGTTCTTCTTCAAATGTCAAGGTCTACATAAGGGGTAGGATTAATATATTCATAATACAAAGGAGGAAAATTTCACTGGAATGCATGATATAACCCTTCAGCATCTGGGTGTCTAGCAGAAAATTATTCTTGGAAACATGTTGGCAACTGTTGCCAGCTCCTCCTGACAACATACAGTTTCCTGAGAGAGAATAGCAGTGTGAAATCGAGGCTCCTGCTCCTATAAATTTCCACATTTGTATGCGGAAAGTGTAGCAGTTATTTCACTAGTGTTCTAGTAAAGGATTAAAAAATAATTAGGATTTATATATGTTCAAAAGAATGAGGCATAGTGCAGTGAGTCAGAAGGAGGTGATTAAGTCGGGTTGTCTGAGTCTTCCTAGGCTGACAGCAGTAAGTCTGTAGGTTTTAGAAAGATAGCTTATAGCCTATTAACATGATGAAATGAAGTTTAAAATTACAATTTGTATTTGTAGACTACTAACAGGAAGGTCCCTATGGATTGTCACATACTACATAAACTGCTATAGAAATGAAAGCATAATCTTTTGATAACTTGCACATTAGCCCAGGGCAGTAAAGATGTTTTTTGTTGGAGATTGATTTCATGAAAAACTTAAATTGTCTTCTCTTAGAATACTGAATTATGTTTTTCTCTGCTATACTGAGCAGCATCCAGCTGAGGGATAGTATTTTAAAAAGTAGGGACTCTAGAGAGGATTTAGGCCATGGTTATCTTGATATTCTGTAGCAATCCCACACAGCTCTGTCTTGTCCCATCTGTTACCTCTGAATCTTATCTTGGATCAATTTCATCCTCAACAATAAATCTATTGTTTCTATAGGGATGATTCACAGATCTGTGTCTCTACTCTACCCCTGTCTCCTTTTGCCCAAATAAAATTTTAGCCTGTTTGTCTAGTATCTCCTCATGCTGTCACCTCAAGTTTAGTATGACTAAAACAGAACCCTGGATCTCTCCCTTCCATCCCAAACCATCCTCGCTACCTCCTTTTCTGATCTTTGTGGACAGCATCATGATTCTGGCAGTCACTCAGGCTCATAAGCTGGACATCATTCTTGATTTAGCTCTCTCCTGGGCATCCTGATCTCGATGTCATGTTTGACTTGACGGGTCCTCACATCCAAGCTACATCTAAATTTTGAAGATTCTTTCTGTGCAACATCTCTTATACCTGGCCTTTCTTTTGCATACATACAGCTAAAACCTTTGTCCAGGCTTTTATCTTGGCATATCTCAATTACTACAAAATCCTTTTCTTTGGTTTTGATGATGCAGGGTTTTTTTTCATGGATAGTCATCTTTTTCTTAGTCATTCATAGTTCATCACTTTGATTACACCAATCCACCCTTTGGGTTCCTGTACTGGCTTTCCTTTCCTTATGTCAAACTTATTCTAATTGTCTACTCTTTCAAAGCCTTTAATATCCATTTATGGTGTGTTTAAGTCTGATTTAATAAGATTGGGTCTCATCTCTAATTAGCTTTTGGTACCAATCTCCATCACCAAGTTCCTAGACTTCCAAACAAGTAGCTTCCTGCTTTTCTCCTGGCCTGCACTTTGTGCTTGGAAGAAACGTCTCATAAATAACCATGAAGCTGTGTTCCAGCTGTGATTCAGTGATACTTTTTGTTCTCTGTATCCTATGCTTTTTAATGCTGAAGAATATTTTCAGTTCAGCAGCCATTTCTAGGCTCCTTTGCACTGGAGTCTGTTCCCTGGAACACACACTGGCTCGCACATTCTCCTTGGCACTCCAGATAAAAAAAAAAGGGGGGGTGGGGGGAGGTTGGGATGGGGAGGGGAGTGTTATCCCTAAAGCAAAGCTTTGAGAAAGTTATAAGCAACAGAAAGCAGGTTATAATGGAAATACTTATATCGTTTTCTCTATAACTGCTACTTTTGCTATGCTACTAAGTAAATGCTGTATTGTAGGGCATTAGAAACAGTGTATTATACATTTATCCTATTTCCTGCTGTATTTGTATCAGCTTGCCTCTGCCTGGCAGGCAGATGAGAAGCTGATGTTAGTGGGTTTTTTTTCATAAGCTATTATGCAGAGGATAATCTCTGATTGATGAGGTCATGCCCTACTACCCTGCAAGGAAATGCATATCTCCCATTTAGATTTAAACCCAAATCCAACTTGGCAATCAGTCAGCAATTTGTGATCGATTACGACTAGCAGGATTTGCATTATGCTTCATATTTTTATTCTGTTTTCTTAATTTCTATAAACCCACTAATGATTTCTGTTTAATGCTTCAGTCTATGAAAATGTGAGTTTCAGCTTATGTTATATTTTACTGTGCAAAGTAAAAAACTATTTTCCCATTATCATGCACATCCTATTGATATTATAATTTTTGTTCAAGCTTAAATAGTCCATGTGCATAAAACTATTCATTTTTTAAATTTGTATAAGATGGTAAAGGCAATCTTTCTTTGATGAATTTTGGCAGGTAAGAGGATCTAGTTGAATCATCTCAAACCCCTGGTGTTTTGGGCCTCTAGCTATTATAGTGGAGCAGCTATGAGTATTCAAAAATTGGTCCTTTGTTTGTACTGAATCTCCAAGCCATCTGTAGCACACAAAAGCCACAGCTCTCTTTATAGTTCAAAATGAATATTTAAAAGTTCAGTTTTAGATTTTATTTGTAGCTTTTCAAATCTCTTTTCCCCATCTGTCTTGTCTCTCAGTGTGGTTACATTAGACTCTACTTTAGTAAAGACAGATCGGGGTCTACAATATGAGACACACCACTTATTCCCCTTTAGTTTGTACTACACAGGATATGTAAACAATCATGTTCTAAACCTATTTCTGAGCATTTTTAATACACAGGTTCTTTTACACTGCCAATATGACCATGCTATTTTTGTTAGAATACTAATACTTAGCCACTGGATTTCCCTCTTTGAATAGTATGCTGCATTGTCCTAGTCCCCCCCACCACTAGAAGAAAACTCCCATGATGAGGAAAAAGAAGTAAGTGTATGTGCATATGTTGTCAGGCCATGTCTGGTGTGCTAACAGGAACAGTGGTGGAAGGGGAGCCTTCGTGACAACAAATTCACTTCGACTTACCACTGCACATCTGTTGCTGCCAGGTGGAAAGCTGGCCAACTCTACTTCCAGTTTTGATGGTGGTGATAGACCCCTGTAAAGTTTTGAAAGCCTTCCATTAGCTCAAACTTTGTACCTCTGTGTGCTCTAAACTGTCTCTACATGAGATGCCTTAATGCACAGTGGATTGTTCTACTGTACATTAGTGCATCACAGCAAAAACTGTGTTAATGTGCCAATACCTAGTAGAATTAATCTACTGCACATTAAGCATCACAAAAAATGTTCATCTTTGCTATTGTGCATTAGCACAGCTTCTGTGCCTTTATCTAGTACCTCATACTACAGGTACTAAATTTAATTTGCAGTAGCAAAAGCACATTAATGAATGTGTACCACACTTACTTCACTGATAAGACCATATATCATGACCTCACTAGCTAAAGCTAGGAAGGAGAGCAGCAACAAAATGGAACAGAATACAAAAACAGAATTGAAGGACAGAAAAAAGAGGAATTGTATTGGGGCATGTCACTGGGATCTTATAAGTGGGAAGACACTTATACCACCTTAAAAGAGAATGGAAAACATTGATTTTATACGGTATATCATGAGAGGAATGTAGAAGCAATAGCAGAGTATATTCAAAGCACCTGATTATTTATTTAGTACCTACATATCAACATAATTAATATGTGCATATTTATATATTATTACTACCTGCTTGAGTCAGACTCAATATTTTTAACTAAAAAATACCTCTGCAGAATGTGTAAGTTGCTTTGACCAGCATGTGTGCCTGTCAGTTTAAAGATATCTATTGTGATAAGTATGTAAGGAAGAGATGCTTCTTTATACTGTCATTAAGGCATTTGCCATTCTGGTAAATCATTCATGTTTTACTTTCATTCTGTGTGCTGTCTTTGGATGTAGTAGAATGTTTATTAGGTTCCTGATGTGTAAATGAATCACTATACATAATGCAAGTATTCTCTTGAATAAATTATACAAAAAAATCCCCGTCTGGAAAAAATGAACTAAATAATCTCTTCTTTGTTGACTATTTATAAGCTGTCCATTTAAAAAAATGTTGTTGCCTTCATAGCCTTAAGTGCTTAAAATCTGCAATTTCAACTAGACAAACCATTGTGAAGAAAACTTTTTATCCCAACAGGGTATAAAATGGAATAAAACAAGTGTAAATTTATCAAGTAAGATGCCTCCTGATGGCCATTGTTTTACTATGAACTGAAATGGATGAGGACCAAGATACTGCTTATAAGACATAAAGGAATACTTTAGCATATAGAGCCCATTAATTTACTTTTTCTTCCCATGTTCCAGAGAAAATACATGAAATCTTGACTGGTTAACAGGAGTACACTCCTCAGGCACTGGTGACCCTGAAGTTGGTATTAATGGAAATATCGGATCGTATAAAGCTAACAGAGTTTTCATTCTTAACCACATCTTTCAAAGTTTCTGTAATCAGTCAAACTGAGATGAGCAAGGAAAAAACTGATCAAGTTTATTGTACTGGAATTTTTCAGTATGGCATTTGTTGCTATTTTTATAAGAATCTCTATGCTTTTTAGTAATACATTATAACCAATTGTTACTATTCCTTTTTTGGATCTTATCCTCAAAACTGGTGCAGGATAGCTCCTGGATATGGATGCTATGTTTCTAATGGTCTTTGGTGCTAATCAGAAGTTTAAAGTTGCATGAGGGTGTCCTGGGAGGCAATTTTGCTTTCAAGTTGGTTCTTTATGTGCTCAGTGGGTTACTCTCCTAAAATACAGCCTCCTATACAGTATTTTACAGTCTCTGCTTTGCATTAACTTACTCATGTGTGTGGAAGTCTAGAGAATGGGTAGAATAACAAAGAAGATAATAGTGTTAGCCAAATTAACTGTTGCTACTGGTAGTTATGCCTTTGTAGGAGATCCTTATAGATTAGCTGAAGAATTCTAGAACTTTCTAAGATTCATTGGTTTTAAACATAGAAAATTATAACAAATATATCATTTTTCCATGCAGAGAATCTGATTATTGGGGGAGTTGTCTTAAATTCAAAGTCATCTTGGATTTGGGTAATTACAGTATTTGTTGTATTTATTTGGGGACTTGTGCACCTGGCATTTGGGAACACCATTTGTGCCTGCAAGCATGCAAAGAGCTTCAAATAATCTGCATGAGAGGGAAGAATATGCCCTAAAAGTTTGTTACAAAGGTAGATGGTGTTTCAGATGAGGAGCATCTAAATCATATTTGAGGAATCTTTCTAGGTCATTTAGGGTCCTTACACAGGTTACACATTTCACATGATCAGGCCCCTGAAAGCACTCTACAGCCATGACATAACACACATGCATGGCTGCAGAGCACTTTTAAAATGCTTGATGATGCAAAACATTAACCCTCATCAAATTATGTGTTAGATGAAGGTGCTCTAAAAAGGAGCACCTTAGGGAACTTATGTTTCCTCAAGACTTAATTTTCATGCTTAATGGGGCTGGGCTGCTGCTTGTGTTGTCCCAGCCCCACCCCCAAAGCTGTCAGTGGAGGAGAGAGGGGAAGGTAGATGGGGAAGGGAAGGATACAGCAGGCAGCTGCCAGCTGCGCTGGGCCTGGCCACAGCTGGACAGGGGTGGAGTGGAACAGGCCCCTTGCCTCACAGGTCTCCCCAGCTAGGGTATTGGCAGAGCCAGACCAGGCCTGTGAGGTGAGGGGGCTCCGTTTCACCCTGTCCCTGCTTCCAGCTCTGGCCAGGGGAAGCCTGGCTGGCAGCTGCCTGCTGTTCTCTCTGCACTCTCCCTCCTCTGCTGACAGCCCTGGAGCTGGGGGGGGACAGGGCTAGGGAGAGGGGAAGCTCAGCAGCCTCCCTGGAGGCTGTTGTAGTGTCCCCACTTGCTGGCCAGGGCTAGTGTAGGCAGGCTGGCGCCCTCCAGCAGATGACCATCTGCTGGGAACTCTAACTCGTGGGACTTTATGTAATGCACCATGAGTTAGAGCAGTACCCTTAAACATCTGTAGGCACCTGTAGTAAGTGAAAGACTGAAGCACATGAGAAGAAAAATAAAGTAACATCACATGTTTATAATATTTTATATAAAGATGGCTAGTCTTTTGTATGGAAATGTGGAACAAATTTTGAATTTCCATTTATGAAATCCAAGCTAGACAATATTTACAGGATAGTGGATAAGCAATAATTCAGGCTTTAGTTTTCTCTCCTTTGGGAAATTAAGGGAGCAAATGAAAAGAACAATTTATGGAGTAAAGGAAAATGAAATCTACTCTTCCAGCCAGTGGCTTGAGTTACTTTTGGACACCTTCCGAATATAGTGTTTCTTAGTATGAAACTGGGACAGGCTAAAGATATGCAAAAATTCAGGAATTTTATAGCAAAAAATTAGGGGACTTTTGGATGGTTTTGTGAAACATTCAAGAGAAAAAAGTCATATTAATATCCTCATTGCAAAAATCTGTAGGTGCAAAAACACACTTGAGCCATGGACCTTGGTTTATGTAGAAGGCATAAACACAAAACAAACAAATATTCTATCTTTGGGGAGCTTCAGACCCTGCAGGCTGCTCCTATCCACCCTTAACCCCTTAAGCTCCCTTAACTCCCAAGTGAGTGGCAAGGTCTCCCAAAGCATCTTTGCAGTCATTGGCCTGACTAATAACTTGTGGCAGTCTCCAGGGCTGCCTGGAGCCTCAATAAATATTTTTTTTAAATGAGGGCTTTGTAAATCTCTCTCCTTCCAGAGTACATGGCAGGTCTGTTATAAATCTCTGTTGAATTAAATATTTTTAATCCTTTCACTATAAATGTATAAAAAGTTGTTTATTGTCTCTGTTCTGTCTGCTTTTATCTTCACTAACTGACTTTCATCTTAGTAAAATATTAGGGCAAAATCTCTACCTGTGTACATTTGTAAACTGCTTTTCTTGTCAGCAGTGCACTTTTTCGTACTGTTCTACAACTCAATAGTGCATTTGGGCCATAAACATAGGCCTGGCCTTAGGCCAAGATTTCCAAAAACAGGTGCCTAAAATTGGACAGCAATAGTACATAATTAGGCAAATAAATACATGGCCTGAACAGCAAACAGACCCCTTTGACCTCAGTGGGAAATGTCAGGTCCCAGCATGTTTAGGTTATTTATTTAGGTGCTTAAATCTGGAGTTAGGAACCTAATTGTAGTCTCCCATTATTTTATAATCAAGTGTGAATTCTCAAATAGGCTGGAAGATGTTTGGCTACGGTGTTTTTGTTCTTTCCTGATATACATATATACATAGAGCCACTTTCTCATCTTGTATTCCAGCAACAAGCATACCATGGCAGTATTTTGCTGCATGTACATGGCGGGTGATGATATACTCCATCTGTTTCAATGTAAATTAGAAAAGGTTGTGAAAATGTTAAAATTTGATACTTGCAGAAAGCAAGTGTTCAGAAAGTATAGTGACTGCAAAATCATACTACAGCATATCATTTTAATACATCTACTAACACTGCTACATATTGTAGCATTACTGTGCTACAGAATTAGAAATTCGTCTAGAATGTGGGTCCTGTATGCCATTGAGAACATGGAATCCTTCCTTCTCCTCAGAGTTTTCCATCACTGCCAGTAAAATGGAAGCTTTCAGTAAAGGCCCTGAAGCATGTGCTTGACATTCTTCCTAGATGAAACTATGTTAAAGTTAAGAAAATAAGCATTTTCCTTCACTGCCAAATTAATTAATGTTATAACTGTTTGTTGCCCCTAGCTTAAATCCTATATACATAAGTACAATGGTGCTTCTATTGGTCTAGCTGGGATGGTTATAGGCATAGGCTAAAAACCCAAGCACTGCTTATGTGACCATTCTGCAGTATAGAGAAAGTTTAGAGCAACTTGAATGCTGCTAGTCATTCAGTGCCTTTAATTCCTCCCTATGTGGCTGAAAAGAACAGAAACACTTTCCTATAATTCATAGTGAGTGAATTCTTAATGCGGAACATACTACTGCAGCACTAAGAACCATAAGATCTGTACCCGGAAGCAATAAACTACACTCTAGAAAGTACAGCACCAGTGTGGATGCAGTAACTTGGATGACATTTTACAAATGACTTGACCTAAGGTAATTGATCATTCAGGTTAACTGTGTTGTGAAGTCCTATTACCTGAAGTCAAGAGTCAATCAAGCAATTAGCCTAATTTTGAGTGCGGAGGTGGTAGCTGGTATTATCAAATCACAGAATGAGATTAAATAATCATTAAAGTTGAGATTTTTAAGAATCTTGTGCAATCACATGATTTCAGAACCTGGGGTTTTATGGGAGGGAAAAAAGTCAAAACTCTTGATTAAACATTGAGAATAGGCAATGCTAAATAATGTGATAGTAAATGGCTATGTTTGGAATGTCAGAAGGAAGAGGATTTTAAGGATTTCAAGGTGGGATTGAGCAAGACAATCATTTTCCAGCCCATTCAGTGCAATATGAGAGATTTTTAAGCAGGTCAGGCAAGGGCAGTCGGCATCTAGCAAGAATTCCCACATACAACATCTATGTGATACAGGTCTGCTGATGTTGTCACCATAGTATTCCAAGGAACTGACATGACAGAACTGGAAAAGATGCTGAGTACTGACATGAAATTCATCACTGACTATCTTGACAAGTGGCACTTAAAGTTAAGCGTCAATAAATCAGTATCATCACACTTTCATCTGGATAATCCTTGACACAAGAGCATGCTGAATATTAGAGGAGGTAATCACGTGCTTCCTCATGTGCACACCCCAAATTACCTAGGAGTCACATTTAGACCACTCCTTCACCTATAAACATCACATTCAGAAGATCATCAATAAGGTCTCTGTCTAGGTAGCTTCCTTAATATGTTTAATCAGTACAACATGGGGTGCCAGTTTCAAGGTGCTTGGAACCACTGCACTTGCAATGACAAATACCCAGTAGAATATGGTGCTCCTGTATAGTCCAGAAGTTGTCACAGTAAAAGCATGACACTGTACTTAACAGTGCACTTAGAATCATAATTCTAACAGTGCACTTAGATCCCCCGTGACTTGGTGGGGAATCTGAAGGTGCAAGGTAACCTAGGGAATAGTGACCACTTATTGATAGGGTTCACTATCTGGAGAAAGGTGGGGAAGATAACTAGTAGAGCGGAAGTGCTAGACTTCAGGAAGGCCAACTTCAACAAGCTCAGGAGATTAAGTTAGGGAGGGACTGACTGGTAAAATCTTTGGGCCTGCAGGCATGGAATAGGACCATCCCAGTACGTATAAATAGGGGCAAAAAAGCAAAGAAACCCTCTTGGTGGAACAGGGAAATCCAGGAGAGCCTGGAAGGAAAAATAAGTAGCTTACAGGCTGTGGAAGCAGGGGGCTGTCACCAAGGAGGAGTATACCTGCTTGGCTCAAGCTTATAGGGAAACAGTGAGGAGAGCCAAAGCAGAAATGGAGTTTAGGCTGGCAGCAAAAGTAAAGGATAATAAATCCATTTATTGAGTACATAGGAAGCAAAAAGAAGGTGCAGGGTAACTTAGAGCCCCTTCTGGATGAACTAGGGCAACTAGTAACAGATAAGATGGCAAAAATGGAGCTTCTAAATGATTTCTTTGCATCAGTGTTCCTGGACACGAATACAAATACAAATCCCTTTGGGACCTTAGGTAAGCCCTGTATAGATACCAACTGACCAACTGTTTGAGCTGACCTAGCAAAGGGGGACCTGGAGGGGTTGAATGTAGGTAAGTCAAAAGGTCCTGATGATCTTCATCCTAGGGTATTAAAGGAATTAGGTGGAGTCATAGTGGAGCCACTGACACAACTGTTTGAGCACTCGTGGTGTTCAGGACAGGTCCCAGAGGATTGGAAAAGGGACCACAGGTCTAGGGAGGTGATATTTCTTCTCTATGCAGCATTGGTCAGGCCCCAGATGGAGTACTGTGTCCAGCTTTGGGCACCGCATTTCAGAAGGGATGTGGAAGGCCTGGAAAAGGTTCAGAGGAGGGCCACCCATCTGGTCAAAGGCCTATAGAAAAAACCCTATGTGGACCAATTGGGAGACCTGAACCTCTTCAGCCTCTGTAAGAGGAGGCTGAGAGGTGATTGCATGGTGGATTCAATGTTGACCAGGATGCCTGTCAGGGTAAGTGGAATTATGAAACTATAATGGGCTGCACAACTTACACACATATAAGTGTACTTCCTGTATGCTCAGGCATTAGGCCAAGTGATCTAAGAAGACAGGTCCCAATATCATTACCAGTAGGGCTGTGTGGAATTTCACTGGGTGTTTTTTTTCAACTCATTTTGAACTCAAAACAGCAAAATCAAAAGGAAACAAAAGGCTTCGTAACAGCCGCAAAACAAAATGAGGGGAGTCAAAACGTTTCAAAAGTTTTGAAACATTTCAAGTTTTGAAGCTGTGCTTGCTTGCAGGGAAACAAAGTATGGAGAGGAAGGGGGAAGGACTGCCCTCATATTGACTTGTGTAGCTTGCCAGTGACTGTCATGCTTCCCTGAGGTCCCTTCCAATCCCGTGCTCTGGGGGAGGGATGGAGAAACAGCTGCACCTCGACACACACACAGAGTCACACATGTCACGAGTTCTTGTTGTCAGGAGCTTGAGGTGTAGTTTCCCAGAAGCCCCTGCACCTACCTCCTTGAAACCTGGCAAGTTTCATGGCCTCAGCAGGGGCTAGCATGCCTGCAGTTTTCATCTCGCTGCACCTTAACACACACAGTCACATATCATGAGTTTTGCTTGTCAGCAGTTTGAGGTGCAGTTCCCCAGAAACCCCTGCACCTATCTCCTTGAAACTTGGTAGACTTCATGGCTGAGAAGGGACTACCATTTCTGCTGTTTTCATCCAAGTCTACCAAGAAATGACAAGGTTATGGGTGGTTTTGTCCTTCCCCATTATAGCCTATGGGTGAAATGTCGAAACAGTGAAACCGTGTCATTGAAACGAAATAGAACAGCATTTTGAAATGAAACAAAACTTGAAATGAAATGCTGTCCTTTTGAAACAAGAAAATGAAAGTTGAAAAGAAACTGTGCCATTTTACACAGCCCTAATTGCTGGCAGTAAAGGCAAGAAATGACAAAAAGCACCTGCTCCATCACTTGCTAACTGAAGACCCAAACTGAGAGAGGTTTAAGAGTTGTAAACTGTTTACACATGAAGCCCACAAGTTCCTGGAAGAAACTGGGGATGCTGAACCAAACCTATGGGCAGGAATGGAGTTGGCTGACTGCTGGGAAAGGTCAGATCTATTCCTACAATGTTTTATACCAGCACTAAACAAGCTCCCCATTGGGCACAACCTTGACAGAGAAGCATGGGTCAAGCTGAACAGTCTGAGATCTGGATATAGATGCTTCAAAACAACACCTAATTGCTATCCCTACCTCTGCCAATTATTTTGGGCCCAGGCCACCACCAGTTATTTTTCCCAAGCAGTTAGAAATGCACAGAAAGGAAACATGAATAATGTCAAGAAATCACCTAGTAAGACATATGAGTTAACAAAATCAGTATGAGAAGGAACTTTGAGTGCATTTTGAGCTACAACTCATTATTTTATTTACCAACCTTTTTCTTAAGTGGCATTTCCAAAAGTTAGTGTTCCATCGCCACAAGTCAAATAAATATTTATCTTAATGTTGAAAGGGAATAAATGACAGACAATTCAGGGACTGTTTGTTTGTTTGCAATATTCACTGATTAATACTGAAAACAAGGGTTTATGAAACTGTGGACAAGAAGTGCATTCAAATGTTTATTTATTTTTATCATTATGAAGAGTTTTTTAGCTTCCATAATTATTGAACTTAAAGGATATCACAGAGCTGTATATGTGGGTATGTTACTCTTTTAGACCAGCAAGACGTCATTAAAACATTCACTGACATGGACACTGTCTATTTTAACTAGACCTTCAACATTACTAATTCAAGTCTTCCTGCATTTGCATGCAGCATCTCCTCTATATGGCTTTAATGCTGTTCTGTGTTTTGTTCTGCTGTCAAGTATTCAGCTCTGGTGTCTTCTTCACTGAAGTATTTCTATATTACAGCTCTGAGTACAGATCTGTTTTGTATGCTTGCAAACTAGCTCTAGGACTTGGGGAAAAAACTATTTTATATTCCACAATGGTTAATTTTTCATTTCTGCAGCACCTGGGTGAAGAGTAGTCAACACAGTTAAAAATACATTGTGCAACAATAAATATTTAATTTAATATATAAGCTGCACAATTTACAAATTTGATTTTCTGTGGGAGTCTGAATAAATCTAGAATTTGGAATATTTGGTAAAAGCATATCTTTAAAATATGATGCTCAGTAATCATCATGAAAAAAATTATCTGTCCTTTAATAGAAGCCATAGACATTATCTTCACTTTCTCCCAAACTCAGTAAACTCTAATAAAAATATTTTATAGGGAGGTGTGAAGGAAGAAATGTCTTTGAGATTTCATCATCACATGAAATACATTATGCTTTGTAAAATGGATAATTCATATATTTGTGAATTATAGCATATTCCTTACAACATTATTATTCCTTACAACATTATAATGCATTCTTTACAACCAAGATATCTTTAAAACTGTTCTTAAAATAGCACAATCTCTATATCTATATCTGTTTGTAGTCAATGTATATTTGTTTGGGTTGCTTTGTATTTCACGGTTTATTCTATTAGAATTAACAATATAGTTTACTTGGTGTCTGAGTTTTCAGTTACTATCCTTTTTATTAGGGGTGTGCAAAGTGAGCCCTATTCAGTTCGGATTTGGATTTGGCCTGAATCAGGGGGAGTGATTTGATAAGTTGATTTGGATCACTGTCCCTTATTCAATTCAGCTGAATCTGAATCTGAAGATTCGATGCTGATTTGGAGAATCAGTGATTCGGACATAGACACAGCTTTAAATGCTTTTTCTGCATCCCTTGAGGTACCAGTGCAGCTTGTGAATACTGCAATGCTGGGGCGGATGGAGTGTCCCACAGGAGGGGTGGGGAGGCCTCCACATGCTCCAATGGAAGTACCTCAAGCTTCTGCCAAGCAAAACTCATGTCGTGTGTGTGTTAAGGCACAGCATGGTGAAAACTTCAGGTATGGTAGCTCCTTCTGAGGCTGCCAGATTTCAAGGAGATAGTTGCAGGGGTTTCTGGGAAACTACCTCAGGCTGCTGACAAGCAAAACGCATGACATGGGTGACACTGTGTGTGTGTGTGTGTGTGTGTGTGTGTGTGTGTGTGTGTGAAGGTGTGCTGTCATTGGTGCTGGGGCCTCTACCTGACACAGTAGTGTGCCCCAATGTGCTCTCCTCCTCCCCTACAGACTCTGGCTGATCCACCACTTTCATAGTTTCATAGTTGTTAGGTTTGGGAGGGACCTATTAAATCATTGAGTCCAATCCCCTGGCCCTGGGCAGGAAAGAGCGCTGGGGTCAGATGACCCCAGTGAGGTGTTTGTCCCATCTCCTTTTAAACACCTCGAAGGAAGAGACCAGCACCACCTCCCTTGGAAGCCTATTCCATATTTTAGTGACCCTCACTGTAAAGAAATTTTTCCTGATGTCTAATCTAAATTTGCTCTTTTCAAGTTTGTGGCCATTGTTTCTAGTTACCCTGAAAAGCGCCCAGGTCAACATTGTATCCCCTATTTCTTGTTGATTAGTTTGTAGGCAGCCATGAGATAACATCTCAGCCTCCTCTTGCAGAGGCTGAAGAGGTTCAGGTCTCCCAATTGGTCCACATAGGGTTTTTTCTATAGGCCTTTGACCAGACGGGTGGCCTTCCTCTGAACCCTCTACAGGCCTTCCACATCCCTTCTGAAGAGCGGTGCCCAAAACTGGATGCAGTACTTCAGCTGGGGCCTGACCAATGCTGCATAGAGGGGAAGTATCACCTCCCTAGACCTGCCAGCCACAGCCCTGGGTCTTAGATGTGCCCAGGGCCCTGTGTCCTTCTGGTCAGGTGGTAAGGGTGTTGGTCTAAGGACATGGCAATGGCAGACAAGGTCCCTTTGGGTCAGTCTAATCTGATATGTTTTAGCAGACCAACTGAATAGTTAGTTACAGAAATATATCTTAGCAAGCTTTTGGGTGGAAAAATCTTTTGTCAGGCTGAGGAAGCATCTGCAGTTGGTGTGTGGTGTTCCTGGATGGAAGGAATAGTAAAGAAGCCAAAAGCTGGCATGAAATGCAGGCAAGAAAGCCAGTCAGTGAAAATGGAAATGGAGGCATCAGGGGGTGAGGGACAGGTGGGGGAAGGGCAATGTAGCAGCGCACGTAAAAGTGGAGAGGTACTTGGTGAGTCAGATGTCCAGCAGGCTGTAGTGTGTCAGAATTCCAATGTCTATACTGAGTCCATGAGTTTCTGTATCTAGGAGGCTGATGAGATGAAGTTCATAGGCTCGGCTCTGAAAAATGGTTTGTAAATTCAAACAAGCACTGAAACTTACTAACCTAACTTCATCACCAGAAGCCAACTTCCTACAGCTCAAAACACAAAACCTGCCAACAATCTCCAGTACCCCCACAAACTGCACACCAGAATCTATCAAAGACTAGACTACCCGACTACCTGTGGAGACACGTTTCTCACAAAAAAAACAGTATCTCAGACCTGATCCTGAAAGGGAAATTACAAATCACTTTTCAAACCAGGCCTATGAACTTCATCAGCCACCTAGGTAGTAGGTATAGAAACTCATGGAGGGTGGAGCTTGGAGAACCCCAGCAGTGAGAGGTTCACTTTCAGGAACACCAGCCACTCCACCAAACCAGGATCCAAGCAGGTGCTGAACACCTTTTGCTTGGAACACTGGACAGGACAGGTGTTCACGAGCAACCGTGACCATATCTGGCCACATCTGGCTGTGGTATGCCCAGTAGGCCATGGGGTCATACAGCAGTGGCTCCCTGTCTTTGGTAAGATAGGCAGCCACCCAGGCCTGAATGCTACCAGCCTGATGGTGGGGTCTAGTGAATCTGGACCCCACCATAGAAGCCATGGCCTTGGCCCACATTGGCAGCACCTGTGGTAGAAGAGCAGACTGGCTGGTGGATGGCATGCTGGCATGGGACAGTGGATCCCCCTCTTCCACATCCCCCCACCTCTGGTGTTCTGCCTCCCTGACTCTCTTCACCAGCACCTCCACCAACTGATTCAGGCTTGGCTGCTGTATATGCTGCCCGTCACTCTCAGGTCACACACAGTGGCCAGCACATGGACCATCCTGGACTGCAATGGATCAAACCATTTCCTGATTCGCTTCTTCAGCCGCCTCACCAGTGCTTGGATATCTAGTGAAAGTGGCTTACCCCAGTCAGGAACATTGATTCCTTGGAAGCTCTTCATTTGGCTCTAAAGTTCCCTCACTATGAGGATCACCTGGCTAAGGAGGGCATCGCCAGTGCTGAGGGTCTTAGTGGCATCGAGGAAGGGCTTGAGGACCACCAAGATTTGGGAGATGGTATCCCACTCAGCCTTGCTTGGGGAGATTGGGAGCAGTGGACCCCTTAACAGAGCTATCTCATGGATGTCCTTCTGTTGCTCCACCAGCCTCTCGAGCATCAGGTATGTGGAGTTCCACTGAGTCTCCATGACCTGCATGATTCTGTGTTCTGGGATGTTCAGCTCTGCTTGTTTGTCCTGCAGCATCTTGTCCCCCTTGATGCTCTGGTGGAAGTAGCCTGCCACCTTCCTGTATTTGGAAATGAGCTTGCTGGTGCCTATCCTCCTCCAAGCCATCCCTGACAATAAGGGGCAACTTGTGTGCCACACAGAATGGACCATCTTGGACCATCATGGACCATCTTGACCCTATTGGCTTCATTGTTGGTGACCATGAACCCTCAGGTGAGCTCACCCTGCCCAACAAGCCACCCTTGCACCAAGTGGTTCATGGCCCCCATGATCTCTGTTGTAGTGTGGGACTCATCCATCACCATGGCTTGAAGGAGAGCTCACAAACAGTCTGACTGGTCTCCCCTGTGCCCTGTGAGGGGGAGGTATGCGTGATCTCCACCCTGGCTGCTCTAGATGTCTGAGGTGAAGTGTAAGGCCACCTGCTGACCTGCCTTATTCAACTCTTCCCTCAAGTATACCCAGCATGCCTCATACAGGGAGGGCACCACCGTCCTACTGAAGGTGGTACATGCAGGTACTTGGTAGGATGGGACCATGAGCACCATGAGCCACCTGAACCCTAGCTGGTCAGCTAAGGAGAAGGGCTGGCCATTGATGGCAAGCATCGCCCCAGTGCTCTGGGTTATCTCACTTACCCTTGCAATGTGCCCTGCTTTCTGTCTGCCTTTTCCCCACTGTTCCAGGGTGGCCTGCCTTGGGGGATGGGGACTTTGGAGTGAGAGGGGAACTTCCTTTTGGGCATGCTCCCATTGGTGCCAGGCTGGGGAGGAGCAAGGGCAAGGGGGTGGTGACTGCAGAGATTCATCAGCATCCCTGTGTTGCTCATGTGTTTTTGTTCCCTTGCCCTGGCTGGTTTTGGCTCGGCAGTGCAGGCAGATAGCATATGCAGGATCATCTGCTAGCTCAGAATGATCTCAGATCACACTACCCACTCACTTCTGGGGTGTAGGTGCATGTGTGGATGCTGCAATTTCCCCCTCAGCAGGTGGAGGCACAGCAACAGGAGGAGCAGACTCAGCTGAAATGCTTGCCTCTGCAACCTCTACCTCTGCCTCCTCTGAAGTACCTTCTGGGGAAGGAGACCTGGCTCTAGGGGAATCTTGAGGGATGTGGAGCACAAACTCAGATGATTCCCCCTCCTTTCCCAGAATTTCTCTTGCTATGGCACTCAGATCCAGATCTAGCTCCAGCTCTTCCTCTGGTACCGGAAGGCTCAGCATGAGAAGTGAAATGGGGGTGGAGGAGACTGTCATGCTGGTGCTGGTTCTGCTGCTTGTTGTCATGGTGGTGGAGGAGGGGATTATGGGTTCCCTTGGAGGGGATGCAGTCTCAGGCACAGGAAATGTCACTGCTCCCCTCTCCTTGCTGCTTCTGGAAGTCTCATCCCTGCTAGTTGTAGGAAAGAAGCTGCATTTCAGTTGGGGGGGCAGGGGGGAAGGACTTACACCTCTCCCTCTATCGCCTCTTCCACCCTTCCCTGAAGGATTGCCAGATGCCTTTCCACCACACTTCCTGGTGTTTCATAATGTCTTGTTTTTATACAAATATATACATGTATCTGTGTTCCTATATAAATTCTATAAGGTGTGTAGTCTATGCTGCAAGGTATAAACGTATAGAAATAAAATATAAATATATCTCCTTTCCTATATAAATTAAATTCTATAGTGTGATATTCAATATAATTATAAAATTGAAAAGAATAAATCAATTAATATAATAATAAAATAAAAGGTATTGTGGAATTCCACTTACCAGGCTAGGTAGGAAATCATTCAAATCAATGCTAGCATTAGCCTTCATTGTCTAATGCTCCTGAGCTACTGGAAGACACAGCTCAATAACTGTCAGACCCCAATACAAAGCAGGCCAGTTCAAACAATGCTGCATTTTATGTTGTTTTTCCATCGTTCTCCCAGAGCACTGGGGTTGGAAGGGACCTCAGGGAAGGATCACAATCACTGGCCGGCTACACAGCCAATATGACAGCAGTCCTTCCCCACTCTTCCACCCTCTTCCCCCTCCTTCTCCTTACTTTCTGTTTCCCTGCAGACAAGCCCAGCTTGAGCTTTGAAACTCAAAATGTTTCAAAACTTTTGAAACATTTCAACTGCCCTAGTTTTGTTTTGAGACTGTTTTGAAGTCCTTCATATAGTTTAAATTTTGCTGTCAAGCTTGAAATGAGTCAAAACAGTGTTGAAACAAAACAGCCAGCAAGATTATATACAGCCCTAACAGTCTTGCTGCCTTCTTTCTAATTTCAGACTAACATAACTAACTAGCTCTCTTTCCTCACCTTTGTAATGAAGAACTTTAATGCCGCTGTCTCTAAATGTTATCTTCCTTCCCACTTTCTATCCTTTCCTTTCTAAAAACCCTCTGAACCAAGTAACCTTATGGAACAGAAAGAGTTCTTGAAGTTTCATTAATCTTGTATTTCATCTTTGTGTGTGCTTAGTGACTAGAAGATCCTTAAAACCACTTTAAAGGTAATTATTGTAGTGACCGCATCCTCTTGCAATGTAAACCTTCCTTCCATGGAACTATGTGTGTTATTTTATAGTTACCCCATACCCAAGATGTTATCTGCATTAATACGAGGGTATAGTAAAACACACATAGGAGAAATCAAACATTTTTGTTGTGATAAACAACAGAATTTCTTGGATTTTAGTCCAACAAATCTCCCCATTCAGTCCCTCCCTGCTGCTACTTCTTCTCCTCTTCCTTTCTTTTTGCCTTTTCTTTTTCTCTATTCTTTCCTTCCCCTTTCTTTCCTCCTAGTGTTTAAAAATATATTATGATTATCACTGTGGTACCCCTTGCTTGTCATCAGTAAACCCACCTTTTAGAAACATCTACCTTTTCTTAGTGCCTGAGGTCAGGAGGAGTTACTCCTATCATCTTTTGTTTGAGCCCCATCATTGAGCATAATCTCATGGGTTACTTTTGTATTATGCAGAACAAAGCATGCTGCAAAGATGTCAGATGCAGTATTGAGCCTGTGCTTCAACAATTGGAAAAGACACAGAATAAAATTTCAGACTCCCAAAAGACCTCAAAGTGATCAATGAATTCTGAGTAAGTGAACTAGTAAGTGAACTTCCACTGGTATAAGGAAGAAATCAAATTAGTTCCATCAGCCATGTTTCCCATCAATGGCCACTGTCACCTAGGAATTATACAATAAAATAGCAACTAAATGTGATTCCAGAGACAAAGTCAATGTCATATTAGAATTAGTACAGGGTGGCAGTAGACCAACCACCTCTAATCTCACTGGGTGCATCCACACAAGCATGTACATGCCTCTGGTCCTGCCTCAACCCCCTTTAAGGCAGGGCAACAGGTATGTGAGGGAACAAAAAAATGTTTCCCGCACTGCAAACTTGTAGTGTGGGCATAAAATTAGGCCCCTGGATATCCAGGGGTCTAAAAAAAATCAATGTTTAAAAAAGTGGGGCAGGCAACCAGAGGCTGGGTTCTCCATGGAGATGCTCTGGCTGCCAGAACATCTCTATGGTTGGCCCTTGCCCTAGTGCTGAAACACGCGGCCATCCAGACTGCATGTTTCAGCACCAGGGCTCTGATGCTGCTGAGTAAGGGGTCAGGGGGCTGGAGGAGGGAGGAGGGGACCATAGGGGGGACCCCCAATAGCCCTGCTCACCCCCCAGCCCCCAACCCCCTACCAGCCCCCCCCGAGGCCCCTGACCACTACCACAGCCAGTCCCTTCCCCCTGCCAGCCCCCCCGAGGCCCCCACATCCCCTGCCGGGGCTGGCCCTTCCCCCCACCAGCCCCTATGAGGCTCCCAGCTCCTGCTGGGGCTAGCACCTCCCGCCACCAGCTCCCCCAAGGCCCCCAACCCCTGTTGGGGCTAGCCCCTCCTCCTGCCAGCCCCCCTGAGGCCGTTGACCCCTGTTACAGCCAATCCCTTCCCCCACCAGCTCCCCCAAGGCCCCTGACCCCTGCCCAGGCCAGCCCCATCCCTCCAAACCTCCCCAATCATTGCTCCTCACCCCTTACATAAAAAAATGCAAAACAAACCTAGTACTTGCCATCAGTTCAGCTGCCATCTGGGTGGAGCTCTCTGCTCATCTGGCTGACTGGGGCCCTGCCCGCACAGTGCTGAGCAGGCTGACAGCCCCAGCAGCCCTAGCCCGGGCCCTGCTGCCCTGTGCTGCCCCAGTGGGCTCTGTCAGGAGGCCCTGGAGCTCCCTCACCCCTGCTTCTAAGGTAAGCAGAGACTTTTCCCCATTTTTTTCTGTTTTTCTCCTTTTTTTTTTTAAGTGATGGTGCCTGAGGTTGTGAGGGTCCTTGGGAGCCTGGTGGTGCAAGTTGGGGGGGGGTCTGGGTGGGGCAGCCATCGGGGGGGCCTGGGGCAGTGGGGGTGGGGCTGGGTGAGGCAGCCATGGGGGGGCTGTAACAACTGGTAGGGGATGGGGCCAAGTGGGGCAGCAATTGGGGGACTGGGGTGGGGCATGTGGGCCTTGCAAGGCAGGTGGTAGCCCCTGTGGAGGCCTTTTGGCCCCTGTTGGGGGGCCGTACCCCTTGTGCGGGGGCTGAATCCCCTGTTGGGGGACTGAATCCCCTGTTGGGGACCCGTACCTCTTGTGTGGGGGTTGAACTCCTTGTTGGGGGGCTGTACCCCTTGTGAGAGGGTCAAACCCCCTGTTGGGGGGGAACCCCTTGTGTGGGGTCCATTGCCCTGTGGGAGTGCAGCAAAACATGTATTTATGAATTCATGAAATATGCATTTAGAGCTCACTTTATTATTATGACTTGCTTTAACACTGTAGATATATCAATAAAACATTGTTCAACTGATCACTGTCTCTTTCTTGCTCTCTGTATTTATAGTGGTCTTTTGTTTTACTTGTAGAGGAACATGGATTTGGGGTATTTTACAGAGTGACTTTGGGATTTTTTTGTACCAGGGATTTTTCAGTTTTCCAATAGGGAACACCAGAATTCCTGCTAGGGAGGCCAGTGGCAGGACCCCACTTGCTCAGAGCTGGCAACTTGGACCCATCTGGCTGTGGCTGACTTCCTGGGCAAATGGGGCCAGGAGGACATGCTTTGACAGTTCAAAGCAGGCCACCACACCTGGAACATCTTCTGGGTGATAGCTGCCCAGATGGCTGGGCAGGGGACACAAATGGCAGCAGTGCCGCACAAAGGCCAACCCTGCAACTACAGTCTGCTGGCAGCTGCCTCAGAGGGGCAGATGCCTTTAATGGTTCTGCAGTCCCCATCTGAGTCTGGCAGGTGCACAGCAGGTCACAGCCTGGCAATAGGCCCCACTGCCAGACTGCTGCAGTGGGTAAAGTATGCAGGGAACTCTCAGGGCTGCTGCAGCAGTCCAGCTGGCACAAGGGGTAGTGTCCCCTGGTACTAATTTGCCTGGGACCCAGAAGCTCCTGAGAGCTAGTATCCCTGAGCTACTTGCCAGGGCAGCTTTTTATACTGTTGGAGCCAGGACAGGACAGCTTTTTATACTCTATACTTACAGGCTCTAGCTCCCCCTGGCTGAAGATCTGGGAGGAGCCAGGCAGGGTTCCAAGTGCCTCAAGTGCCTCAAGTGCCCCAATTGCCCCAAGTGCCTCAAGTGCCCCAAGTGCCCCAAGTGCCTGACCCCTTCCTGGTTTAACTTAAACCAGAGTCCCCCAGCTTCCCAGATGCTTTGGAGTCCTGCATGGGGCTCTCTGCTCCAGAGCAGGGCTGGCCCCACCCCTCTGCTCCCTAAGTGGAGCTCTGGGAGAGACTACAGGTATGGCAGTATTTGCCCTGCCCCCCACCCCTAGTTCAAGCAGGGATTCCTTCCCTCCCCCTCTCCTTTCCCACAGTATGGACTGTAACCACCATGTGGTATGGCGGCTAATGCTGAGACATGTCTGTGTAAGGCATCCAGGACAAAGGCAGAAAGGACAGTGTCCACTTAGGGCTTTTTCGAGCTAATCAACAGGTCAGCTGTTGATAATGTTTTCCTGTTCCTTCCTGGGAAAAAGCTATTGAAGAAGACCTTGAACTAATAAGAAAGGCTCTTACTTTTTGATGGGCTGTTAAATGCTGTGTTACTACCTGCATAACTCCCTGCTGTGTAACTAAATGCTGTGTAACTCCCTATTGGCTCCCTTTCTGGTCAGAAGCAGTGTGTGTGTATGGGGGGTGGGGGAAGACCCCTCCCTAATCAGCAGGGATCTGGGTTTTCCATTTCCCATGGAAAAACAGACTAAATCACAGATTTCCCCCTTTACTAGAATAAAATGTAGATTTCGCGTTTTAACAGAGAAACCCATGGATTTTGTAGTTTTCCAGTGAGCCCTCTGCAAGCTGGCAGTTCCAGCCTGCAGGTGGCTGGGAGGGAGCAGGAGCAGGGTGGTCAGGCAGGGGGCACCTTGTGCATGTACCTCCACATGGCCCCAGGCAGCCTTCACAGCAGTTGCTGGAGATCAGTGAGGCAGGGGATTGAAGCAACCATAGGGAGGGAGTTGGGCAGGGCTGGGACTGGGACTGGGACTGGGTTTGGGGCTGCTGCCCTGCTGGGCAGTGTGTGGGACTTGGGGCCTGGGGCTACATTGTGCAGCCTCAGAGCCCTAGTGAGGAGCAGGGTGAGGCTGCAGGTGGCTTGTTCAAGGGCAGGACCAGCTCCCCACTGCAAAATGCACTCCTGTGTGGCAAAAGGGACCTGCACCCCCCAGATCTGTGCAGGGGGTGGGGGCAGGAGTGGGGGCAGTTGCATGCTGTGAGCTTCTGCTCCCTGCCCTACTGCCCTACCCTGGGGCCTCCACAGCACAGCATGTGCAACCTGGCATGGCAGGACAAACCAGGGCCACACAGGAAAGCTGTTTGACCCTGTGAGCTCTATGCTGCCCTGATGACACTTCCCCTGCATGCATGAGTGGCAGTGCAGGGTTGTGCACTTCACTGCTGCCCCTGCATGCAGGGAAAGTGTTGCCAGGGCAGCATTGAGCTCACAGGGGCAAGTGGATGGCCTGCATGGCCCTGCTGTGCTCTTCCTGAGGGGGGCCCGGGACATCCCTCCCGTTGGAGGAATGTATACCCCCTCGGAAATCGCTGCTAGGCCGAGGGTGAGGGTTGACCTAGTGGAAGG
>JAGPOW010001543.1:33375985-33430959 GCA_030014935.1 Caiman crocodilus
ACCTTGGGCGTCTTTAAGAGTAGATTAGATAGGTACTTGGCTGGGGTCCTGTGACCCCAGCACTTGTTTCCTGCCATTGGCAGGGGGTCAGACTAGATGACCTGCTCTAGGCACCTTCTGACCCTAGTTACTATGAAACTATGAAACTACTATGAATTGAGGCAGCTGTAAAAGAAATAGTGGGTATAATTAAAAACACTACATCCAAATTACCGTACATTTTTAAGCATGCCCATCTATTTCTGAACTGATAATCTAAAATTATTAATTTCTCTTGCACCTGCCTGAAAAGTTCTTTCCTTGAACTTGATAGGGTGCATCTACACATGTGCTTTACTGAGGAGCTGACTAATTAGCTCTACAGCAAAGTATCACTGTCTACACGTACACCCATGTTAGGCCACAGTAAATGAATTAACTCCAGTGTAGGATAGCTCTGTCTGAGATAAGTACTGTTATATATCAGAGTAGTTATGTGCACTGAAACACATGTGTTGATGGTGACTAGGGCTGGCTGGGGCATGAGGATGTTACAGTACCGGGGCTGCCTGTTGGCTAGCCCTGCACCATAGCACTCTCATGCCCTAATTAGTTCCTCCACAGCAGATTAAGCCAGGGTGCAGCAGCCCCAAGTTGGCAGGCTGTGACCCCCTGGCAACCCTGCCAGCCTGGGCTGCTCTGCCCTGGCTCAATGAGCTGCAGTCTGGGTGCACGTGTAAATGCTGCACCTGGGAGAAATAAACTCCAGTGTGAATTGTTCTAGAGTTTATTACTGTGTTTTAATTGCATGTGTAGATGCACCCATAGATAGCTACTTAGGGCATGTATACTCTGCAGTGTTGCATAGAGAAACCAAGGAAGGTCATTTAGTATAGGAGAACCGTATTCATGCTGAGAAGCAGGGTAAATTAGCTGGTGTAGAGCCCAACCTGTATGTAGCTATATTATGTTTGATATCTATGGTAGCTCCTTTAGAATTAGTTGGAGTATCTCTATATAATAGTGCAGTATAGACATACTCTTTGAGAGGAAGATTAGTATGGGTCAGTAACATTTCTAATTGTTTCAAAGAAAAATAGGGGTTGTTCCAGGATTCAGTCATCTACTGCAGTCATTTCTTCAATAAACTCAATTAATGGGCAGATATTTCCATGGAATGTAGATTACGGTGCCACTGATGATAAGGACTACAAATATTACCATTTATTACTGCTTTTATTCTGGTCATGCTATAGAAACCCAGTCAACAATCAGGCATTGTACAGACATGTATCAGTCACTGCCTACATAGTCCCTGAAACACAGGATGGCAGACATTGATGAAAGCAATGAACTGGGCAGGATGGAGTGGGATGAATTGGTAACAAGAAAATGAATAGAATTTAGCATAAAAGAAAAAGTCATGGTTTGGCACTTGGAACTCAGTTGTTAATCCTATTGCTCACACACACGAAAATATTAATTAGAGGAGAGAGAGAGATGAAACAAATTTCTTATTAAGGCAAAAATGATATTCACAATATATAGTGCTTTAGTCCTCAATTGCTTCATAGTCAATGAGCTACTGTTCTTGGTTTGTCAGCAGCTTTTCATTGGATGAGTAAAAGGGATATATCCTGTCTCCTTGTTAATATAAACAGGTTAATCTAACCAATTTACTGTGATCAGTGTAAATAGCTTTTGTGTACAGAACACCAGTCAAGCAGATATAGAAGTATTGATATCAGAGAAAGTAGAATATACTGTGTAGACTGAGAGAGGGGGAACCCCAGGACACAACATGACCATTTTCCCTTTCAGGTTAATCTTATTTATAATCTATTAACCTGAGGCAATTAACTGGCAAGATGAGATTTCATCAAAATAAAAAAACTGACAAGGAATGCTTATAAAATACAGAAATAAAGCAGCTAAGGCAGCTCATTATGATGTAGTGAGTGGTTCCCAGGTAGTATAGTGTATTCAGACCAAACATATTTTTCTTCAGTTCCCTTTTTAATGAGGAACTTATAGATAAATAATTTTACTGTCACAGCAATGAGATAACAATTGAGGCCAGGCAAAGCCCAGTGTGCCTTACCCTAAATCCTGTAGAACTAAATGTTCAAACAAACAAAAAAAAATGTGTTCCTTCACTCTTTCCTTTGATTTATTAATTTAAGATTAATAACTTTGCTGTCATTTCCTGTCTATGCCATGCAATGAAAGTGAAATCAGTGGCTGTGCCCAATGTGCTGAACCCCTCAATGTGTCTGACTTTAAACATCAGAACAGAAACTTCAGCACCCTCCCCTTTAAATGACTTAAGTTTTTAAAGCATTCTACTTTTATGGGGGAAAATCACTGCAGCAAGTTTAAAATGATGTATGGTATGGAAAACCTTCTTGCCTAGTACAGGGACGACAGGGATGGGACCGTTTTTAGACGTTGTTATTGTGAGGAGTCCAGTAATGATTAGTGACAACTCATACAAGAAAGAAACACAAAGGAAACTCATTATTTCTAAAGATTTTGTTTGTTTTGCCTTTTTCTCCAGCACCCAATTAAGAGGGAAAGCTTTTAATGGGAAGTGGATTACATACTTTTTTCCCCATTTTTTTCTTATAGGTCGGGAGCCTTTTGATTTTTGAAGGAATGGTTAACTGAAGAGACACATAGCCACAGAAGTATCTCAGTACTGTTCCTTCACTTACCATATGCTGTGGCCAAGCTAACCACATTAGATGGTAGGTGAGTGGGCAAATTGTAACATACTCATTCATGGATAAAGGGGGTTGTAACCTGGGTGGCAGAACTACCCACCAGCTGTGGCCAATTAGGGATTCCTGGGGTCTCTGCCTGGGAGCCTTCCTTAGAGTGTGGGGAGTTTCCCTACAGAACGACACCTGGAGCCTCAAAACCTTTGCTCAGACAACACTCAGTACTTACCTATATACAATTTATTTACAAAGGGACAAAAAGGGGGAGGGTAGAAAAGACCATAAGGATCAATATATACACCAACAAAGATACTAATAACTATTATATACTAATAACTATTATACATGTGGTAAAGCATTATGTAACCCCAAACAGCCTCTTCTTTTGGAAATTTGGGAGCAGTCTTGGGGGGGGTGGTCAATGAGAACCCCTTATACTCAACCCTCGGGTCAGTTCCTAGGTGAGTTTTGCCCTATGTTGCTTGTAGTGACGTTGTACAACTCCCAGCAATGAATGTCACACTGGTTCTGGATGCAAGTAACAACCCAGTTTTTACACACACTCTCCACCTCCACAGGAGAAGTAGAAAACTTCTGATTCACTCACATGTGCAAGTTCCTTCAGGGTCTCATACTCTATAATGTAGCAGTCGTAGATCCTCCCTGGATCAGTCTCGTACCCGTCACTCCTCCTGCGGGGTGGGTGGAGCCAACCTCGTTCAGCCAGAACCCGGCTCTTTCCCCTCAGCAGGGGCTCTAGCAAGCACTGTGCAGCTTACTACTGCACTTCTGCACCCCAGGGAGGGGTTTATATCACATTCAGTGAAAACCCACAGTTTTACGATCCCTGCCTGCAATATCTTTCACCACCACTCAGAATTCAACAAGGCACTCTCCCGTGCATGGGGCAGGTAACTCTCCTCACCTCCTCCTCATGGGCAGGCTGCAAGCATCCAGGGAAGGATCCTCTGGGACTACAATTTCCTCTCCTATAATAAACAAAGGATATGCTGACAGCCCTGTCCAGTCTTGACAGGCATTGTCTTGCTCTGTCTCTCAAAACCTGCTGGCCTTTGGAGCAGTGCCTTGGTCTCTGCCATCCTGCTCTCACTCCAGCTTCATCCCCTTGATTTCAGGCTTGTCTGGGGCTCATTTGACTTCCCTGCTGGGTTAGCTCACTCCGGCTGTTCAATGTCCACATGTTTCTCTTCTTCCTCCTGGCTGCAGCATGTGCTTTTCATCCCCTTGGAGCCATGCCTCCAGATAGCAGCTCATCCAATCAGGAGCCACATCTGTGGATCATGGGTAGTTCAATCAGAAGTTCGGGTTGAATGGTCCAATCACACCAAACTTCCCTTCTTGCACCAGGTTGAAGCACAAGACCAACCAGAGACCAGGCTGTAAGAGAGCCTGATCTAACTATGTTACAGGGTAATTTTGGTTTTGTGGTCCACACTTCAAAGAACCAAGTATATTTAACAACACATTAGTTATTCTAAAATGTTGATTGCAGACCATTTCTACAGTTTATCCATGCCATTATAGGTCTTAGCACTACTTTCCAAAATGTCTGCAACTCCACCCAAATTGGTGTAATTTGCAAATGCGCTAAGTGTGTGCTCCTCTTAGCAACTTCAGTGACTTCAATTATTTCTACCCAGGCTGTAATAAAGTCTGTCTTATAGGTATAGGATGCTTTTTATATTCTTTTGGCAGGAATTTAATATTAATATATTGCAATATAATACAAGCTATAAACCCAACAATGTCAGTTTAGGACTTGATGTAGAATTATCAAAGAATTATGAACTGGTTTTACATGTTGCTTGACTTCTATGGAATCATTCAAAGTGCATCAACTTACAGACATGTGTTTTGTATAGTGAGTCTTCATTGTCTATGTGGTTGTAAACAAGCCAGGGGGCCCCAAGACCTTACAGATCAGTGGCAGAACGAAGAATGCAGCTTTCTAGATTCACAGACCAGTTCCTTAGCAGTGGATGACACCATTTTACAAAAACCCCAACCACTGAGGAATGGCATAAAAGGTGTTTCCTTACTCCTTTGCACCAGCTACCAATACTGTGGGGAGCTGAGTGATGTGCAAACAGTCTCTCCTGAGCTACCCCCGAGTCTAAGCACTATCCTGTAGGGATGTGTAAAACTTCAGTTGCTGATTCAATTCAGCAGAGATTTGGCCTGATTTGGCAGCTGAATCTGTGAATCTGAATTGAATCAGGAGATCCTTTAATCTCTCCGAATTGAACTGGAACCTCTGAATTGATCTGGAGATTTGGAGGGCTTCGATGAGTTGTACATAGACACAGCTTTAAATGTTTTTTCCATATACCTCAAGGGACGAGGCAGCTCATGAATGCTCAGTTGGTGGGGCAGATGGAGTGTCCCATGGGAGTGTGGAGGGGAGGGGGTCCCTAGTGCGCTTGATGGCGGACCCAGAAGTGAACCAGAAGCACCCCTTTGCCCCCTGGTTTGGCGACTGGTGCTTCCTGGGTCTGAGGGGGGCACCTGGGGTCCCCCCCACAGCCAATTGCTGAGCTGGGGGGGAGGCACAGGGGGCAGCCCCCACACACTAGGCAGCGGACCCAGAAGTGGACCAGAAGTATTTCTGGTCCACTTCCGGGTCCACTGCTGAGCACACAGGGGGCACCCCCATGCTCCTGTGAAACACCCCATCTGCCCCACCTTCTCAGAGTTCACAAGATGCACCTGGTATTTCAAGGTGTCTATGGCTGAATCGTGGATCTTCAGATCCACACCACACTTCAGCACACTCCTGTCTCTTGTGCTGTACTGTTAGGCAGAGCTCCACTGAGTAATATATACTGGACCAGGTAAAATGCTCAGGCATTGAGTAATATCACACTGCCACATTCACAGCCTCATTAAAAAGTCTTAATTCCTGAATCTCGTTAACACCTGTCATAAAACGATGCCTTAACTTATCCTTAACTAGAAAAGTAGCAAATGTGTATTGCTACCTAAACATGCACACATTTTTAGGATGCCAAGGTCCCTGGACCTACAGCACAGGAAAGTGTTTTACACTTCTGAAACGTATAGATTGTTTTAGTGATATGCATTTACTTATATGAGCTTAGGCTCAGGGCTTTGGGACGCATGCAGTATATAGGAATCATACTTTTATTATTTATAGATATACATGTGGAAGAACAAACTGCTTTACCTTTTATGTTTGTTTTGGACAGACAAATAATATTTTTATGTTTGTCTTCATAGGATGAATGTTAAGACAATGCCTAATTTCTCTGAGAATTTCTTAAAATCACTGTGTTATCCAGTGTTAGAATCCAGCAAATTTGCTTTCAAATATAACCCCTTTGTTACATTTAATACATTTATTCTGACTTGTTGTGTGAGGACATTAAAATGATTTAATGTTAAATAAACTCAAACACTGAAGTCTACATTTTTAAGACTATGATAAGGCATATATGGCTCTCTTTTTTTTTCTTTGAAATGTTGTTGAAAAATGGCCACCGACCAAGCAAAAAGCCCAAACTCCACCAGGTTTCAGCCTCCAGCATTATGCCTCTTGTTCCATCAAAACTCTTGTTTTCCTTTTTGATCCTCAGAAATCTACCTTCAAATTTTTTCAAACATTGCAGTGCATTAAACACTACAGCAGATGGTGCTTTTTGATGATGTCTTTCTACATGAGGCAACATTTTGTAGTGTATGCTGCATTATCAAAAAATCAAACATGTAATTATGCAAATATGTATGCCTTTATAATAATCAAGTTTTATTGTAAATGGTTGATGCACATCAATTTGATCCTGTAGTGCTGCTTTAAGTGCAGTTTAAGTGGCTTTTCAGTGTACCCAGAGGCAACACAAATGCATCTCTGGAATATTAATAAAATCCTGAATCTTTGAGACACCAACTGGTACTGCATTGCTTATACTGATTGAAACTAAATGCTAATCCTTTCCTTTATTTAAAAAAAACCCTTTGTTATTTAAAACACTGATATTAGAGTGATATGAAGGGGCATTTTATTTTAAATTGTATTGTAATGTAGTTGTTAAAATAATGCCTAATCATACTATATTCAGTTTCCACAATGTAAATTTGATGAGACACGAATCCAGTCATTTTACAGCCATGAATACTGTGCTGTTTTTTAACACGTCCAGTTTTTCTAATTCTGTGAATTTGTAAATGGAAATGTCTGTCTTCAGGTTTCATTTCTGGGATGCTGTAGCTTTCCAAGTAGTTGCTTCCTGAACACTCACTGAAGATGGGTCAGATGATCAAATTCATGAAGCTGAATACTTGTGAAAAGATTTTTCAACAGGATTGCAACATCCATAAGAAAGCACAAACTTTATTACTGATCTGATCCTGGTCTTTATATGTTGGCTAACTTCATTGGTCTAATGACACCCATCTCTCCCAATACACACGTACACATTCTGTTGCAGTTAAACTAAGCAGATGGACTGTGGATACTGATAAAACATGACTGTAAATTTTTTTTGCCTTTTTTGTCTTGATGTGATAGGCAGCATAAAAGAGGAACAGAATAAGTTGCTTGCGAAGAGAAGGAAATAGTAATATACTGTTCCCCTTCTACCAGTTCCTTTAGGCTAGATATTTGCTTTGTTTATTAGGGTTGCTGTAAACAGATGCTCTGTTCACCTGTACCCCTTCTTCAGAAGGTAAAGGATGTATGCACTCATTTCTTTGTGTTCTTTGGTTTTCTGTAGAAATCCCCCATTTCAAGATTTTTTTTGTATGCTCTGTTTAGCTTGCTCAATGAGTTCTTTAATCCTATCTTTTGGATTTTTGTATTTCAGGCTAAATTCTCTATTCCCTTTACTGCTATTTGCTTCATATTGCTAGCTCCGGTCTTTTTCACCCTTTGTCCCTGCCTTATCTTTTCTCACTGCTATTTTTAGCTCCTTCTTTTTGTGTGCATCTCAACCTCTCCACTTTTTCTTCTCACAGATTTTCATCCTTCTCTCTTTATGTCCTTTTGTCCCCTCCCTCTAAGCAATTTTTTTCCAGAGCCTTCTCCTCATTTCTCAGTTTAGCTTCTTAATTTCTTCCCAAATGTTTTCTTCCTTACACTTACTCCCTCTTTCATTTTTTCCTTCCCAAATCTCTCTGCCTTTGTTCCCTTGGTTTCATCTTTATTTTCTTCCCTGTTTTTCTATACTGCCACTAATTTCAAATATGATGGAAATTAACTGCCCTTGTGAAATGTTATTAGGATTGCTGTGAGAACAGCCACTGTCATGGTATTTTCATTGCAAAGTTAGCCCATCAGCTTTAAGGGTAAGGAATGTATAAGGGATCAAAACTCAGCTACCTGAAATACTGGCAAGCAAAGTCTGAGTACAAAAACCCCACATGATGATGTCTGAAGCAGGTCCATTCCTCATTTATTTGACATGATCTAGGGCTGTCTCTTTCAAAAAGAGATTGTTTCCTATTCCTAATTAATTTCCTTCTTTGTTGTGACATTAAAACAATGTAGACAAAAAGGTATTTACATCTGATCATCTATTAGGCTCAAACAATTTTAGGTACCATATTGTGTATGTAATATGTAAAAACAGAGAAATCTTAACTTTGCAATAAAATGCTTTTTCAGTAAAGTCATGGAGCAGTAAACTGTCTTCCCATACCAAGCGAATAGGTGACTCGGGCAAGTCAGATTTGATGAAAAATAGATTAAAGGTTTTGCAACGAAAAACAGCCTGCAGGAGACCTAAGAACAATATAAATTCTTCAATGAAATTGAAGGATGGATATAATGGAAAACACTTTTTAAAAATTAATTGCTGTTCCCCCTTCGAACAGTGGAACTTAGCTCTAGCATTTCAAACCTGAAAGTGAAATTGACTAGCAACATAAGTGAGACTTTCTGATTGTCACTTTTTTCATCTCCTGTGAGAAATGTACAAACAATTTGAACAGCGAGAACTAGATTCAGTTTTTTAAATGATTTCTATTTTGATAATCTAAAATATTCTTTTTAATGAGGTTAAACTATCCTGATATAAAAAACTTCTTATACTTTTAACTTGAAAATGTTGCTTTAAATATAAATCCTGTTTACTCATATTACTAAAACAGCTAAGCTGTTTGATTAACTTTGTTTGATTGTTCAGAAACTAAATCATCTAGACGTTTGAAGTCGAGTGAGTGAGTGGCATTTATCAGTCCCCTAGATCTGTTTGTATCAGAAAAATCAATAGCACTATTGTCTTTTGATTGTCCTTAATATGTAAATAGCAAATAATACGTTGCTGGGCTTCTGCTATTAATTTCATTTCTGTGACATTTCAAGCTTAGTTTAAGGATAAACTATAATAGTAATATAATCCACATCCAATCCCTTGATTTCAATAGCAAAGCAAATCATGCGATCACATACTTTCTGAAAGTTTTCTCATAAAGATTTCTTCAGCATCAAAGAATGCCACAGATGCAATTCACCTAGGTCTTATTGGTAACAATGCTTTAATTAGAAGTTCATAGTTTTCTAATGTGATTTTGCACTTCTAAAAACAGAAGTAGAGATCAAAATATGCTTTCATAAATGTCAGTTTTAATTACATTACTCTTGGTCTGTGGATTTTTTTAGCTGTTCATGTATCTTTCTGAAGTATATTACTATACTTGAAGCGTGATGTCTGAAACATACATAGAAACTGACAAATGTTATCTGACAAGCTATCTTAAAGTAAGAGATTTTAACATATATTCACTGATGATATACAAGATTACAATATTGAAATAGCTACACAACAAACAGTAAGCCATAAAGAAAATACTGTTCTATAATTGTCTAGTAGTGTGTTGTTCTGTACATGAAACATCCAAATAGTGATGTAAAAATTTGCCATATTTGTGTGACTGCAAAAAAACTCAGGTCATGTGAGAAACTGGTTTTACCATCTCCAACTTTTTTATAGCTGATGACATATTTTTCATTGTTTTGTTTTGTATTTTACTTTAAAATGTGTCTTCCATACTCTTAGATCATATGGGCATTTTCAAGTTGGCTGGGCCAGACAACCTGCATCCAAGATTGATGAAGGAACTGACTGAGTTCATAGTGGTGCTTCTGGCGAGGTTGTTAGAAGTGTCATGGAACTCAGAAGTGGTCCCGAGTGACTGAAAGAGGGCTAATGTGGTACCCATCTTTAAGAAAGGAAAAAGAGATGACCTTGCTAACTATAGACTGGTCAGTATGACTTTGATCCTGGGAGAAATCTTTAAAAAAATTGTTAAAGAGGCCATCAACCACAAGCTCACAATTGGTGGGGTACTAAGAAGCAACCAGATTGGCTTTGTTAAGGGAAGGTGATGACTAACAAACATGGTATCCTTTTATGACTAGGTAACTAACCAGCTGGACATGGGACAGGAGGTGGATGTCATCTACATAGATTTCAGCAAGGCCTTTGATACTGTTTCCCATGAAATCCTCTCAGTTAAGTTGGAAAGAACTGGCTTAGATCAGGCTACAGTGAGGTGGGTTGGCAACTGGCTCAGTGGCCAATTCCAGCAAGTAGTAATTGATGGGGTGCCTTCATTTTGGAGGGCCATCTCCAGTGGTGTTCCCTAAGGATCAGTGCTTGGGTCCATGCATTTTAACATCTTTATCAATGACCTGGATGAGGGAGTGAAAAGCACGATGATTATATTTGCGAATGATATCAAGCTGTGGGGACAAGTGAACATGTCTGAGGACAGGACAATGATCCAGGATGATCTTGACAGGCTGGTCATATGGGCTGAACACAAGCAGATGAGGTTCAACAGGGACAAGTGGCAGGTCCTTCATCTGGGTAGGAAGAACCTTCACCATATCTATATGATGGGTGGTGGTCCACAGGCTGGCACTGCCTCTGAAAAGGACCTGGGGGTGATAATTGACCAGAGGATGACTATGGTCCACTGGTGTGATGCAGTCACCAATAGGGCAGATAGAACTCTGGTGTGCATCAGCAGATGTGCTGCCAACAGATCCAGAGAGGACCAGTACTGTGTCTAGTTTTGGTCACTGAACTTCAATAAGGATGTGGACAAGCTTGAAAGGGTGCAGAGAAAGGCAACCCATATGATCAAGGGCCTGGAGGATAGACTTTATGAGGAAAGACTTTGGGATCTGGGTTTATTCAGTCTGAGTAAAAGTAAATTGAGGAGTGATTTGATAGCCACCTACAGATATGTCAAAGGAGATCACCAGGATTTGGGAGAGCAACTTTTCAGAAAAGCACCCCCTGGGAGGATGAGGACCAACGAGCACAAGCTAGTCAAGGTAAAGTTTAGGCTACACATACAGAAAAACTTCTTTTCCATACAGGTAACTAGAATATGGAACATACTTCCAGTAGAGGTGGTGCAGTCACCATCCCTGGCAGTGTTCAAGAGGAGGCTGGATAAGCACCTCATTGAGCTCATCTGAGCCCAATTCCTCCTGCCCATGGCAGGGGACTGGACTTGATGATCTTACAGGTCCCTTCCAGTCCTTCTTTCTATGATTCTATGGAAACAAAGCTAATGTTAGCAGAAATGTTGGATGTTTTTTCCAGAAAGTCTACCAAATCCCAAAGATCATATGCAGACACCTTATAGAATTCCCAGGCATCAGCCACCTATTTTTTTAGTCACAAATGACATTTTACATGTGTTCCATTGGGGGGGGGGGTGCTTTAATTAGAGCAGCTCTAAGAGCTGCTCTAATTAAAGTGCTGCGTTTCATGTATCAAAATCCCCATGCTTAACAATGGCAGTGGGGGCACTTGAACTAAAGCTTATTCATGCTTTAGCTCAAGTGCCCCCACTGCCATTTTTAAGCATGGGGACACTGATACATGAGATGCAAGAGGCTGCTGGAGCATGGTAATTGCTTCACTTCAGCAGGCTCGATTACTGACTCTGTTTTGGTGCGCTGGAATGCCAGTTCATCAGAGCAGCCTCTACGCTTATGTCTAGGGGCCCAAAAAACGCTTCAGCTTACACCCTTCTAACTTCAATTGTGGTAGCATAACACATGAAGATGGTCTCTTTAGATAACTTGACAAGTTGGTTCCAAGCTTGGTAAGACTTAATAAGCTACCTTTAGCATATTAACATCTAGGTGTTAGGTGAAACAGGCAGGTTTACAATATCCTCTTTAAACTTGGTAACCAGAAAAAAAAAAGTTGCTTTTCAGTTCTGACTTCTGATACTGGATTATATCTTGGTTTTGCCCTTTCATCGTTGCCTATCTTTTTTACTGCTATCCAATGAGGGAACAGACAACCATAACATATAATTTAGGGGACCCATCACAACTAAACTACACAGATTGACTAGCAAATCAGAGAGAAAATTAAATTTGCAAGAAAAATTCTGAAAAACCCCCATAATCTGTTCTGTGAACAGAAAAAAGTGAACGCTTGATTAATAAAATGTCAGTTCTGCTCTGTATAAGTGGACCACCAAGACTATGTGAAGCCCCACTGAAATCAGTAAGATTCCTTGGGAGCATGATATTCTGTCAGCTGGGAATAGGTTGCAAGAACAGAGTTTAAATTATTGCTGGAGCAGGAATGGTTTTTTTGTTGGGTTTTTTTGGAAGATACCCAAAGTTGGTGAAACTAATACTCTTCAACAGCTCCATGCCCAGATAGCTAATATCCTGATAATTCAGGGTACTCACTTGAGCTGTAGACTATTCAGATTCAGGACTGCTGCCTAAATCAAACTAGGTCCTTAAACTCAAGTATCCCAAATACTAGGTAATGATCTAATTACTTCTATTTTGCCCAAAGTTATTGATTATTTTGGGGTTCATCTCTCTTTCACTCATTATTCATGTGAAATTACATTCCAATTTTGAGTGATGCCAAAAAGCTCTTAAAAAAAAATAAAATGGATCTTTTTGTTCTCTAGTCAGCTGTGAATTAGATATATAAAAACCTTAAGTTCTTCTTGTCTAGTGTTGTATCCTAAATTTGAAAATCTTCTCAAGTAAAACTCTTTGTCTGTATTTTTTAAAAACAAACCTGGCCAAGTTTCAAGGGAATCTCCTTCACCAGGCTGATGAGGGGGCATGTTTCTAGCCAGATGCTATATGAAACTTGTTTTTGTGTTGACTTCTGTTTAATGTTTTCAGGTTTAACCTGAAATTTAGGCAATATGAACTCATATAATGCAGTAATGCTTAATTTTAAATGCTTTCAGTGTGGATCAATGTATTTGGACTGGTCTGGTAAAGGTTCGCTTAGAATGTATTAACTTTTTGTAGCTCAGAGGAACCTATAGAACAGGAGTGAAGTGCACTTTACAAAAGGGCCAAAGAGCATACTTACTCTAAGGTTGTGAAGCTAGCCAGAACTGACAATCAAATGTTAAATAATTAAATTGTTTTAGTTATTAATTGCAAGTGAATGTTGTTTTTAATTGTCAATTAATAATGCCATGCCCTTTATAACCAAAATTAATGTTTTCTGTCTCTCTCTTTTTGAAGTATGTGTCAGTTTAATTAAACTATTAATGGTAGACAGATTTTTAAGTACTTTATTTTCTTCATTAAATTGTATCTGTTCAACAAGCATAAACAGGAAAATAGACTCAGCTAGGAGCATATTCATGTTCAGCCTGATAAATCATTCATCATCAGATAGGATGATGAAGCGTGCTTGTTTTTTGTAAGCTCCCAGTGATAAACAAATCTACTTTTATATTATATTATTCATTAGGTTCATTGAAAAATAAATAAGACTGCTTATTTTTAATATTATCAACAGGCCTAAAAGCTATTGGCTTTGTTTATCTGGAGCCAATGAATAGAAAGCAGCATCTTCTAGGTCTAAGGGTCATTCAGAGTTAGTTCATTTGTGTTTGTGATGCTTGTTAGTGAAGTATTTTTGTGGTCTGATATATGGTTCTGTAAGGGTGAGATGACTAATAATAATGAATATTTTTGTTAATGTTGCAGTGTTGCCTAATCGCAACTGGATTCTATTAAATGTATTTAATTTGACAAAAAAAATTTTTCTTTAAAGCAAAGTTTAAACCTTAAACTTCAGTTGGATCCAACTCAAGACAGCTAATCAATAATTATTCACTGAAGATTATAAAGGGGTAGAGTGTAACAAGTTCATGCCTTCTCCAGTGTTGAGGTGTGCAAATTATGGCAGACTTTTAATGGGCTAGCTCACAGAAATTGGTAAACAGCGTAACAAATGGATATGATACATTCCGGCGCATATAATACAGGCAGACAAAGCTGTACTTGTTCTAATAGAGACAACTGTGTCCTTCTTTTGTGTGGCAGATCAATCAATAGCTGGGCATGTGATCTTGTTCACTATTATGTTAGTAATGAAACCCTCTTGTGATGTGACAACTGTGGAATAACATTTGGTCACAAAGCTGGTGTTAACAAGCACAACTGGCTCTCTGGTAATTAGACTGATTTCTGGTCTACTTTCACAGATTGTCGATAAATGCAGTAAACAACAGGCTGCTTTCTTTCAGAACAAGTTATGTTAAGTCATCATACATTTGGCAATGGGACTACTGTAACATACTCTTTTTCATTTTTTATCAGACCATTTCAAAAGAGAGACACATTCATTGCCTGACAAAATCACATTTCATAATAGCAACTTTGCATTCTTTGTTCAGTGATCACTTAATTAACCTTAGAATTTCTCTGGTAGAAATGTAATTTCTTTCCCAGTTGCACTTTATAGTTAGACAGTTAGATACAAGTACTCATCCTAAAGCCTTCAATATCATTTCTCTGAGAGAACACTACTGAGAGGAGCAGTAGAGAGAGAAGTTTACTCTGTGGCCTGCTTACATTCCCTGGAAACGCTATGCCGCAAGTACAGTCAGTATTTGTTTGAGGTAAACTGAGATATGAAAAGCTGTCTATAGATTGTCTAGAAACACTTGCCTTTTAAGCCCGGGAATATAGATTGTACATAGTGAGAGTGTATACATCAGATGCTAACTGTGCAGTAGACTAATAAGACTGTGCGATAGCCCGTCACAACACAAACAGTGCTAATATGCTACTGTGCAGTATTATTAAGTCACTACACAGTAGCATCACTAAAAAGGTGTATGCCAGCACTACTGTGTAGTAATGCCAGTTACTGCGCCGTAATTTAGTACAGGGGTTGTCAACTGACGGTATGCATACTTAGAAAGGTCTTTGGGGATACGCACAGGCAGGCAGGGACAGAGTGTGCCCCAGGGCATGGCGGCATCGTCTCCCCCAACACATTCACCTCTTACCAGGGGGAGGGCGGCCCCATGCAGCATGCCACGGCACCTCCCTACCCGCACCCCAGCTCACTTTCCTGATTGGCTGCCAGTCTCAATGGCAGAGGAGTAAAGTGTGTTTCTATGCCCACTCCCAGGAGAAGAGCCAGAGTGGGCAAAGGCTGCGGCACCCCTCTGTGGGCTGAACAGGTGCTGCCCGGCTTAGCTGGGGTAGGAGGGAGGTCACATGCAGCAGCCACCATCGTCACTGTCCCACACCACTTTCCCATGACTGGTTGCATGTGCAGCTCTGTGGTCTGCTGATGAACAGTGCACAATTGGCCAGGTGTGAGACCCATCAGTAGCCTGCAGAGCTACATGTGCAACTGGCCATTGGTAAGTAGTGGCAGTGGCATGGGGTGGTGGCTGGCAGCAGTGGTGGTGTGTGGCAGTGGGCATTGGTGGCAGTGCGGGGTGGTGGATGTTGGCGGTGGTGCAGGGCATTGGGTGTCGGCAGCAGCCACCACATACGAGCACCTCCTTGCCCCCACGTCCAGCCACCACCAATAGAAGGGTTACATTTGCTAAAAAAGGTTGAAAACCCCTGATTTAGTACCTGATTATACAAGTATTAAATTTAATGCACAGTAACTGCAGCACATTAATGAACATGTAGATGCTTCTAAAGATGGTGAAATTTGTTCTCTTAAACAAAATGATGAATTACACCCTGACTCATAGAGGAACTATTTCTCATTTCATCCTTCAGATCAGATCCTCCATTATTCGATTTGGATTTGGACTGAATCAGGGACAGTGATTCAGTTCCTTGTTTTGAATCACTGCCCCTGATTCAATTCAGCTGAATCTGAACCTGAAGATTCGATGCTGATTCTGAGAATCAGTGATTCAGACACAGACACAACTTTAAATATTTTTTCTACATACCTCAAGGTACCAGCACAGCTTGTGGACACTGTGATGCTGGGGTGCATGGAGTGTCCCACAGGAGTGTGTGTGTGTGGGGGGGACCTCCACATGCTTGGTGATGAACCTGGAAGTGGACCGGAAGTACTTCTGGTCCACTTCTGGGTCCACTGGGGAGCACACAGGGGGCCTCCCTCCATCCTCCTGGCTTGGCAATTGGCTGTAGAAGGACCCCAGGTGCCCCTCAGACCCAGGAGGCACTAGTTGCTGAGCCAGGGAGGTGTGTGTCGGGGGGAGGGCCATGCGCACTCCCTGGAGGACCCGGAAGTGGACTGGAAGTGCTTCTGGTCCACTTCCAGGTCTGCTGCTGAATGCTCTGGGAAGCTCCCCATGCTCCTGTGGGATGCTTCATGCACCCCAGCATTGCAACATTCACGAGCCACCTGGTACCTTGAGGTATGTAGAAAAAAAATTTAAAGCTGTGTCTGTCTGAATTGCTAAATCTTTCTGAATATTTCCGGATTGATTCGGAGGGTTCCAATTCGATTCATAGAGATTAAAGGGTCATCTAATTTGATTCGGATTTGGACATTTGGTCACTGAATTGGGCCGAATCTCCACTGAATTGAATCAGGGATCGAAGCTTCGCACAGCTTTAAGATCTAGCTCATCTTTTCTCACCCTCACAGTGAAAACCATTTAAAAGCTATCTATAGGTTTTAACACCTGCAAAAGGAGTAGAGTAAAAGCTCGCTCTGCCTACACCTCAGCATAAACTTTTGGTTTGTGCACATAGAAGTAAGTAGCCACTATGTTTGCCCACCTTCTCTTCCAGAAGCAAGTGGGCTGGGAAATAGGTCATTTGGTCTGCACATTACAGTTAAGTTTTGGACTATTATACCTAACGTGGTATAATAGCACCAAAATTCTGTATCTCTGATTCCTTCTTCCACTCTTGAGGAAGAAGGCATCTAGTGAAAAATTGTAACTTGGAGGTCTCTGAATCAGTGGGCACATATAGACATTACACTTAGAATGGTCTAAGTAAATGTGGATCAATTGAAACCCATAACTGTACAGAAGATTGGTGCACATAGACTGATCTAAAAATGGTACCACTGACATAGATCAGGGGTGGACAATTATTTTGGGTGGAGGCTACTTAATAAGTTTTGGTGAGCTGTGAGGGCTGCATGGGTAGCCCCACTCCTTGACAGTTGCTTTACCCCCTCGTTGCCATCTTGGGACTGGAAGTCCTGCCCCTAACCCCTGACCTTTGCTACCAGAGGTCCCTCCCCTTCTCACCCCCCCAGAAATACTCTTTTTGGGAGGGGGTGTTGCCATCTTAGAACAAGAAAAAAAACCCCAAATCATACACTAAAAGTCAAACACCTAATGTAACATATTTTAATTTTATTACAAAAAATATTTGTATCATGATTTGTGTTTGCGTAGTATATACAGAGATGCTTGCATAATAACTCAAAACTCAAGTCTTACTCCTGTCTATTGGGTGAGGTTGCGGGTGGAGGGGTGTGTATGGTGGGGAGGGTGTGGGGGATATGGGTGTGTATGTGTGTATGAATGTGTGTATGATAGGGTGTGTGTGTGTGTATGTGTATAGTGGGATGTATGTGTGGGGGTGTATGGTGAGGTGTGGGGATGTTTGGTGGAGTGTGTGTATATGGTGTGGCGTGGGGGTGTGTGTATGTGCATATGGTGGGGGTATGTGCATATGTGGAAGTGTATGGTGGTGTGTGTATGCTGGGGTGTGCATGTGTATGGTGGTGGGTGTGGTTCTGTGTGTATGGTGAGGTATCGGGGTGTGTATTTATGATAGGGTGTGGGGGGGCTGTGAGTGGGTGTGGCTGTGTGCATGTAGATAGGCATAGGAGATGTTGGTGGGGTTGTGTATATGTGGGGGGTTGTGTCAGGGTGTGGTTGTGTGGGGTTTGTGGGGTGTGAGGGAAGTTGTGGGTTGTGCCCCCCCATACCTCTATGACACTGCAGCAGCAAGCAGGGTGCAGGTCTGGCCTGCACTGCACGGTGTGGCAAGGGGCACAGCCTCCGCCAGGCCATCTCTATCACTGGCACTTCCTGCACTCACCAGGCATGGGAGGGAAGCTCCAGGCACTGAAGCTGGCTGCCTGCCTTGCCCCCCCCAGGTGAGGGCACCTGGGGCTTCCCTCCCCTGCAGCATAGATCTGTCAGGGAAGGCAGCTGGTTCCAGTGTCTGGGGCTTCTCTCCCACACCCAATGAGTGTGGGGAGTTCCAGCAATACAGACTGCATGGCGGAGGCTGCGCCCCTCACCGAGACGTGCAGCGCTGGCCAGAGCTGCACCCTGCTGGGCACCAGTGCCCTTTGCACCACCACCTGCTGCTGCTGCCACCATCTGCTGGGTTGTGGACCCAGGTCCCAGCCCCCCATCATATCCCACCCTCCCTTACACCCACATGCTGCCCACCTGAGCTCTGCAGTGCCTCCATCCCATGGGCATGGACTCCATGCTGCTGCCAGCCTCACACTCCATGCTCCCACCCAGCTGCAGCCCTGCACCCACCACTTCCCTACTTGCTGCCCAGAGCGAGCAGGAGACCAGGGATGTGGAGCAGGACCTCAGGGACAGCAGGAGAAGCAGCCTCACTCAGAAACTGTGTCCTGGCTGAATTGGACCCTTCCATCCAGAGTGTGGGAGAGAGGTGCAATAGAGTATATAGGGGGCACGTGTATACATGTGGGTGCCTTGCTTCCACCCTCATGGGTGGAATGTCTGTGTGGGACACAGTTTGTTGGTGGGTGCCATGGGGTGGATGAAAGTGCCTGGCAGGCTGGATTTGGCTTGTAGGATGCATTTTGCCCACCCCTGTCCTCGATAGACCCTCATGTGAGGTACATGCAATTGAGATTGATTCAGGTTAGACCATATATCAAATTTATATACTGCTCCCTTATCAATTTGAGTTATATTGCTATCCTTTGGCATCCCAGCCTGCTTTGCAGGCTCCACCAATCCCTCACTCACAGGGCAGTGCACTAGCACTCACCCTGCCATTGGCTGCTCCATTTGAGCATGCAGCAGGTGCTGTATCTTGGCTGTCCCAGTGCCACTTCCAGCCTTTTGTCAGCTGTAGGCAGGCAGCAGAGACAAGCAAGTTGTCTGCATCTCCTTCTTGAGCCCTAGCACATAGACACCTGAGTCTTGAGGCTGTGTTCCTGTACCCCAACACCCTGTCACAAAGCAACCTATGACATACACAGACTGCAACGCAGCCCACGAGAACCCCTGTGCTTGGCTACTGTCCCATGGACCCCGACCCTGACATTTGCACACCAAATCTCAGAGACTAGACCCTGTGACCTGAACGTTAGTATGGACACGACCCCTTCTGAGCAGGAGCCAGTTTGGACAACATCTCACCTCAGGTGGTATGGGGCAAAACATCAGGACTGGATCTGCATGGAGGCAACCCAGCTACTGCCAGCAGGTACCCAAGCCATGTTCACTTGGGGTGCTGGAAGGGTTTTTTTAGCCCACAGCTACAGGTTCCCAGAGTAATAGGGTCAGCAGAGTAGGGGGTGCTAAGCATGAAAGCTGGGACAAGCAGATGGATGCCCCTGAAAACTTTGGGAGGTGTGTTATGGCCATCTGCCTCAGTGTTGCAGGTCCTGGGAATTTCCAGACCGGAGGATGGGGTGTTGCCAACATTATGGGGCTGGAAGCTCCTGGGAAGTTCAGGATTGTCAGGGTGGCCTGGGCAGTGGAGCCCTGGTCGCTTTGGAGCAGGGGACACAACCAGCCGGAATGAGAGGGAGAGGCATGTGCCAGGATCTGCACCAATGTACAGCCCTTGTTTCTTCCATCCATTCATCCTTCCATCCATCCACCTACTTATAGCTGAACCCTCATCCACTCATGGATACCAAGACTGCCTTGGCATGACCATGGAGCGTGAAAGACCCCCATCCTGTCCTCTTCCAGTAGCCAAACCCAGTCACACAACTGGGGCTATGGGAAAATGAGGAATTTAATCACCATCTGGCAAAAGCAGGAGACCTAGGACCAGCTCTGTGAAGGGAACCACAGCAGATATGTATTCAAGTGCAGGGCCACAACTGAGACTGGGTGCAGTGCTAAGCCAAGACTGGACGAATGAACGAAGATTCAGTAAAAGCATGTGTGTGATAGAGAGGATGCTGAGGTCAGGGACAGGAAATAACACATAGTTATTGTGTGGTTGGTTGGCATTTCTTCAGAAGTAGAGGGAAAGCTCATCCCTCTGGGTCTGGCTAACTTTTACTAGGGAAACATCAGGAGTGAAGTACCTTTCCTGCATGGACGTAGTTCTGAAACATCTTGTCTGTAAGGAAAGGACCAGGGAAGCAGGCAGTGTAAGAGCTCTACCAGCATTACCTAGAGTGGAGAATGTTTCTGCCCACTCCAGGGATGGTCTAAGGCCCACCCAGATCCAGGGTGCCTGGGCCATCAGAGGGAATGGGGCAAGTGCCCACTTCAATTCCTACAGAGGTACCCAGACCCTCCCTTGCCATCAATCTGTTCCAAAACTACTGCTGGGTCTGCTACCCACCAGGAGTATATTCAGGACCTTGGTCTCTGTTGTGCTTAGTGGAGAGCAGCAGGGTGCCTTCCAGTCCCAGTGAGGCAGGGGTGAGAAAGGGCCAAGACAGAGGTTATCTTGCTGTGTCCATGTGAGTGTCCAGGCAAGTTCTTAGAGGGTCCAAAATGCTTCCCTTATACCTAATTTTATCAGCAAAAGTTGCAACTGCACACAAAGGGTTTATGTCTTGCATGTCAAACTAAAGAAATGCCACCTGTATGAGGGAGGACAGAACATGGAGGATGTGATGGCAGCTCATGGACAGGGGGCCACACAGCTGTGGAATGTATGGGGGATGTCCATATGAGGTGTTGAAGAACCAAGGAGGAGACACTGCAAGCCTCGGTCACTGCCTGTGACTCCTGGGCCTTTACACCAGGATCTATGGGAGTAGCACAAGGAAGATGCAAAAGGGAGCATCTTTAGGCTGGGGGCTGCTGAGGTGCAAGAATGGGGACTTTAGATGGCAACCTTCCATTTTATGGAGGCAATCCATGCATCATCAGCGCTGGCAGATTCCCAGTGCCAGCAGAGGCAATTTATGAACGGGGCCCTGGACTGCTTTGTGGCCACCTCTAATACCCCTGACTGGTGCCACCACTGCTCCCTGCAGAAAGCCCATATTCCCCCTAGGCTGGGGATGGCTGGAGAAGCTTCTGTCCAGCCCCCCAACAACATACCATACCCCACTGCGGGAAGCCATCCCAGGGGTGACAGGAATGGGGGTCTGATGGGAACAACCCTTGGATGCTGGATGGAGGGGCCCAATTACCTCTGTTCCCTGACTGGTAGCAAGAGGAGTGGGAGGCAGAACTCAGACAGGAGGAGTGGGGCAAGGGACCTGGTGACCTAAGGTCCACAGAAGCAGAAAGGCCCCTTTCAGGGCCCTCTACTGTAGATGGCAATGGGCAAAGGGAGCAAGAATGGGGTGGCTGGGGCCCAAGGCCATGGCCATAAGTGACATTGCACTCCTCTTCAAGCTGATGCATGCTCCCCTGGGCCTGGCAGTCACCCTGTGTACATAGGCCTCCCAAGGGTTCCAGAACAGGCCTGGCAGGGTGCAAGAGTGCTCAGAACCAGTGGGAGAGTGTAGTCTACCTTGCTAGATTATTGCTGGGACAGTGGTTGGCATCAGAGCCTGTCTGTCCCAGCTTGTCAATTCACCAGGCAGGGGATCTGGGAAGGGGCTTTTCTATAACCCTCATTATATTTCTCTTGGCCTGGCTCCTGCTTTTGGGGGATTGCTCCAGCCATGGTGGGAATGGGCAGGCCCCAGGCTTGGTCTTGCCATGCGATGTGGGCCGCAGGCATAGCTGAGGGTGTGGCATCAGGATCCCTGCAGAGGGAAACTGGGACCCAAGGATGGGGAGGTGAGGGGTGGGGGGGTCTGTGAAGAAGTGCCAGGAGTCCACATGAGCCAGGGCAGGAGGGAGTAAGATAGGTCCCTGATGATGAGGGGAGGGACAAGGACAGTGGTGCTGATGAAACTAGGGCCCCCCAGCAGCACAGTGCCTGTTTTTCAGCATCTGGGGCAAGGAAGAGTTGCAGAAGACATGGGCATCATGGGGTGCTACCCATCCAACCAACAAAAGATGTGGGTGAAGTGACCCTGGTGGTTGCTGATACGCATCAGTACAACAGACAAGTAGTCTTTGCAGTTGACAAATGCCCACAGACAGAAGATGAGGATATGGATACAGTTCACAGCCCCCATGCAGTTGGGGAAACCCATGTAGCATAAGCTAGTGACCACCTCCTGCAAGTGGATGAGGTAGATGAAGCAGTTGTCCTGGATTTTTTGGATGACCAGAAATACTGCCCTGATGGATTTTCTGGCCATGGACTTGTCCATGTTAAACTGATTGGTGACACACTGGAGACTTCTGGGAGTGGCCAGCTTCAAGATGGTGATGTCTGTGACAGTTGAAAACTGTGCCTGTGTGATAAAGGTGCTTGCTGAAGGCTCTATGAAGATTAGACCAAGTGTGTTTCTGTATTTGTTTAGATATTAAGCTATATGTTGTTGCTAAAAGCCTAATTCAAGTTTAAGATGTAGTGAGGCCTAGTAAATTTAGCAAAGCCTAGAAGTAGTAAGGCCCTGTGGTGCAGTTAAAATTACCTTATCAAAGGAATGCAAGGCTTGTACTGCTAATTGGTACCCCCGAGGAGCTCAGGGACTGCATTCCAGGGTCCTTTCCCATACCCCTTTGGACAGTGCCGTTCAGGGACACCTGACTTCACTGAACTTTGTGGAAAAGAAGCTTGCTGTGTATCGGCATCAGAGGGGACTGCCAATAAGTTGCTGACATGAATTGCTTTTGTCTGTCATTGTTTGTTTTGTTACTACGCGTAGTTATGTTTTTGTTAAGTCAATAAATCTTTCTTACCTTTCTACCTCTGACCACACTCTCAATCCCAAACTCTCCACAGGCTGCAGCTGGGACAGCTGGCCACCTACTTCTCTGGAGAGAGGGGTAGCCATATGCTGATATTCTGGCATGCAATGTGAGGGGCCACCTGGGCAATGATGTGGTCCAGTGCATGCAGAAATCCTGGACCCACTCTTTGTTGTCCCAGGTCTCCAAGATATTCTGCTCCCACCAGTCACTGCCAATGGTACAGGCCCCAAACTGGTATTTGATAATTTAGAAGTGATGCCAGTAAGCCCTGGTACCCATGGTGTCCCAGGTGGCCTCATCTTCATTGGCCATGCGGAAGTCAGTGGCCCAGTCCAGGATACTTGGTGAATACAGGCTGTGGTAGGTGACCTGACTGCTGGCTTTGGGGTGGGAAACCATGTCCCATGGCAATCAGCTTTCAGATTATGTCCAGATAGCTGTGTGATGTCCTGCAGCCTCCATTGTGAGTCATGCAGGGTGACAAGCAGGCCATGCTGCAGCTCCTGGGTCTGCAGGCTTGGGCATGCAGGCTGGGACAGAAAGGCATGTGAAATTTATAAGGGAGGTTACTTGCTCTGCAGCTCTTCTGGAAGTCTCTGGGCTGGGCATGGGGAGGATCCTTCATAAGGCAGGATGGGAGTTGGGGGTATGATTGTCTACCCCTGGCATCCTATCGGGGTGACCTGGGTGCTTGACTGTGCTCAATAGTCTCTGGAAGAGGTGTGCAGGTGAGTTCGCTGCATATAGGCCTCCACCAGGCTGCCCTCCCCCACCCCAGCACAAATATAGAGGTGAACACGTACTGTTTACTCTCAGTCTAAACTAAGTTTCTTAGAGAAAACCATGTCACTTAACTGATTCTTCTGTGTTTCCTGGACTGCTGCAGAATATGCAACCCTCTTTACTCTGATCTCTGCCAAAGCCAAGATATAGCCCTGAGTAGTTCCCACAGTGTTCTTTCCAGACCATTTTTTGACTGAGGAGTATTCATTTAGTCACAGTGTCATTACATAACAACATTATATTCAAACTCACAGTAAAATGAACTTCAAAATACCATCCTGCCCATGAAAGAAACTATCTGCCTTCTGAAACAACAGCAGCAGCAGCAGCTATAAGGTGAATTAATATTTATCAGCCTTGATAAACATCCCTTTAAGCCAGTTACAGGGATATAGGTTGTAGCTGTGTTGGTCTGGGACATAGGCAGACAAGGTTCTTTGGGTAAATCTGATATATTTTAGTAGAGCAACTAAATATTTAGCTACCTAAGGTTCTTTGGGTGAATGTGATATCGTTTATTAGACCAACTCAAATATTGGGAAAATTCTTCTTTGCAAGCTTTTGGGTATAAATACCCTTCGTCAGGCTGAGGAAGCATCTGCAGTTGGTGTGTGCTCTTCATGGATGGAATAAATAGTAAATTCATTCTTCCTGGAAGAAATGAATAGTAAATGAATGCCTTTCAGCCAGTGGCATTTAGTCATTTAGGACAGTGGGCCAGGGGGCCAGGGCCAAGGCCTGTGCACTGTAGGCCACCAGTCCCTGCCAGTGGGGAGGGAGGGAGGGAGGGAGGGAGAGAGCTTTCTTTTTGTAAGCAGTAGGGCTGTGCAAAATTTTGCTGGCTGTTTCAATTTGACACTGTTTCAACTCATTTCAAGCTCAAAACAGTGAAATTGAATTGAAATGAAGGGCTTCGAAACAGCCTCAAAACAAAACAAGGCTGGTTGAAATGTTTCAAAAGTTTAAAAATGTTTTGAGTTTCAAAGCAGACAGCAGTGAGGTGGCGAGAGACAGGGGAGAACCAGAGCTGTTTTCTAGCAGGAGCTGGGAGCGCAGCCCTGGCTCTCCCTGTCTCCTGTCACTGGGCTGTGGGAAGCCAATACAATGCAGGGAAGGGACAATGCACATTTCTCTCCCCAGTACTGTGATCAGGCTGGGGGTGGGGAGTCAGCCCAGCTGGCTGAGGGCTGGGGGCTGCGGCCTAGGGTCGGGGAGTCAGCCCCACCCCCAGACTGATCTAGCGCTGGCAATGGGAAGTCAGCCCACCTGGCTGGCTCCCCATCACCAACTCAATCTAGTGAAACATTGAAACAGCGTCAAACAGCCTCACAGCAAACAGAACAGGTGTTTCAAATTGAAATGGAATTCAAAATGGAATGCTGTTCCATCAAAACCTTGAAACTCAAGGTGAAACCAAACGGTGCCATTTCCCATAGCCCTAGTAAGCAGTGCCTGCCCAGGGGTGGAGGAGGGAGAGAGGGAAAGAGAAAGTAAGCAGTGCTTGTCATTGTACATGGGAGAGGGAGAGAGCAGGGAGGGCTTCAGAAGAAATCAGCAGCACTGAACAGGGTGGGGAGGGAAATGTGCCTGCCCCTGATCCCTGGTGCCATGGGCTGGATACAGTCACTTTGGAAGCTGGATCTGGCCCATGGGCCATAGGGTGAGCATCACTTTTTTAAGCCATTATGGAACCTTATTCAGCTGTAGTTTACTGTTTTTTCCTTACATAATATGTCCTTCTGTCAATCGTCTATTTGAAAAATGAGAGAATGCATAATGGAAGAGTAGGAATGTCAGGGCAGAGGTGATTGAAAAATTGATTTTTTTATTGAAAATGTTGACAAAAATATTTTTCATTGAGTGTTTCTCTAGAAAACCCCAACCTTTTCCTTGAAAAATTGAAAACCAAAAGCTTATGGCTGAAAAAGTGCATTTTTTTATTTAGTTTATTTTTTTATCCAAAGCAAACCATTCAAAGGCCTAAATGAAAGGATTTAATTTCAATTTGTTGTATCAAATCAAAATATTTAGCATAGGCTCAATTCAAGATTCAACAGCATTTTCATAAGCTGCTAAGATGTCACATAGGTCCTCCCTTCATTCTCCTCCATGGGCAGGACTTTCTAGCTAGACTGCAGGATGCACCTTGGTCTGCCATCTGGCTAAGCCACCAGCATGCAACATGGGATATCTAGTAATAGTGCAAGTAAGGAAGCTGTCCCATAAAGGATAATAGGAGCCAGAAACATCCGCATCGCAATGTCCAGGTAGCTCTATACATACATTTTCAAATTAAAAATTTGAATTTGAACCAAAGGATTTTGGTAGGGGTTAATATGAAAGTCTTTTTTTTTCCTCTGAAGAGAAGGCCCTTGAAAAAGAAATCTGATATCCTGAAAACCTACTATTGTGTTAAACACAGTTTCAATGAGAATTTTTGATCAGGTCATCAGAGGAGGAGAAATAAAACCCCCAAGCTGAGACAATGTCTTACCAATACTTTAATCAAGAAGTTTCTTATGGAAAGAGGGTAGTGGTGCACACAGCTCAAATTAACTGATGGAAGAAGAAAATAAATGGGATAGGAGCAGGGCTGCTAAAGCTGAGAAAGGACCATGTACTTTTAAAAATAATCACCATAATAGCACATTTCAGATGCAGAAAAATTAAATGTTTCATGGTTTGTTTGTTTTTTTCAACAAATGCTTCATGGCAATACAAATTTCAGGAAAGGTATTATGGGATAGTGCAAGGGTAGCTTTTAAATGGCTACACCAACATTTGGAATCCCTGATAAAATGAATAGGGTGGCACTGCTATTTGTGGCTGAAAAAGTATATTACACAGGTAGGCAGTAAATCCTCTGCTACATTTGACATTAGTGTCAGATTTAAGCATGGCTGTGTCACCAGTGATCAATGAAGATAAAACTAAATACATGTAAGCCAGTGATGTGGGCTTAAGCAAGTTTACTTAGCAACTGATATCAATAAATTAAACAGTTTAAATAATGATAAATATACTGTACTAATAACCAAGGGTGAAGGAGTAAATTAAGGCACAGATACAGAATCAGAGTATAGAGAGTTTCTATTCCGTATAGAGAATTTTTAGCTGATTAGGAAGATCACAGCTGCAGTTATAGATGACTGTTAAACACCGTGCTATTTTATGTGGATGAGTATTAACTAATGAGGCAAGAGAAGCTTAATAACTTCAGAATGAAAGTGTGAGGGTAGTTTTTTGACCCAGTAAAAGACAGTACGGTGCGGGGGAGGATGATCTATATGGAACTTGCAGGATGTCTACAAAGAATCAGTCCTAGCAGAAGATATATTATCTAAGCATCTTTTGAAAGACTGTTCTCTTATGGGACTTGACCTCCTGACTGACCAAGGAGAAGATGGAGGGAAAATATTGAGCAGGTTGTTAGCATGAATTACCATCCTTGGCAGAAAGATATGGTAGCAAATTTTGAGTGATCAATGATCTCTGTGGCCTATAAAACTATGCTGAAAGTAAGTAGTTTTAAATGTCGTTCTTATGCCAGGAAATTATTACTTCAAAATGAACTCAAGGCAAGGAAGTTTATTAAAAAACATTTTAGTTATAAGGTTGCTTGTTTGTGGAATCAAAAAAGCTTGCTAAAATTGTGGCACAATTCTAGATTTGAAACACCTGTTTATATACTGTTTTACCAGTATATAAAATACTTATTTCAAGGTGTGGATATTAGTATTGGCAACAATGGATGGGGTAGGAATACTAGTACCACTTGCTTTAAACTAGTCAACATTTTCCACATTGTATAACTCATTGTTATATATATCTAATAAAATGACTATTCTAAGAGTTATACCTATAACATACCTATAATATATACAAGCAATTGTATTTAAGGAATGTAACAGCAAGGGCTATTTTTTCCTCCAGTGTGTCATCTTGTTTTCATTTTCATTATTGTTTCTAGTGGGGAGAAAGAATGACTTTCTCTGAGCAGATACACACGATCCTCCTGGGGATTGGCTGGTAAAGAAGCTGTAGTGTCATATGATTGGGCAGCAGGTATGTTGAAAACTATGTAGCTGTGGTCATGGAAAATCTCCTTGAAGGCTTGAGTTCTGTTGGATCATCCAGAAAACAGCTTGTAAAGTATATAGCTTCATCAATTCACTTGTAAAAACTCTGTATGAGGATTGTAGCTCTATCAGCTCAAATTAGTTTGGCCATGCCTTGAATTAGTTTAACTGAGTCCGTTACCACACTTCAATATGAATGTGGAAGTCCCATGAGGACCTAAGAGAGCACCTTTCTTGCAAGCTGTTTCAGTCACTGAGACACTCTGGGATTTCAGGGGTGCAGAGCAACTTGCAAAATAATCAACCTAAAAGAGCTGCTTGTTCAAGGATTACTTGGATCAGCAATTTGCCCCCTTGCCTTGCTTTGTTATCATGGTACCTTTATAATCCTATTTTCTGCTTTGTCTCTTCACTTGTAAATTTCATGTTTCTTCCTAAAAAATTGTTTAGTGGAACTCTTTAAGAATGAGCTGAAAAATATTACTTTGAACTTTACAAAGAAACAATATTTTATGTATTCTTTAGTCTTTTGGCCAGTTTGTTTTAATCATTTAGTGCATGGTTTTGAGGAGCGCAGGATTTTTTTGTTTTTGCCAAACCAATGGAGAACCATCTGAAATCTATTGCTGATACAGTATCAGGACCATGGTCAGCCATCAATGGGAGTCCATAAGCAGTGATTCTTCTGGATGGGAGGATAGAAATCAGAAAATAAAATCCTAGATGCTACAGTAAACTTGATTCCAGCAAGAGTAGTTGCTGTGAATAGTAAGTGTTTATCAAATAACACAGAAGATGGATGGTTGGTCAGTACAAATGTGAAAGAATTACATGTCTGAGGAAACAATTTTTGTAATATAAGAGTAGGTAGAGAAGCTTGACAAGGCTTTGCTTTCTAGTCCCATTTGAGCTCTGGTCTTTTGAAGACACATTACCAAACACATTACTTTGTTAATTACAATGGAGGGCGGTGGCATGTTTTTGGCAGTATGACTAGAAAATCTTGCATGCAGTTACATCTATTTTTACTGGTTCAGCCCACAGTTCATACAGATTGATTAGGAGAGATGGAGCACAACAAATACATTTTTAAGAACAAATATCAAATTCTAAGTGGCTTTAGGTTACTTTCTCGTAATTGTAAATATATATTTTTATTCAACAGCAAAATTGCTGCTTTTTAAAAAAAGAAAGATAGTGCATCTTGGGGCAGACAGTTGTCCAGTTGTCCCTTGTCATTCTAAGTTTACCCCTATCAGTTACTTGCCTATTAAATTTATTCCATTTACTAGTCAATATACTTTTTTCTAAGTGCCTCCATTCAGCCTAGCTTCTGAAAATCAAGCTCAGTTATTTTTATTTTGCACTGTACTTCACCTGGCTTCAGCAAAACATGAAAAGTTTAGAATGGGAAGAGAGCCCCAATAATGGCAATACCACATGAGACAGAATATAATACACCTTATGGTCCACACCTGTGCTGGTTCTTCTGTGCTGGTCATAAAACTTGAGTTTGTTAACAAGCTAAACAGGAATGACTCTCAAGTCATAGCCTATTCTGTCACTGATTCATGTGCCTAACTCCCATTAACATTAATGAGCAGTATGGGCATTTATTGATGAGAGAACAGACACTTTAGGAAGCAGATAAGTGCAGTAACAAGGTGACATTTTTATAGAGTCACTTTTCTGGCCATAACAACCCTTGAACAACCACATAATTGAAGTTTTAGACTCTCTGAAAATAAAAACTGCATAATGTGTTTATATTGCTTAATAGCTGGTGAAATCTAGTAAGGAACATTAGGTCTGTTAATAATGGAGTTTGTCAGTACCTCCCTTTGGAAGAAGAAGGTGCCAGCATCTCTCCAATGAGTGGTTGTTAGGTGTTTGCTCAATAAAACATCTCTCAGCCCAACTCTCTTACCAATTATCTCCCAGCTTTCATCTTTCCTGTGGGGAACGTTAGTGAGTGTATTGTTGTACAGGAAACTTTGTCATTATTGAAGCCTCTGATTTCTTTGAACTCTTTCAGTCCAGTTTTTAAACCTATGTGTGCATGGAAAGGGAGTTATGTGTGTCATGTAGGTCCATGATCTCCTTCTAATCATAGATACAGATGGTACTGAATCTTTCGATCAGGCAGAGGCCTTTAATAGTACAGACCAGACATGGTCCAGACATTTAGATATGGCTGGTGAGTTGAAATTGGGTGGCTCTGTTCTTTCCCCTTGGAGTAGTTTTAGACAGTTGTTCGCTCAACTGAACACTCTTTCATGTAGGAAACCACTGTGATGCTCTTTGTCAGTCCATCTTTTGAATATGTATATGAGTATGTGGTACAATAGGTCAGGCAATATTACTATCAATATGACAACCATGGGAAGTCACACTAGCATTAATATAATATTTAGATACCTCAGTCAGTGGTTGGGATTCCAGTGGGATGGACACTGTTAAAAGAAACAGACAAAGATGGCCTTTTCTCCAGAGAGCTTAGTCTGTATAATGACACATACCACTTTTGCTTTTTTTCATCAGAAATCTGCCTTTCCAATTGCTCAATAAAACTGGGAGTTAAAGTATGCTTACACCATAGGCGGCCGGAGAAAAAATTATTTGGAGAGATTGAGGGGAGGGTAAAAAGGGATGTGGGAGTGGGGGAGGGGCAGATCGAGGCCCTTGTAGCGAAGGAAGGAGTGGGGCAGAGGCAGGGTCTGGGGTAATGGGGCCCTGGCTGGGCCAGGTGGTGGGACAATCAGAGCCTGGGTGGCTCATCCAGGGGTGCAGGGGGCTCCTGCTGTTGTGTGCACCCCTGCAGAGGCCCAAGGGGCACGTGCCCCACCATCTGTGTGTGGGGTGGAGGTGACTGCCACTGCATGCCAGGTGGGCAGTGGCGTGGCACAGCCTGTCAGTGGCAGGCATGTGGTATTGCACTGCTTCCAGGGCAGTTGCAGTGGGGTGCAGAGCCTATCATTTTGTGGCAGCCACCTCTGCCCTGGACAGAGATTAGGGCACACATGCCCCTGGGCCCCTGCCATGGTGTGCACAGCAGCAGGAGCCCTCCTGCACCCCTGGAAGCTGTTCGGACTCTGGCCTGGCTGCGGCCCCATTCACCTGAGTCCCTGCCTGTGCCCCACTCCCTCCCTCACCACGGGGGCCTTGATCTGCCCCCAGCCCCTTCCCCTTCACAGAATTGAATGGTATTTGCCTGCAGTCTGGGCAGCCAACGATCCACATGCTAGGCTGCAATTTTGGCTGCGTGCGTACCCCTCCTCACCCCTTCTGCAGCTGCCTGGAGACTATGGCCAGGCTGCCTTGCAGCCCTACCTGCTGCCCTGCACTTGTGGGGTTGAGTCACATTAGCTCTGGCCTCCCACCACCTATAGCTTACATCAGTATTTCAGATTGATTTCTGACATTGTTCTCAGACAGCTTGAACCCTGTGGACTGCCCTTCTCCATCTATATTGTTTCTTGTACCCTACTCTGAAGCTATCCACCTTGTATTTATTTCTTAACCATTATGTTAAAATGTATCCCAAATTCCTTTCCAAAATCCTTCCAGATATTTGCTTCCATACTGCTTACTTCACCTTTTAAACTTGTGTCTACTTCCAGACTGGAGAGAGAGGAAGTGGGATGCAAAAGGGCTGAAAGACAGAGACACAAAATTGTGCAATCCTTGCAGGTGGACTTCCTCTGCTTAAGGCCTGCAATATACAGGTGAGTTCCAGTCATGCTCCAAAAAGAAGAGGTTCAGGGTTCAAATGGGGTCAGACTGAATATCAAAATTTTGATATTCAGTCTGACCCCAATTTGCCCACAAATTTGACAGAGATTTCAGGATCAGGTGGGGTTGCTAGCAGGAACTGAGCTTCTGGTGTTCTGGTGTTCATGGCCTTGAGAACAACCTTAAAGTTGTTCTATCAGCCACACTATCAGCGTAGTCATAGTGTTAGAGTACCTCTACACAGTGTTCTCAGCACTGCTGGAGGCACCCATTTTTTTATTGTATCCACCCACTCCTTTTTGCATGTGCCAGTAGTGTCAGGAACACAGTGTGAATATACCCTTAGTGTCTGAATTTTGGCTCAAGTAAAGTTGCCTAAGTAGGGGAGTTACTATGAAGTAAGACAGGGTCAATTAGGGAGATTCACACTCTAGGTTCCTGGAGCAGTATCAGGCTGCTCTTGGTTATTCAGATAGTAGTGGTAGCTACCAGGACTTTTCCATTTGCACTTGGTGAAGGAGAAATATTGTGACTTATTTTCAGAGGTTGTATTGGTTATAGTTACCTGTCCTTTAGCAGCCCCAGACTGTGTTATCACAACGTGTCAAGTGCAGAGCAGGCTCTTAGACCCCTGGCACATGTTCACTGAATGGCAAGATGGCCTTTAATTCCCAACAAGCATGCCTCCTGTAATGCCACACATGCATGGCGGGATGTGCAGTTCTGGGATTAGGGGTCAGATCCCAAACATGCCTTTAATACTTGCCAATTCAGGGTGATCTGGGATTAGTATCCTAGCCTCCCCATGCACTGCTTAATTGGGTCAAGACTGACAATCAACTGGTTATCAACTCCAACCCTTGGACCATAGTGAGGATTTAAACTGGCCTTGGTATGATTTGGTGCCAGGGCTGACAATCATTTGATTGTTGGCCCTGGCTCCAAAACACAGTGGAACAAGTTTGACTCCCCAGTTTACTCTCAGGGCTGGAGGTGACAATCAGCTGATTGTCAGTCCCAGCCCAAACTGCCCTGGGCCCTGCTCACCCAGGTGTGTTTGGGTAGATAATCACCTGATGATCACTCCTGTCCCCAGGCCTGCACTGGGGTCTTGAATCGGCCCCAGGGCTCTCTGGCTCAGGGCTGATCATCAGCTGATTGTCATAACCCTGCACTCAGCACCTCTGCCCAGGCTGCAGGGCATGGCGGATCAGAGGCTCCTAACAAGGGAATCCAGGGGGACTTAAACCCTGTGTTTCTGATCCCCTGCTTCTAGCAGTCCCACCAGAGTTGCCAGGCAGTTCTTCAGCTCCCTGCAGCCTCTGGTCAGGGCTGACAATCAGCTGATTGTTGACTTCAGCCACACTTTAAATTTAAGACACCAAATAAACCAACCACAGAAATTTCCTACCTTATGACATCCATTTTGTGGTGCCTTTAATATGGTGCATGTGTAAGCACCCTTCAAATTTGTGCCACTGTTAACACATTAATCATGATATAAATGTAGTATGTAGAGGTGAGTGCTTAATAACACCTAATGACAGACCTGGCCAAATAATAAATATTTTGTGTCAGTGGCCAAACTGAAAAATCAGAATGGTTTGATCCAAACTGAAACAGTGTTTCCCCCGCAAAATAAAAAGCCAAAATATCTCATGTTATGTTAATTGAAAAAGAATAATTTTGATCTATAATACTTAATTGTTTCTGGCATTTTCAAAAGCTTTCCCCTTTTTATTGACTGAAACTATTTGCTGAAATCATCCTTTGTTTGTGAATAGTGGTGTTCCCTCCACAACTCATGTTTTTATAAATTTATTGTAAAAAAAATCTCACCCACATGTACTTAGAAATGTCAGAGGGTATAGTTTGATGCTTCAGGTCTAGTTTGCAGCTTCTTTCTTATATGGTGCATACTTTTGCTGTGCTTCATTCTCTGACTATTTTCACTTCCAATCTTATTCTACATTTGCTTCTATATAAAAGCCCCTGTATTATTAGGGTACAAGCACAGCCTGCGTAAGGAATAGGCAAAAGGTTTGTGACTACAGATCTGATACTTATGGAGTTATATCAGGCATCAACATTTTATTTAAATGAAGCATGCTTCTAGACCTCATGCTGTGAAGAAAAACTTGAAAATATGACTTCAGTATAACCTTGCATGGGTGTCTGCCTGAGTCTCCAGGCAGGTTGAAATATGTGGTTTTAGACAATTAACTTGTCACATACCTCAGTGAGTTTTTGAAATTAAGGCTCATTGTAGAGTTCTACTGCCAATGGTCAACACAAGAGACTATTGTATGCAAGACAGGAGGAAAAGAGAACAGTAGGGTGGCTCATCTTATCTCCCAAGCAGCTACCACTCAGCTACTAGAAAAGATGTTCCAACCCCCATCCCAGTTCCTCCACTGTCTCTTCTATCTCGCTAGGAATAGGAAAGAGACCCCTGCTGCTTCTCAAGGAAGAGGGGCTCCCTTTTGCATTTTTGGCAAGGGAGGCAGAACCTTGTGCTCTTGCCCTTCCAAAGAGAAGCAACAGTCGAATTACCATAACTCCAAGCGGGAGGCAGAAGCTGCAGGGGAAGAGCCCTGGTAGATGTTGTACTTCAGTTTGTCTATGGCCCACACCAACCTACGCTGGGTGTTGGTCCAGGTTTTCTAGAGATTGCCTCACCACCATTTTTCCATCCTGAGAGCTGAGGTTCACTGGTTTGATCTCTTTAAGTTTCCTAATTTGGTTCATTTGTAGGTGGATAGGTTGCTCTCCATGAAGTCTTTGGCTAACACATTCTTTTTACACAGCCTGAATTCCTTGCAGGCACTTTGCAAGGTCTGGCTCCTTCCTCAGTGTTCCTCCTGAGGAGTGAAACATTTTATACTTTGGATACATTCTGGGATTTTAGTTACTTTTTACATTTTGGCAATTGTGCTTAAGTCAAAAGGTCAGCTTAGTCAGTTTGAGAAGCTGAAAAAAGGTAACAACAAATCCAATCAAGTGAATATCCTTTGATTTTGATGGCTTTCCTCTCCTTGTTTCAAGCCCAGAAGGAGGCTTTAAAGCTGATGAGAAGATAAATTCGATTATGCTTAAAACTGACTTTGACTGTTACTACTCATACTGCCCTTACCCATTTTGCCATCCATCCTATTGTTTAAATTTGCCCCAATAGTAGTTTGCCTATTAGCTTTGCTAATGAATTTACTAGTGCAAAAGACCACTTGCAGGGATGCCCTAAACATAATGAATGTAATTATTTAGCACAAAACCAGGGCAGCATCTTTTTCTCTCTTGACAGGAATAATTCTTTATTCTCTCATTAGCCATGTGCCTTGGTCTCAGTAAACTAGTTATTGACCTGCTCATTTAAGGAGTTTCACTCTAAATGCTTCTTCCCTTATTTAACTCAGACAAGTTCCTATAATTTCTCCTCACCATGCAGTCTTAGCATGTAAAAAGTAACCATTGTTCATTTGTTGTGAAGAAAGCTAGAAGACAGGGAGCTATTCTTAGATAGATGCTCAGCCTCCTGAGTCCTGCTTGCTTGTCCCTGGTTATAATGGATACAAAACTGTATGGGGCATAGTAGACATCATGTAAACTCTATAGGAAATCTGAGCCAATGAATCATGGAGACAGACCCCTACTGTGTACTGTGTGTCTGAACAGACTGCAAATACCAACAAAAGCAGCTTAAGCAAGTAGCTTTTGTATGACAAGAATGCATAAATTAAAAATGAATTGAGAGTTGTTGAGGAAAAAATTGAGTATCTGGAAACAACCAAGTACTAGTGATCCGTGATACCTAAACCAGTAATCACCCATGCCCTGTGTAGGCCTTGTAGATCTGTATAGATTTATTCTCACATGTTCACAGTTCCTTTCTCCGTGTATTTAAGTCACATTGGCCCTGATATATTTATGACAGGTCAGTTATGATAAGGCTTAGAAAGATGATATTTTCACATCTTAAAGTAAAACAGAATCCCCCCAAAATTCAGTGCAAGTTACTCATATCCTGACATGGAAAAACAGAGACATTTGGGTTTAACTCTTTTTTTATGCTCAAAACTATTTTATAAAGAAATAAAATATATTTCACAATAAAATATTGTGGCAATTCCCACAATAGAAAAAGCTTTTAGGATAAGTATTTGCTATCAGAAAGTTTACTTTTAAGATGCTGGTATTTTTTTTTACTATTCATAGGTAGGTTCAGGAAATAAATTCTGCATTTTAAGCTTGGTATTTGTCTATTTGAATGTAATTGTGCTGCAAAAACTTAGCAGTAAACACCCCACCTTAGGGAAACCTAGTTAACATTTTTATTGCATTTTCATGTTTGAATAATGATGCTTTAATATATCTTTTTTCTTGACTGCAATTCCCAGAGTCCTTATAAGAGTAACTTGGCTTGACAGCACACAAATTTTAAGTTGAGGATGAGACAAAGTAAGAAGAGGGTTTTTTGTGGAGGAAGAAAGGATGTTATATACTAAACAACATGGAGTGAAGATGTGTAAACTTCAGGTTGAGATGCAGAATCCATAGCTCATTTCCACAATACTGTATGGTGAAAAGAGACCTCCTGTAACCACATGGAGCTTTTACGATTGGGACATGAGCAGGCACCAGAGCCTGATTAACACCTAGGCAAACTAGGCACATGTGTAGGGCCCTAAGTGAAGAAGGGACCCAGTTGTGTTTATTTTACATGTTAGAATTATTGAGTGAAAAAAGTAATATAAATATACAGTATTAAGTAGGGGCCCATGACTTTGTTTTCCTAGGGCCCACTAAAGGGTTAATTCAGCCCTGGTGGGCACAAAGGGTCTGCCTATGTGTATGAGATTGTCATTTCCACAGCTTATAGATCTGTAGACCTGTAACAGGGAACTCTATCCCTGTTACCCAAAAGCAGGCCAGACCCCTTAAGACCAGAACTTTCTGGGCACAGCCTGCTGGCAGGGTAGGGGTGAAAAGCTGAGCCGTGCCAGCGAGTCAGGTGACCAGAAAGGGACAGGACAGAACTATAAAACCCCTGGGCAGAGTGGGCAAAAGGGGGCTTAGTGGCAGAAGGGGTGAACTCCTAATGACTCCCCGAGAAGCTGCAGCAGGCCCACAAGAAGGAGCATAGCAGACAGTGGGAAGCAGAAGCACAGAGCCATGGAAAAACATGAGCTGGCATACTGCTTTCCTTAATTTTATTTATTTTGGTTACAGCCCATGTACTTACTGTTCGTGTTTAACTAGTATACCGGTGGTTTGTGCTCAAGACTGTAGGGGAGGAGGAGGCCTCATTAGCATTTTGGGGTGCAGTCCTAAAAGGCCAAAGGGCCCAGTGCACTAGTGGGTGCAGCTGTATGGGGCCAGTTGGCCAGAGCTGGCTGCAGGACTTTGAAGCTGGGTCCCAGTGGGTGGATTTTGGCAAGTAGCCAGAGCTATAAGGAAAGGGCCAAGCATGAGGAGGCATGGACCCAACAATTTGGTGCCCAGGGGCGCAGTGTGAAAGGAGGCTAGAAAGCCTGGTGCCATAGAGAGCACAAAAGGAGGGCTATGGGCCCTGGAAGTATTAAGGAGTGAGAGCCTCAGAGTCAAACCCTACCTGGTGGGTTTAGGCTGGTAGGCCTAGCTAGAAAAAGACAGGGGGATAGCTTGTGGTGGCTGAGAAGCCCAACATAGAAGTACGATAGGTGGTCTCCTGCTTGTAAAAACATCTAAACAATATTTACATCAAGTCATGGCCACCAAGTAAATGCAGGATACAAGACAAAATACAGAAGGAAGGGATTTCAAGAGTACCCCTCATAGGCCACTAGAATGCCGCTGGGGAGGGCAACCTGTTAGTAGACCCTACATGGGATTCCACTGATGTCAGCTGAGATGCAGGTGTAAAACTAGTGTACTAACTGGTGAATCAAGCCAGACTATTGTTGTTGTAATTTCTCAGAGTATCTGAAAAAAAAATACACTTCCCTACTTCAAAAACCCCTAATGCCTTGAGTCCTGCTACAAAAGACACTAGGCATTCTCATTTGTAGTTGAATGGGGATCTCTTGGAAGGGAGAATATTTTTAGATGCCATTGTATTTCTAATATATCACCAAGTTTCATTTATAAAGGAAGCAATTAGTGCCAAGGCGTTGGAGTATTCCTTGCACAGTGAGTATTAGATCTTGGTTTCAGAAAGGTGAAAGATATATCTGAATCTTGTACTTGTTCTCAGCAAATAAAAGCTAGTGAAAAATGAACCTGGGCAACACCTCAGAAAGTAAATAAGGCACTACAGTCTGGTAATTCTGTTCCCATATATTTTCTTAGCTTTAGCAATCATTTTTGATAAATAATTTTGCATCAAAATATATAATAAATGGCAAGATGATCGTTAATAAACTTAATTCTGTGCCTTTTGTTCCCATTATCCTATTGATAACCAAACTTCAAACTTTAGTTGGTGTTTGGATATTTGATCATATGTGAGGTTAGTTTGATTGGGACAAACAATACTATTGGCATTTCTCTCCTATTGCTAAGACCAGCCATAGTTGTGGATTTATTTCAAATATACCTAGTCACATTTTAATCAGATATCATTAATAAGGACCCAATATGAAACTGTGATGAAACTGAATACAGTTAGAATCATTTTGGCAGCTGGGTTACAGCTTCTGCCTCATCCTGAGAAGTTTTGGCTCCAACTCTTAAATCGTACTTCTGAGGTATTTTGTGGAGTTATAATAACCATGTGTCTTTAAATGAACCTTCAAGAAGTTTTTCCTTCTTACAGATTGTTGAGACATCAAAGAGCTGTTACTGAAGTTGTTATTTTTGCTATTATTATTTATTTTGTAGTGTGGTATCAGGTTTGAGTTCTTAACACCTGAGAGTACACGCAGAAAGATGCAGCCCTGTCACATAGACTTTATAACAGGAAGCAAAACAATGGGAAAGGAAGGACAAAGAAGGTAATGATTTTATAGGCTGATTCTACGCACAGTTTGAGGCCTTCAAATCCACTAAAACATTTTTCTTCGATATAAATACATAAATAAACATAAATTCATCATTAAATGCCCCTCAGGTTGCTAATTTCCAGGCATCACACCAGAGCTAGGTCTTGAGTGGGAGGGGAAGGATTGTGGAAGGTGCCAAAATAGTGATATTGTATGAAGTATAAACACTTAGGAATCTGTAAATGAATGTGATGTACTTTGCTTCAGTACACATCAAACAGAAGGAAGAATCTGTCTCAGCATGCTGTAAGATGATCATTAATTTTTAATAGTGTTAATGTTTATTAGTGACAGATGATTGACTTTGAGTGCCTTATGAATAATAAATAAATGATGTGGATTTCTGGTATCTGCTTTAGATTTGTATGCAAGGCCAGTGGGGCTAACCTTCTCCATTTCAGAGGAATACTGCATCAATTCCCAGAGGACTGCTGCAATAGAAGCTTTAAGGCTCCTCAAATTTTAGCACAAAGAAATTTGGAATGCTTTCTGACCCCCTCTTAGGCCACATAGATTGTTCTGAAGCCTCAGGATGATGGGAGGTTCATCCCAGCTCTTTTGGCTAATCCAGGAAGGCTGTAAGGTGCATTATTCACTCTGAGGCCCTGTTGGATTTCATAACGCTTAAACACCTGTGTCCATCAAACAGAACACACAGGATCTCAGCCAGAGCTGTTCTTGACTTTGTAATTTCATTGACTGACAGTTTAATATCTATTTATTTTCACACCTGACTCCAGTAAAGACAGGCTGGCATCCTGAATGTCAGGATATTATGCTGACAACTGTGTTTTTTCATTATTTTGGGGAAGTTGGGGGGGGGGGGAGATTCTTCATAAGTAAGAGTTCTTTTCAAATGCAGCAACTGTAATAAAAACCAAATTATAGTTCATATGTAATTGACAGTAACTAGTGATAGGTTACCTGTACATATTTATATAGTACTGGAGGCATACAATTTTAGATTTACTAGTAAACTAACTCTTACTACTATACTCTAAAATGAAATGTGTAATTATATTATTTAAGTAGCTTGAACAGCTGCCATTGCTATGGACTTTTATAAATAGTGTTTTCTTTTCTAAAATTAAATGTTTAGAATAAAGCCTCTTATTTTGATCATATTTTGTTTCATTTCTAAACAGAAACAAGTGGATTTGCTCCATCTAGATTCTACAATATTGAAACTACTTAAGAAAAAATTCAAGACGAGTAAAATATAAATAAAATCTTTAGTCAAGACTATAATGATAGTCAGGAGGAGTAAAGTAGAACATAAAGATGCTTTTATGTTGGGCACTGGCCAAAACAATGATGAGTCTGTAATAATGTTCTCCAGATGTTAGGCAGTTAAACCAGACCAAAATTGCTGGTGCTAACATACTGTCATTCACTACATGCTATAAAAACACAAAACTGTTGTATTTAATTCAACTTTAGTTCAATGGATTTTGATTAATATTGTAATTATCTTGATTTACCAGAACTTTTTAGACCAGACTCTTGTGGGTTTTCTCTGGAAGTAACACTATGCATCAGTGTGATTACATGGTACATCTGATGGGGAACTGCCCTGTAATCACACACAGTTGCACAGACCTACTTCATTCCCTGAACTGTTGGGTGTTATTAAACTGAGTGAAAAAGAAACATGACATCACTGTGTAAAACATTTTGAGCCAGTGTCACTGCAAAATATAATACATAGAATCAAACTCCACTCAATTCAGAAAACAAGTCATACACAACATCAATCACTCTGTACTAGCAGTATATGAAATCATATTAACTTCTGTCTGATTTTCAGTGACTACACTGTAATTATTGTTATTAATGCATGAAACTAACATAAAGAGTTTTGGAGAATTCATACTTATTCTTCCTAAGTGCCAGTCCTACATTTCGTTTGAGTACTTGGAAATATGAACTGTGTGCAGGGTAATATGTTGGACTGGTTGGGAAGTAAATTGCATAGTTTTCTATTTCAACTTAGTACAAAGCAAAGAGCACAATAGGGAACCCCATTATATTTGAGATTAGGCTTGGTAGTTGTGGATCAACAGATCCTGCATCCCTTCCTTTTTACCTGTCTAACCACCAAATCTCCTACCATCTGCCCTCTCTGTGCTTGGACTGTGCTTAAACACTGCAGCCTTCTCCCATCTGCTCTGTTTAGTACGGCACGTATTGCTTGCTGTGGAGGGTGTAGCCCTGAAAAAATTACAGGAAACCTTGACATTTCCCTGTTTGTTTGTCTGTAATCTTATATCTCCAACTTCAGAGAAGACACCTCAAACAGAGGTGATGCTAGTTTACAAGTCCAATGGCCAACTTTTCTATAATTTTGACTAATATGGTTTTTTTTTTAAGCTCTGTTCTTGGCATTTTCGTATCTTCTGAAAGACTATAGGGAAAAGAAGTTTTCATGGTCTCTAAAACACTTAGGGTCAGATTTTCAAAAAATATTTTAGAGCCAAAAGTGAAATAGAAATCAATGAGAGCTAAGTGGCAAGCTGGTTTTGGAATCACTCTAAGCATATGTAGGCACTGAAATACCTTTAAAAATCTGGTCCTTAGTGGGCAAAGCATCTGATTTCAGTACAGTATGATGGAAAAAGAGAACAGCAAAGTATGGTATCCTAAAAACAAGGCTCTTTGAACACATTTATAATCAAAGGAAAAGAGAAACAGTGTTATGAGATTTTGTAAACTAAGAAGAAATAAGATATCAGTATAGGTAGTCAGAGGTTCAGCGTTTTAGATACTGGTGAATGACTGGCACTCTCAGGATGTTTACCATATTGTCAACAGTGAAGCAAAGCCACATGGAAAACTCACATGATCATACAGTTTCTATTTATATACAAATAAAGTAGGACAAGTTTTTTTAAGAGTTAATACAATTTTCTCCTATAATGATACCATTAACAATATGTTTTCACTGTACAGACATAAACATACAGAATTAAATGTGAGACCACACCATCAAAACAGATTAATTATTATTAGGATTTGAAGCCCACTTACTTTAAAATGTTTGATAATTTTAAGAAATCACCCAGAAATGAAATACACACTTCCTTTGTTGCACAATACAGTTTATTTACTGTGCACTTATCTTACAAAAAAAATCTTGAACATAATTAATTGTTTCTACAGTCAAAGTTGTGAAATTTTACCTAGAAATGTCCAACATTGACTACAAACATATAAAACAAAAGCAACAGATCCATGTAGCTAACAAAAAGTTAGGAACAAGTAATACATTCATTTCCAACACCTTCTTTCACTGGAAGCTAAAGAACTGATAAATATTGTGAACAATTGCAGTAGGATATTCACTGGCGTTTGATATGTTATGGCCATCTCATGCATTGTAGTGGAGTTTACGATTTATATTTTGCATATACTTGGCCACTAGCTGAACTGAAATGATCTGTAACGTGCAATTAAAAAAAATAATTTGTCTGTGCTAAATAGCACATGGGAAAAATACCTCAGATTTAAAGTTGACCTGATTGAAAGACAAAATATCATTCAAATTGAAAGCAAAAATTGTTTATAAAAATGTTAAATATCATATTCATTTATGTAATTAATCTTTTCTTAGTCCTTTCCCTTTATTACTTTAGTCTTCTTGTGTGTCTCTGTCTTTCTTCAGTTTATCTAAGGCTTAAAAACACTGGGATTTTCATGACAGGAAAGCTTTTCTTATACCATTGTATATATGTATACCTTTGCCAGTGTAGTTTTTTTACTGCAAATGTATATTTTGTTCTATCATCATGAGAAAGTATATAAAGACTTACTTAAATGGGGGCCATTCACTCTTTTGTGTGCCTTTGTCATATTCTTCTTATCCAGCCTCTGCATACAATACAAGGCCGATCATTACTTGCATGGAACTATTCTGATTTACACCATCTCAGAAGCTGACACTAAACTTTTGAAGTCCACTCATGTCAAAGTTTTGAATGCCTATTGTATCCTTTAGATAATATCAGTATTCCCATGTTCACTATTTCTACCATCCTGCTTCACCTTCTTGTCTATTCTGTCCCAGAAGCTGTAGTGAGTCCTCCAGTCTACATGGCCCTTCAGTATCTGATTGCAGCTCTTTCTATTCATGAGCACAGACATTATCTCCTTTTTTCTAGGATTTAGATGGCCTCTGTTTTGCCCTGCTCCTTGAAAGTTCAGCATTCCCACTGCCCTCCTCCATTCTCAGAACATGGGTGAGATGATTGGTTTTAAAGGTTTTATTCACTTGGTTATTTATTAATGAATATTTAAGGAGAAAGAAGAATTATTTTTGCTTTCAGTTTCACTTAGGAAACTCTCATTGTCTGCTTAAGGGCTGCAGAATTTAGCCCTACACACACACGGACACACATACATTATTTATTTTGTTTGGCATTATTTTAAAATAATCCACAAAACTGAATGAGTATGGATATGAGGCAGGAAGACTTGGTGAGAAAAGGGAATTCTTATTTAATAGAGACATTCTTGGATAATTAATATAACTACCTTTATTGCAGTATTGATTCCCTGTGTTACAACATACTTTAGAATATTTCTGGTGCTTTCATTCTTCTTTATTTCACAGATTATCAAGACAGTGTACCAGAAATGTTCTCCTTATTCTAAAAAGTCAGTTTGCTATGTAAAATGTCAAACTGAATGCTCCTATACCTCACACAATACAGGTTTAAATCTTGAACAGGGAATATAGTTCAAATTTGCCTTGAGCATAGTAAGAAAATAATTACTCAACTGTTGAGAAAGGTCCTAATATCATTACCAGATAACCTGAATGTCCAAGCAATATCTGCCTATTATTTTAAATGGTTTCAAAATACATTTTAAAAATCTCAAATTCAAATTGTATGGAAATAATTTGAGTTATCATAAAAGGCGTTATGAGATAATTCTAAATGTCAGTTTAGCATATTTTAGCCTGTTGGATTTTTAAGCAGAGTTGAATAATATCTTTCATGAAGTAAAGGTCTTTTTGGTAAACTAAAAAGGACAATAATATGTGAAGGTCAGTTAACATGGTGAGCTGGTTTTAGTTATTATTAAAGATGCAACTGTATTACCTTTACACAACATTACCCCACCAATCCTTATTAAAACTAACAGCAAAGCATGTCTTTTTCCAATTTCTCTTCTCTGTTACTATGAGATCTTTGATTTGTCTTTCTCTTTTTTATGTGTAACAATTTCTCTGGTGAATAGTGAGATGATCCTCATTCCACTTCTTCCAGAGTGCATCCAAAAGAGTCATACATTACACTTGCTGTCAATGCTGTGAACTAGAAAGAACCTCTCGTTTCTATATTACATTTCTGCCTCCCACACATAGCATGAGCTACCTCACAAACAGTTGTTTAATAGTTTTGAGCTACTTAGGAAGTAGTACTTGATCTCATTTTAAAAAAAAAGGAGAAGTTGCAATCGTATGATGTGTATTTTGCAACTCCAAATGCTTTCAATTGAAAACGAAAACAAGCTGCTATTTCCCTGCCTGTCCATCCACTACTTATTGATAGTAAAATTCCACAAACTAGAATGAATAACCCAGACAGTGGCAAGAAGCAATACTGCTTCTTGGTCTGTAGTTTCAGAGGCTCTCTATATAGCAGACTCAAGAATTGGGATGGCTTTCTGAAGGGATATATACATCCCTTGGCACAGATTTGAGATTTGCATGTCAACAGCAGGTTGTGGATTAGGTCTATATCAGACTATAGGAGGAACAACCAGGTGGGTCTGCTTCGCTGCAAAATATCTCTTTTTTTCTCCACATGTATTATAACAGCATAAGATACTGCTTTGTGCCCTGAAGGAGGATTCCTCCCCCACAGTCCTCCATGAAACTATTTGTTGCATAGCCCAATACTTGAGCTGTGTGCTGCCTGAGTAGATTTGGCTCCTAATAACTGGGCCACCTACTCACAGATGTTAACAAATGTAAAAGAGCAAATGGAAAGCAGTGATCCAGAATTTATTTTAGAAATCTCCTGAAATCAACAGGAACTTTGAAGAAGGGTTGAGGCAGAGTTAGAGTTTGCTCTTGGCTGCTATTTTTCATTTAATATCCTTTCATTAAGCATACTCACAGCAGAATGGGTGGATTCTTCCTTTCTTTTCCTTTCCAAACCAAACTTCATTGCCAAGAGAACTAATTAAAGATGATCAATTGTTATTCCTAAAGGTTTCCTGACTGGAACTTGCAGATTTGTTCCACAGCAGGGTTCCCTTCAAAGTGTGTACCTGTGCAGCTGCACACTGCTGGTTGGCTCCACACTGCATCTTCAGTTGAACTCCCATTGCTTGCCCCGCCATAGCCTCAGAGCTGGAAGAATGTGGGAAACCCAGATTACAAGTATGACTGGTTTTCTGCTCTGTCTGAAATGTGGTAAGCTTGGGGAAGAGATGCATTGCTTTGAGTGGAGGGAGGAAAATCCTCTTCTCTCTTGGCACTAGGGGTGAGGAGATCATGTTGGGCTTCCCATCCCATTCTGCAGGGTTTAAGTATTGTAGAAATTTGGCATAGGAGAATAGGCTGACTGGAGAGGAGGAAAAAAACCCAAACAACTCCTTTGTGTGAAGGAGGGAGCAAGCCAGGGAGCAGAGGGGCTGAGGGGGTCCCCATATCCTTTAAGGCACTACTGTAGGTTTAGTTCAGTGTGGGAGGAAGGGAGCAGAGTGATACAGCTGCTGTTTTCTAAGGTGTAGAGGTGGGAAAGGGAGACAGAAATGAAAGTGACCTGTGAGCTTATTACAGCCGAGGTACAAAGATGGTGGCTGGGAATGAATCTGTACATGTTGCTACTTAACAATAGGTTACTGAATGTATGAATGGATGCATAGGTAGGTACGAGAGAGAACTATTGCATGTGTAACTTGAAGAATCTCTTTTGCATATGCTACATCTTGCTCCATGTGTTCTCTGTGGTTAGGGATACTACTACCTGTCTGGTTACAATTTTTTCCTTTAACAAATTGCAGCCCTTGATAACTTTTTATTTCCCATATGCAAAATCTCAAGGGGAGGTTTAAGGTAAAAACAACTATTTATCTGTGAAATTTTCCTTGATGTTTTTTAGTCAATTGAAAGTTCAGTGAGAATCAGCAAAACATGTTCTCTTTTGAAAAAATTAGGGAAAAAAGTAATTTTTTTTATGAAGGGGGGCAGGGTTACTTTTCAACAAACTACAACCTTGTTAGAGAAGACCCATGCAGCTGCATAGTCTCTCTTTAGTCCTACTAGGAAAAGTAGGTACCACATTTTGCATCTGCGGCAGCTGTAAAGTTGGGAATTGTGGTACGTTACCACTGAATTAACTACAATAATGCTAATGCTGAGCCCCTGAGCATGCTCAGTTTAAACTTAAACAAGCTGTTTCCAGAAGTTTAAGCATAATCAGGTCAAATTCTGGAATGATTCAAAATCAGGAAAGATTGTTCACCAGAGCGCCCCAAGGGATGACAAGGTTGAATGGTTATAAACTTAAGCAAGACCATTTCAGGCTGGACATAAGGAAGAATTTCTTCACTGCCTGAGCCCCCAAGGTCTGGAATAGCCTGCCATTGGAGGTGGTTCAAGTGCCTAGATTGAACACTTCCAAGAGAAATTTGGATGCTTATCTTGTTAGGCTCCTATGACCCCAGCTGACTTCCTGCCCCTTGGGCAGGGGGCTGGACTCAATGATCTTCTGAGGTCTCTTCCAACCCTAATGTCTATGAAATCTATAAAATCTATGAAATTCTGAGCTATACCATAATGACAACCGTGCCAGCTTCAGGAGAATCATCTAAATGAAGCGGGGACTTCAAGAGAGAGCATGTCTGCAGGGCATCCTACTTGCCTCATTTCTGGGGTTGACTTGTGGAGAACAGGAGTGGGTAGGTGGAGCTTATTGCCTTGACTGAAAGGATGAGCACTCTGCCTCCGCAGCGTGGACATGATCTTGTACGTACAAACCAGAAGCAGCAGAACACAAAGGTAACCTAAAGCTGCAAACAGAAAATCTGAGCCAGAGACTGAGTTCAATACCCAGGTAGTTTAATAAACGGGTCATGTCTTCTCTCAAGCCAGCCTGCTGTCTATGTCCTTGCTAAATTTTTCAGTAGCTGACCCTGCTGGCCAAAATACTTGCTGCTGGTATTTCACAGCAACTTTAATAACATTTCTAGACAATGGTGGGACAGTCAGGTACTTGAGGCAGCTGGAAGGCAGGAATGGGCAGCAAAATTGAAATAAAGCTCTCTCTAGCTGGCTTTTTTTTAGCAATTTAGACAGACATAAATATGCAATGCCCAGAACTTGTGCTATCAGGTCACTAATGCTACCTGGTGGCCTTCAAGGTCTTCACACTAGTGATGACATCGTCTTAAGATGACTGAAACAATATGCCGAAACCACATTTGTAAATAAACAAACTAATGAAACCTGCATTTTCATTCAAAACCTCCCTCATGAACTCTCAAGGGACAAATGAAAATTTTCTCTTTGTTTAAATGTCAAAAACCAAGTAGGACAGTGCACTTTACTGGTTCTGGTATCACCACAGTACATCTTACAAGATCCACCTACAACAGGCCCTTATGAAACTTAAGTAAAAATATTAAATATTTCCTATTAGTGTCTCTGGGAGTTGTTTTCATGAAGTAATTTCTCTTCCTGACATTTGAATGAAAGACGCAACCTAATAGATGCTCAAATTCAGAATTTACATTTCTCCTCTCTTTATGTCCTTGAGTCTTTTCAAATAAAAGTTTTTCAAAGCACTGTTTTCCATGCTCTGTTTTTTCTTTTCTGTTGCTCAGGGTCACTGACAATCTCACTAGTCTAAATATAGGCTTACCTCACAGACATTAAAGCAATATTGCATAGTGGCCATGAAGGTGAATGGAGTGTTGCCTTTCCTTTTAGCAGCTCTGTTGGCTCCCATCATTGAAGCAGAGCCTCCTCTAATGGCTTTGTGGTCTGATTTCAAGCTGTTTTGGGGCTTGGTGTTCATTGAAAACCAACTAGGTGCATCTGGATTAGACACATTAAAAGGCAGTAGTCGGTTGCCAGCTCTGACAAGTGCCCCTATGCTAGACTTTGCTATCTGTGTGAGTCATTTCTCTCTGATTATGAAGCTTATTACAATGAAGCAGCCCCACAGGAATAAATAGACTGCTCTATTTTAATTTCCACCAAAATATTTTAATTATATATCAATTTACAGATATATTCAGTAAGGAACCTACCAACATTGAGAAGTCAGGCCAGCAATTTTGTGGGCTGATAGTCGCTCTTGCCACCATTTTTGTGGTTTATAAGAAAACCATAGAAAATTAGGGTTGGAAGAGACCTCAGGAGGTCATCTAGTCCAACCCCCTGCTCAAAGCAGGACCATCCCCAACTATATCATCCCAGCGAAGGCTTTGTCTTCCTGGGTCTTAAAAACGTCCGAAGATGGAGAGTCCACAACCTCTCCAGGTAGCCTGTTACTGCTTTACTGCCCTCCTCATGAGAAGGTTTTTCCTAACATCGAACCTAAACTTCCCTTGCTGCAATTTGAGACCATTGTTCCTTGCTCTGTCATCTGCCACCACTGAGAGCAGTCTAGCTCATCCACTTTCGAACCACCTTTCAGGTACTTGAAGGCTGCTATTCTCCATCTTCTCTTCTCCAGATCAAATAAGCCCAGTTCCCTCAGTCTTTCCTCAGAAGTCATATGCCCTAGCCCTCTAACCATTTTTGTTGCCCTCCACTGGCCTCTCTTCAATTTATCCACATACTTTTGCCGGGGGAGGGGAGGGAGGAACTGGACACAGTACTCCAGATGTGGCCTCACCAGTGCCAACTAGAGGGGAATAATCACTTCCTTCAATCTCTGACAATGCTTCTACTAATGCAGCCCAGTATGCTTTTAGCCTTCTTGGCAACAAGGGCACACCGTTGGCTCATATTCAGCTTATTGTCCACTGTAACCCCCAGATCATTTCCTGCAGAGCGGCTGCTTAGCCAGTGAGTCCTCAGCCTGCAGTGGTGCCAGGGATTGTTCTATCCTAGTGCAGGACTAAGTGCTTTTCATATGGTGGTCCTACCCATCACCATTGAACGGCTAAGAGGCCTGCCATTCATGTGATTACACCTCTCACTGCTGATTGGCAAAAAGGGGCAAGGCTGCACAATAAGCAGCCTCTTGGCCAATGAGCCGCAGATGAAGGAAGGGGCGGCCACCATCTTGACTCTCGTCCTGTGTGCCAGTGGCCATGAGAACTTCCAGGACCCAGCATTTAATTTTTTATAATAATTTTTCCCCAATGAGTCTGCCAAAAATCATGGGGAACACTGCTTTTCCCAGAAACTGCCTCAAATCATGGTTTCCTGTGGAAAAGCTGAAATTGCAATTTGAGTAGGTACCTAATAATCAGTTGGGCAAAAAACATTTGTGCAACAATAGAGAAATACCTTATAGATATGCTTTTCTCTGGGTGGAACTGCTACTACACAAGCAAACAAGAACAAGACCCATTTGACCTATTGGAAGGACATTATGTTGCAATGAAGGACACCACAAATTTATTTCCAGAGTGTCTTGTGGTATAGCAAACAACTGAGAGTACTTTGCACTTTGTTTTTAGGTAGGGGACAGTGATTCATATTCCTTTACCTGTTAAACTTTTGGTTGATTAAGGAGTGGCAATGACAGGCTTTGGAAAAAAAATCTTTACCCATCCCCTTGATCTGGAAAGAAGATGGCTGTTTTATGTTCCTTCACGAAAAGAAGAGAGGGGGTTGTGAACAATGATGGGGCAGTATTTCAGGTTTCTATTAGGGATGCAGAGGGCTCCTTTAATTTGAAAAACATTAAAAGCTGCAAGATACTCTATCTATTCATTATCACTTTGGTAAATATTCTGCCCTGTACACTCTAAATGTGATGCAGCAAATATGTCTAAAGAATTGAAATACTTCTATTAGTAAAATATCAGCTTTGTGTAATATATATTCAAAAGCAGATACTCATTTAAAGGTGATATTTAATACAACCCTGTTCCAGAGGGTTTTTTTTATTTTCTTATACATCTTACCACTGACTGAGGCAATGCTCCAGTGACTACTGAAATATAATAGCTGCTTTCTCTCTCAGTACACAATTTGACAGCATTTATTCTTTCCTTCAGTGAACATAATTACTTCACATATGGAACCTGTGATAGCCTACAGGCATCTGAGAGAAACCAGAATCATACAATCTGTCCCCTTTGTGAGCTTAATTTACATTCACAAGTGTCATTTTAATAGTGCTGGCAACATGTAGGATAAAAATTACAGGTCAGCTGCAGCATGTCACAAGGAACTGTGCTTAAGTCAATAACATGGTATTATTACATTCTGGATAATTTTACAAGGTAGATCTCACAGGAGGAATTTGACCCCTATTTCTTAGTTTTCTGCTTCTTGGTTTTCCCCAGAAGGTAATTCATTTAGAAATGAACATTGCAAAGCTGCAAACACACTACCAAATAGGTTAGTCTGTACCACATATTTGTACTGTATAGGGTATTTTTCAGTCTAACTTTGTAACATGCTTTACATGTGATATATATGGGCAGGGTGGACTTGATGTGTTTTAAACTTTGCACTTTTAACTCTTGTAACTGACTGTTCTGATTCACATCATCAAAATATTGAAAGACATAGCCCTCTGCCCTTTAATTTTGCACAGGTGACAGAGACGTTTTAAAGTATTGCATGATTTACCCTTTTCTTGTTGGCTAAGGTACCACAGGAACAGACATTTTGTAAATAAGAAAATTGAGGGGGAAGACAAAGATCACTACTGTATACACAAGTATAAAAATAGTATGTAATTCCTCATTCCAACTCCAGAAGTTTCAATACAGTTTTATCAAAAGTGGCTTTGAAACCAGATTAAAAAAAAAATCATATTTGGATGCTAAAGATTGGATCCTCCTACATGCCTATATGTAATCTAGTTTACAGATAGGTCCAAAAAGTCAGTTACATGTTACTGAATAATTACTGCTTGCTAAATGAAAGATGAATGCAGATGTTTCCCAAATTTATTTAGGAAAAACATCCAAAAGTTCATCTGCTTAACTGTGATGTTGTACTCTGCAGAGTGCCAGCATGCATACATATACATGCACAGTTTGTTGCTTCACCCTCTCCACCCTGCACTCATTTCCTTCCTGCCTGCAATCTGCAGTTTTACCCTGACACAAATTTTCAGCCAAAAGCAGAGTAGATTTGCACCTTATAAGGCGCATCTATGTGAGATGCTATGGTACAATAGGAATGAGCTACTGAACTGCAACTCATTGCTACTGTGCAGTAGCATTCCTAGGTACTAGGGCTGTGCAAAACAGCACCATTTCATTTCGACTTTCATTTCGCCTTTTCAACAGGACAGTGTTTCATTTCAAGTTTCATTTAATTTTGAAGCACTGTTCTATTTCATTTAATCAAAACTGTTTCACTGTTTCAACACTGTTTCAACATTTTACCCATGGGCTATAACAGGGAAGCACAAAACTGCCTATAACTTTGACATTTTTTTGGCAGATTTGGATGAAAACAGCAGGGATGGTATCCCTTTCTGAGGGCATGAAGCCTGCCAAGCTTCAAGGAGATAGGTGTAGGGGTTTCTGGGAAACTGCACCTCAATAAAAACCCATGTCATATGTGTGTATGTTAAGGTGCAGTGGGGTGAAAACTGCATGCATGGTAGTTCCTGAGGAGGCTATGAAGCTGCTACGTTTTAAGAAGATATGTGCAGGGGTTTCTGGGAAGCTGCACCTCAAGTAGCTGACAAGCAAAAATCATGACATGTGTGACATGGTGTGTGTGTGTGTTAAGGCATGCCCTCACTGGAGCTGGGGCTGTTACATGACACGATAGTGTGTGCCAATGAGGTCTCCTCCTCCCCTACAGCCTCAGCCATGTCCACCACTTTAAATAACAGTCGGTAATAACTTAGTAAGCAGTAGGGCTGTCTGAAGCTCCAGTTTCTGATTTGATTCAGTGGAGATTCTGCCTGATTTGGCAGCCAAATCTCCAATGTGGGGAATATGTGGAAAGAAGTGGGCACATTGAAGGGGAGGGATAGAATCCAACTAGATCTAGACAGGTTACAGAGGTGGGTGGGTGAGAATAGAATGGAATTCAATGTAGACAAGTACAAGTTGCTGCATCTAGGGAGAAGAAACCTGCAACATACCTACAGGCTGGGGAACACCCTTCTCAACAACACAGTGGCTGAAAGGGATCTTGAAGTCATTGTTGACTCCAGGATGGACATGAGCCACCAATGCGAGGAAGTGGTCAGTAAGGCTAACCGCACCTTGCCGTGGATCTACAGATGCATCACAAGGAGGCCCAGGGAGATGATCCTTCCTCTCTGTGTGGTGCTGGCCAGGCCGCAGTTGAAGTACTGCGTCCAGTTCTGGGTGCCACACTTCAAGAGGGATATGGCTAACCTTGAGAGGGTCCAGAGGAGGGCCACTTGCATGGTCAGGGGGCAGCAGGCCAGGCCCTATAAAGATAGATTAAAGGGCCTGAACCTATTCAGTCTCCACAAGAGAAGATTGAGAAGGGATCTGGAAGCCATTTATAAACTCACCAGGAGGGATCAGCAGAAAATAGGTGAGGCTCTGCTCCCCCACGTACCACCTGGCATAACAAGGAATAACAGCCACAAATTGATTGAGAGCAGGTTCAGGCTTGGTATCAGGAGGCATTACTTTATGGTTAGGGCTGACAGGCTCTGGAATGGGCTCCCAAGGGAGATGGTGTTCTCCTCTACCTTGGGAGTCTTCAAGAGGAAGTTGGCTAGGTATCTGGCTGGAGTATTATTATCCCATCACTCGTTCCTGCCCATGGCTGGGGGCTGGACTTGGTGATCTGTTCAGGTCCCTTCTGAATTGATTCAGAAAGATTCAATGATTTGGACACAGACAAAGTTTATGATAGACAAAGTTTTAAATGTTTTTTCTACATACCTCAAGGTACTGAGAGGAACAGGTGGCTTGTGAATACTGAGATGCTGGGGCAGATGGAGCATCCCATAGGAAAATGGCAGGGGGTCCCCAGCACACTAGGTAGCAGACCCAGAAGTGGACCAGAAGCACTTCCAGTCTACTTCTGGGTCCACCACAGAGCAAGCAGGGGACCACCCTCTCACCCCCTGGTTTGGTGACTGATGCCTCCTAGGTCGGGGGGGAGTACCCACGGTCCCCCCAAAGCCAATTGCTGAGCTGGGTGGTTGGGGGGGAACCCCACAGGAACCCCCCCATACTCCTGTGGGAAGCTCCACCTGCCCCACCATCGCAGCATTCACATACCTGCCTGATACCTTGAGGTATGTAAAAAAAATATTAAAAGGGCCTGACAGCAGGAAAAAATTAGTTTAAAAAGGCCCACAGATGGGAAAATCCCCCAGTTGGGCTTAAGGAGTGGCACAAGATGCACAGGTGAAGGCCCATCGTGGCCTTGCACCCCGAAGCCCCCCAGTGACTCCCAGCAGCTGCAGAGCACCCCGTTAACCACTGGTACAGTCAGAGGTAAGCAGGGACAGTGGAGGGTGTGATTAGCTTAGATAAACTCCAAGGTTAGCTTAGATCAGCTCCAAAACCCCCCCTGGCTCACCAAGGACATCCAGGAATGCCTGGTTGCCAAAAAGGTGGTGTACACCTGGTGGAAGGGGGGGGCTATCTCCAAAGAGGAGTATACCTCCACTGCTCGGGCCTGTAGGGAGCCTGTTAGGAAAGCTAAGGCAGACATAGAGCTAGGACTAGCATCCAAGATCAAAGATAATAAACAGTCCTTTTTCAAATATATAGGGAGGATGAAGAAGGCACCGGGAAAAGTGGGGCCCCTGCAAGATACTCTGGGCAATCTAGTGGTTGCGCCAGAGGAGAAAGCAGACCTCTTTAACAAATTCTTCACCTCTGTTTTTTCTTGTGCAGGGACCAGGACTCCCCCACTGTGATTCAAGATGGACTCGAGGGGAACACCTCCAGACCTAAGGTTGAGGAGGACCAGGTTAGAATGCTTCTGGATGGGCTGGGCATGTTCAAATCAGCAGGTCCAGATGCTCTCCACCCCAGGGTGTTGAAGGAGTTAGCAGGGGTTATTGCAGGGCCCTTGGCATGGCTTTATGAGCATTTGTGGTGCTCGGGCCAGGTGCCAGATGATTGAAAGACAGCCAATGTGGTCCCCATCTTTAAAAATGGGAGAAGGGTGGACCTGGGCAACTATAGGCCCATCAGTCTTACCTTAATCCTGGGGGAACTCTTTGAGAAGATCATCAAGGAGCACATATGTGATGGGCCAGCACTGGGGATGATGCTCAAGGGCAACCAGCATGGTTTCATTAAGGGCAGATCTTGTCAGACCAACCTGATTGCCTTTTATGATCAGGTCACAAAAGCATTGGATTCAGGTGTTGCTGTGGATGTAGTCTTTCTGGACTTCAGCAAGACCTTTGACACTGTTGACCACCCCCTCATTAAAGAACTAGGCGACTGTGCCATTGATGCCTACACAGTCAGATGAACTGCAAATTGGCTGAAGGGTCATACTCAGAGGGTGGTGGTGGACGGGTCATATTCGACCTGGGGGGAAGTGGGCAGCAAAGTCCCCCAGGGCTGTCCTTGGGCCCGCACTGTTCAATTTCTTTATCAGCTATTTGGACGATGGGGTGAAAAGCAACCTATTTAAATTTGCTGATGATACCAAAATTTGGGGTGAAGTAGGCATGCTAGTAGGGAGGGAAAGACTGCAGCAAGACCTGGATAGGTTGCAGGGATGGGCTAACAAAAAAGGATGTGTTTCAATATGGACAATTGCAGGGTGCTGCACTTGGACAGTAGTAACCAGCAGCATACTTATAAGATGGGAAACTCCCTTCTTGAGAGCACGGAGGCAGAAAGGGATCTTGGAGTCATTATTGACTCCAAGATGAACACGGCCATGATGAGGTCACAGTCGACAAGGTTAACCAGACCTTATCGTGCACTCATAGGTGCATCTCAAGTAGAGCCAAGGAAGTGATCTTTCCCCTCTATACAACACTGATCAGGCCACAGATGGAGTACTGTCCAGTTCTGGGCACCCCACTTCAAGAGGGATGTGGACAACATTGAGAGGGCCCAGAGAAGGGCCACCTGCATGATCCAGCAGACCCTACAATGAGAGGCTACGGTACCTGATCCTGTTCAGCCTTCACAAGAGAAGGCTGACGGGGGACCTTGTGACTGTCTATAAACTCACTATGGGGGACCAGAAGGGTTTGGAGGAGACCTTGTTTCCCCTAATGCCCCTCGGGATAACAAGGAATAATGGCCACAAGTTGTTGGAGAGTAGGTTTAGATTAGACATCCGTAAGAACTACTTCACAGTTAGGGCGGCTAGGATCTGGAAC
>JAGPOW010001543.1:33431059-33445661 GCA_030014935.1 Caiman crocodilus
AACTTCCAAGGGAAGTGGTGCTGGCTCCTACCCTGGGGGTCTTTAAGAAGCGGCTTGATGCCTACCTGGCTGGGGTCATTTGAGCCCAGTTTTCCTCCTTCCCAGGCAGGGGATCAGACATGAAGATCTACAAGGTCCCTTATGATTCTACTTCTATGATTCTATGATTCTATGATAGGTTGGCAGCTGAGAGGAGCCGAGAAGGATCTTACCTTGCCCCGGCTTCTACTTCACCCAGCCCCCCAGGTAGCCATGCAATTGAAGCCTTGTGAACAGGCCATGCAAACAGGCATGCTTGTCTGCCCAGCGTATGAGTTAGTGCAGCAGTTTGTACTGGTGGGTGAGTGGGAGGGCCCAAGGCCCTGCCAGTGAGCCCCAGGGAAGGTAGTCTCATCAATAGTCGGACTTCCAGTGGCATGATGTGGATTGGCACATGCCGCACCCTGAGGGTCCCCTTGGAGTCTGCAGTCTTCCCCTCTGGCACCTCAGAGGCCTCCACCCAGATGGAACCAATGGTTCTTGACTCCATGATGAAACCTCTGGCTCTTGGCTGTGGGGGCTGACTGGCATGTTTCTAGGCACATGGGAATGCGAGCATGACCACCTCCCCTTGCAGAGTTTGTTCCACTTTGGTGTCTCTGGGGTATCGGATTGAGGAGCTCCAGGTCACAGTCCAGAGGATGTGTGCCATCAGGGATGGTGAGCAGAAAATGGACTCCTATGGCCAGGCTCTTCACCCCTTGAAGGCGGAGGGTAGACCAAGGTCATCTTCTAGGACAAGGGAGGACTCAAGGATCTCCTGTACTGTCCAGCCAGGGGGTTGGATCAATGTGGTCAAGGGCCCCAAGGCCCACCACACCAAGGTCCCCTCCCCTCTGGGGCTTTGCAACAGGTATGAACCTCTTGCAGTCCCAGTAGGGCCTGCAGAGATGCCAGCTCCTGCAGGCAAGGCAGGATCACCCACCCCTACTCTCCCTAAGATGAAACACAGAGTGCTCATCATTGGAGACTCCCTTCTGAGGGGAACTAAGGGGGCAATCTGCTGCCCTGACCCCCTAGCCCAGGAATTCTGCTACTTCCTGGGGGCCCACATCTGGGACATAGCCAAGAGGATCCTAAAGATCATTCAGCCCTCCAACCACTACCCTGTATTCCTTATCCATGTGGGCAAAGATGACATAGCTCGGAGCAATAACAGCTGGGTCATGAGAGGCTACAGAGCTCTGGGAGTGGGGCTTAGGGGGCTGGGGGCACAAGTAGTCTTTTCCTCACTCCTTCCAGTTGTGGGTCATGGGCTGAGGAGGGAGAGATGGGTCAAGATAGTCAACCAGAGACTGCAGCACTGGTGTCATTTTGAAGACTTCAGCTTCCATAATCACAGCTCACTCTTTGGTGAGGGAGGCAGTGGGATACTGGGAAGAGACGGCCGCCACCTCACTCCACTGTGAAGGAGGCTTTTCTCAGCCAGACTTGCTGACCTGCTCGACTGGGCTTTAAACTGAGCCCACCGGGGGATGGGGGGAGTACTGCCACTGCAAATCCACTGGGCAGTTTTTGTAAACCAAGTAGGTTAAGGCATTCAAGGGAACCCACCCTTACCCCAACCCCAACCCCAACCCCAACCCCAGAGTGATCTGGAGAAAAGGCAAGGGCCCCTAAAGGGACACTTATATGCCTGTACACCAATGCTGGGGAGCAAAAAGGAGGAACTGGTCCTCCTGCTAAACCAAAATGATTACAATCTCATAGGGATAATGGAGACCTGGTGGAACTCCACCTATGACTGGGCCACAGGTATACCAAATTGTGGTTATACCTTGTAGCTTGAAACATGAGGTTTCATCATGGAGAGATCATGTGGACAAAAGGGGTGGGGGGTAGCTCTCTGTGTCAAGGAAATCTGTGTGTCCCTGCAAGCTGACATTGGCACCCAGGGGAGATAATTGGAGACTCTCTGGGTCAAAATCTATGGTGAACAAGGCACAGAGGACAAAATGGTGGAGATCTACTACAGACCTTCTAGCCAGGATCAAGAACTTGACCAGGAATTTGCCAGGGAATTAGCTGAGACTGCATGCTCCCAGTACGTGGTTGTTATGGGAGATTTCAACTATCCTGACATCTTGTGGGAAGAGCACTCGGCCACATCTGAATGGTTTTAAAGCTTCCTCATATATGGATGAGCTCTATCTGACTCAAGAAGTCGATGGACCAACAAGAGGCAAAGCGCTGCTCAACCTGGTCCTGGCAACAGGGAAAGACTTAATCAGCAACCTAACAAATGAAGGGAAGCTGGGAGACAGCAACCACGAGCTGATCACCTTCAACATCTGCTGTAAAGCTGGCAAGTCAGTCAGCAAAGCAGACGTCCTCAACTTCAGGAAAGCTGACTTTGACAAGCTGACTTTGACAACTGGAAGGAGGCTTGTTGGTGAGGCCCTAAGGGACCATGACCCAAAGGGGAGAGGAGTTCAGGAAGAGTGGTTGCTCCTCAAGGGAGCGATCCTGAAAGCACAAGCAAAGTCTATTGCATCTCGGAGGAAAGGCAGCAAAAGGGCACAGCAGCCCCCTTGGCTCTGCAGGGAACTAGTGGACCTCCTGTGACTAAAAAGAAAGGCCTATAAAGGATGGGTAACATTGGACCCCTGCTAAACCAGATGGGACAACTGACACCCGACACCCAGAAAAAAGTCAATGTGCTCAATGGGTATCTTATGATGGTTTTTCATCAGCCCCAAGAGACGGCCCTGCTCAATATGGTATGGGACAGCCAGGGTGAGGGACAGCTGTTACCCTTCATCAATGCTGACCATGTGAAGGAACACCTTGAGAGGCTGGACACCTTCAAGTCAGCTGGCCCAGACAGCTTAGACCCCAGGGTACTTAAGGAGCTGGCAAGCATCATAGCCCAGCCACTGGCATAGCTCTTCAAGAACTTGTGATGCTCAGGTGAAGTGCCCAAAGATTGGAAGAAGGCCAATGTGGTGCCTATCTTCAAGAAAGGAGGAAAGTAGATTGGGGGAACTACAGACACATCAACCTGACCTTCATACCCAGAAAGGTCTTGGAGAAAATCATCAAAGAGACCATTCTTGACAAACTGGCTGAAAGCAACTTCTTGAGGGATAGCCAGTACAGGTTTGTTGCGGGTAGGTCTTACCTGACCAATCTCATCTTCTACAGCCACATGACATATCACCTGGACAAGGGAGAAGAGACTGACATCATATATCTTGACTTTAAAAAAGCTTTTGATTTGGTATCCCATGATTGTCTTATAGAAAAACTGACCAATTGTGGCCTTGGCTACATCACAGTCCCCTGGCTAGGGAATTGGCTTCAAGGTCAGACCCAGAGAGTGGTAGTTGATGGAAGTGAATCATTGTGGTGCGCCATGACCAGTGCAGTCCCCCAAGGCTATGTCCTTGGGCCTATCCTTTGAAACATCTTCATTAATGATGTGGACATTAGTATCAGAAGCAGACTGGCCAAGTTCGCTGATGACACCAAACTTTGGGGTAAACCGTCCGTATCCAAGGACAGGATGGTGATCCAGGTCAACCTTGACAGGCTCAGAAAATGTGTGGATGAAAACCTGATGGCCTTAAACTCTGAAAAATGCAAGGTAATCCACGTTGGGAAGAAAAACCTGCAGCATGCTTATAAGCTTGGCAGTGCTATGCTTGCTAGCACCATGGCCGAAAGGGACTTGGGGGTCATGATTGATCACAAGATGAATATGAGCCACCAATGTGATGTTGCAGCTGGCATAGCGAGCAAAACTCTGGCTTGCATCCATAGATGCTTCTCTAGCAAATCTCAGGATGTCAACCTCCCGCTGTACTTGGCCTTGGTGAGGCCGCAACTCCTGGATGAGTACTGCATCCAATTCTGGGATCCACAATTTAAGAAGGATGTGGATAAACTTGAAAGAATCCAGAGCAGAGCCACATGCATGATCAAAGGGCAGGAAAACAGGCCTTATGTTGAGAGGCAGAGAGCTATGGGACTCTTCAGCCCGGAAAAGTGCGGGCTTGGGGGGACCTGGTGGCTGCTTATAAGAGGTGTACATCAGGATCTGGAGGAATGCCTATTCACTAGAGTGCTCCATAGGATGACAAGGTCAGATGGTCACAAACTTCTCCAACACTGTTTCAGGCTGGACATAAGGAAGAATTTCTTTACAGTTCGAACCCCCAAGACCTGGAACAGACTGCTGCCAGAGGTGGTACAAGCACCTACTCTGGATTCCTTTAAGAGTCAATTGGACATTTATCTTGCTGAGATCCTATGACCCCAGCTGACTTCGGAGGGGGCTGGACTCAATGATCTTCCAAGGTCCTTTCCAGCCCTAATGTCTATGAAATCTATGGCCGAATCGCTGATTCTTTGAATCAGCATTGAATCTTCAGATTCAGATTTGGCCAAATTGAATTGGGACAGTGATCTGAATCAATTAATTAAATCATTGTCCCCAGTTTGGGCCAAATCTAAATTTGAATTGAATATTGCCTGTTTTGCACACTCCTAGTAACAGCACAGTAGCACCAGCACCAGATCAAGCAGCCAAACTGTCACAGAGCCTTTCTTTCCTTTTCTGCAGGAGCTTCTTCTCCAGCAGCTGCCAGAGAACTCTCCCTCTCAGCCCCAGCCCTATGGCTTAGATGTGCTCAGGGCCCTGCCTCCTTCTGGTCAGCTGACTGGGGATAGGTGCTAGGGGTGTTGGTCTAAGAGCATGGCACTGGCAGACAAGGTTCTTTGCGTCAATCTAATAAGGTATCTTGTAGTAGACCAACTGAATAGTTAGATAAATATATCTTAGTAAGTTTTTGGGTTGAAAAACTCTTGGTCAGGCTGAAGAAGCACCTGTATTTGGGATGTGTGTGTGTGGTGGTCCTGGATGGAAGGAATAGTAAAGAAACCCAAGGCTGTTCTGGCAAGCAATGCAGGCAAGAAAGCCATTCAGTGAAAATAGAAATGGAGGCATCAAGGGTTGAGGGACATGCTGGGGGGGTTGGAAGGCAGGGTAAAGGAGGAAGTAGCAGTACAGGTAAAAATGGACAGGTACCTGGGGAGTCAGATGTCAGGCAGGTTATAACATGTCATAAATTCAATGTCTATATTGAGTCCATGAGTTTCTGTACCTAGGAGGTTGATGAAGTGCAGTTCATAGGCTTATCTGTGAAAAGTGGTTTGTAAATTCAAACAAACACTGAATGTCAGTAACCTCATCACCAGAAGCCAACTTCCTACACCCCAAGACACACCAAATAGATCCAGGCCATGCCATGACAAGACATGCAAAACCTGCCAACAACATCTTCAGTATGGAGGTATCTTCACAATACCATACATATCTCACTTGGTGCCCTGATGGAAAATACGTGGAGGCACCAAGCAATAACTGCCCACCAACTTGAGCACACACCAAAAATCTATCAAAGGCAAAAACAGAACACCAACTGTCTTCAATCTCTCAGGCTTGATCCTCAATGGGAATTTATAAGGGTTATGGCTGGTGCTCTTGGAGAGGATGCAGACTCAGACACAGGCAGTGGCACTGGCACTGCTTCTCTCTCCCTGCTGCTTGTAGAACTAGTGGAAGTCTCATACCTCCTTGTTGTAGCAAAGAGGCTGCATCTCAGTTCAGTGGGGAGGGACTTACACCTCACCTCTCCCTGAAGGTTTGCCAGTTGTCTTTCTAGCATGCTTCATGGTGTGTTTCATAGCATCTTGTCTTTGCCTTTGTGTCCTGAAGAATCTGTCTCTTCTTCTGTAATGCTGTCTGATTTGTGTAATATATGTAGATAAGAGAGTTGTATGTATATATTTATGCAATAAATAAAATAAAAATATATAAATGTATATATATGTTTTTCTATATATATTCTATATTATAATATGCAATATATTTATGCTGTGCTTCCCTGCACTGTGAATGCACACTGTGAGAGAAAGCACAGATTTGAAAATAATTTAAATAGATTAACAAAATCAGAGGATTTTGGGGGAAGAATAAATTGAAAGGAATCAATGATATAATAATAAAATAAAAGGATATAGAAAGAAAGCAAAAGGTATTGCTGAATCCCACTTTCTAGGCTAGCAATTAGGGAATGAATGATTGTCTTTGTTGTCTGATGCTGCTGAGCTGCTGGAAGACAGCTCAGTAACTGATTCCAAGGCAGAAAACAGCCCAATTCAAACAATGCTGCTTTTTATGCTGTTTGTCCATCCCTCCCCCAGAGCACTGTGATTGGAAGGGACATCAGGGAAAGATCACAGTCACTGGCCAGCTACACAGTCAATATGAGAGCAGTCCTTCCATGCTACTCCCCTTCCCACTCCTTACATTCTGTTTCCCTGCAGGAAAGCTCAACTTCAGCTTCAAAACTCAAAATGGTTTGAAACTTTCAAAATGTTTTGACTGCCCCTTGTTTCATTTTGAGGCTGTTTCAAAGCCCTTTGTTTTGTTTTGATTTTGCTGTTTTGAGTTTGAAATGAGTCAAAACAGCACTGAAATGAAACAGCCAGTAAAATTTCACACAGCCCTACCAGGCATTAACTGTGCGGTGACAATATTGCTTAGTAAAATTAAGCAAAATTTTTTGTATCCTATGCTTGTAAAGACTGCAACAAAATAGTAGTTGAAAGGTGCCATTACACTGAACAATTGGAGGGGATTATACAGAACAGTAACAATTCAAGACCTGGAAAATTTGTCCTACAGTGAAAGGTAGGTCAATACATTCAGTTTATCAAGGACCAGGCTGTTTAAGTACCAACATGGAATGAACATTTTTGATGTTAGAAGCTTCTTTAATGTATTAAACATGATATACGAAATCCAATGGCTGGAATTGAAGTTAGAAAAATTTAAACTGTAAATAAGGTACAAATCTTTGTGTCATTAATTAACCATTAGAACAGATTAACATTGGAAGGGGTGGATTTTCCATCAGTTGAGGTCTTTGTTGAGACTAGATGTCTTCCTTAAAAGGTATGCCTTGTTTCAACCAAAGTAATGGGTTTAGTATAGGAATTGTAGGGTGAAAGTCCATGCATTATGCAGAAGAAAAGCTTAGTCTTTATAATGGTCCCTTCTGACCTTAAACAATATAAATTTAGAGGGTCAAATCCAAGGTTTTTATTAAGCATTTATTTAGGAAAATTCTCATTTAAGGCAATGGAAAACTTCTCTAATTGAGGACCTACTAGGAACTGAAAAGGACACTCATAGTTTGGCCTGTACAAGAAAATAGCTTTTCAAAAGATTTTCTTATATCAGGAGGTTGTAGGTTTGCTTTCCTCTCTCAAATTATTGCCAATTTCTATATCCATACATGTAAAAAAGAGAGAAGTTCCCTTGGAACATAGTGCACATGCAGATCTAAACACTGTGGGATTGTCTACATGTGTATTAGAGCCAAGAGCAGTTTACTTGTGAGTAAAGTGCTCATTAGTAAACACTACACTCCCGGGCAGGCATCTACATGTGTAGGGAAATGGGAACAGATTTGCTGCTAATGGCAGGAAACTGCTCCCACTTCCTGGGGCCCTGCAGTGGGCCCTTGCCACCATCAGGGGGAGCTTTAGGCTGGCAGGGAGCACCAGGCAGGGAGACAGCTTTCTCCTGGCTGGGGCTAGAACAATGTTGCTGTCCTTGGGGGGCTCCCTGCTGTTGGGGTGGGGACAATGCCCCCCCTGCCCTGGCAGCAGGAAGCTCTGGCTTCTTGATTGGGGCAGGAGACTTGAAAAGAGCTGCAGGGTAGGGGTAGGTCCCAGCCCTCTGCCCTGATCCACCAGTAGGGCAGCTAGTAGTGAGCTTCCAGGTGAGTGGGGATTTCCTGCCCAGTCAGGCTCACTACTAGCTTCCCTACCAGTGGATGGGACAGGGAGCAGGGACCTGCCCCACCCCTGCAGCTTTTTCCAAGCCCTGCACCTTGATCATCTGATCAGGGCACAGGGCTAGGACCCCACTGGTCAGTTCCCAACCCCCACTCTGCAATCATAGGGCAGGGGCCGGAGAGCCTGGTCCTGGCCTGGCTCTGTGATGACAGATCTGGGCAGAGAACAGGCTCCCCAGCCTCAATCAGCAGGGAGCTCCTAGCACCAGCTCCACAGTCATGGGACTGGTGCTGGAAGATAAGGATCTCCCAGCTCCCACTCCCTGATCATGATCTCAGAGCAAGGACTTTGGAGCTCTGTACTGCTGGGGCTACCTCCAGGTATGCAGAAAAAAACTTTTAAAGCTGTGCCTGTGTCTGAATCGCTGATTCACTGGATCAGCATCAAATCTTCAGATTCGGATTCAGCTGAATTGAATCAGGGACAGTGATCCCAATCAATGGATTGAATCACTATCCCCCATTCAGGCCAAATCCAAATTGAATAGGTACTGTTTTGCGCTGCCCTAGAAAGCAGCTTTGCATACCCTTAGGTTATGTTTAAGTGTAATTTAGCACTCATGAAAAGTTTCAGACTGAGAACTCTGGAGTCCAAACTCCTCTGTCTATCTGCTCCACAGCTGCAGCTTGCTGTATGGACCACCTTTACCGGTGAGAGTTGTTTGGTATCCATACTCATTCAATATCTTTGTTCTCTGCCGTGACTGCTTAATTAGGCAGCTAGACAGTCGCTGTGCTGGCAATTAGGGCCAGTTGCACTAGAGGCTTTTGTGATACAGACATGTTTGCCAGGAAGTGAACTGAGATAAACTGATTTCAGAGATGCCACTGGATAATTATTCAGATAGTTCTGGTTTTGCTAAATAAATAAATGAAGAAAAAAACAACATTGCCATCATGAAATCATCCATGCAAAGTTTAATTTTGCTTGAATTGAAGGAAATTCTTCACTAGCCTGGGAATTTAAAAGTTGCCATTTTCCTGCCTGGCAATAATTGCTACTGCTTTCTTATGTTGGCCCCATCCATTGTACCCTCAGCATACAGGTCCCCCACTACTGATTCGCATTATGACAGCCAGGAGCACCGTTATTAGTGCAGATAGTCTTTCATACTTCAGTCTATAGATTGCATTTTTGCCCTTTAATTTACCACTCATAAAACGAGGCTGAATAGATATGGTACCTAATGTAACTTGTAAATAGATAACTAAGTATTTTTTATCTCACAAACTGTCATTTAATCTCATTTTTCTTTCTCCTCCCTTAAAAGAGAACTTATCTCTGATTTGTTCATAAATACAATATCAAACACCTCCTGCAGTCCTCAGATGTACAGTGTAGCCATATGTCTGCTATGGTGCTGATTCATCTGCAGAACACACCACATGCAAGTTGTTCTACACGGTGTGGTATAGGAGAGAATTCTACTAGAAAGAGAGGCAGAGATAACAGCATAATTAAAAGAGTATTTTTCTTCCTACTGTTCTCTATTATTTATTCCTTTCACCATGTTCATCTCGGTTATTCCTCTTCTTGAAATGAAAGTAACCTGGTGAGAAAACCATGTTTTCTACTGTGTTTAAATCTTTTTTGTGTGGGGTAACGAATACCAGACACAGCATTTAGAAGTGCTAACTGGCTCATGATTATTCACTGATATTTTGTTGGTAGAAGCAGGTGAAATGGTTTTGACACTGGATTGTCTAAAATGAGAAGCATGTTAACACTTGAATTTTTTGTGACAGCATATTAGTGGTATTCCAGTGTCACTGCTGCTTGCTTTACAATTGTTCAAGGGACTATTTTGTAAATACTTTCTCTGGATCCCATATTTAAAGCTGACTTTATATGTGCATGTGCATGTGTGCGTGTATGTATCAGAGTAAGACACAGAGAGGTTGATTTAGATATTTTTTTCCCAAAGTTTGTGCCTTGTAAACAGAACCTTTAACTTTGTGTTTCTAGTCTTTAGGTTGTTGTTCATGCACGAAACAGCTTTTTAAGGTAAGTGGTATGTCTACTCATCCTTAATTACAGCTTCACTGTCTTACTTTGAATATCTTTCTTTGAAAGAGGTAAACAGTAGCTCAGTAATAGCAATCCTGCATTTATGCACATACTCAGACTTTTCAGACATTTCTACATCTGCTCTTGTTCCATATATCTCTGCCTCCCCAGTCACTACCAGTCACTTTTGCTCACCCATATACATTTGCATTGATAGACTCATTCCCACTCACCATAAACTGCATCCATTTACACACATACCAGCACTTTCACCTATCTATTCCACCCAGTTACACATCCATCTTGCTCACTCACACTTATTCTCACACAATCACCTAGTTACTTTCATTCATCTAGATTTATACCATTACACTAACTGCAGACCTTCACTACTACATAGAAACTATGCTGAGGAAATATCTCAAAATGTGCCACTGCATTTTGGCCTGTCCAAGCTGGAGAGCACACAGGTCCATGGGATTAGTCCAGTGTGAGTCCAGTGCTAGGGGGAGCTCTACCCAAGCATGAATCATTTGGATGGAGCTACAGAAGGATACAGAAGGATACAGTGTTAAAAGGAGCCCTTTTGAAGGCTTTGAAATATTCAGTTTTTTAAGTGATTTTCAGGGTAGACACAATTTGAAAATCTTATATAAACCAAAACACTCAAAAGCCAGGGGATTTTTCCCTTGCATAAGGAAATGAAAAAATCATCTTGTAATGGAATGCTGACCACAGCAAGGCTAATATTACCCCATAAAATAAGGCTTTTCCCCATGATTTTAATTAGGAGAAGGACAATATGCTGGAGGTCCATTTCACTGAGTTCTTAAAATGGCTATATCCTTAATATGGCTTGCGCTGCTGAGTACATTCAGTGATTTCATTGGTAGCTGCAGGTGTTCTGCACCTCAGGCCTATGGTTCTTTTAAATCCGTAGATCACAACCCAGAATGAGGGGAAGGTAACTTAGCTAAAAGGGGAGAAGGGGCTTCACTTCAAGGAAAAATGCATAATCATTATTGAAAATTAGGTTGGCTAAAAAAAAAAAAAAGAAAAGAAAAGAAAAAGCAGGAGGTAGCATGTATTAGGGCCACCTGGGAGCCCTTTATGTGGGTTGTGACCACTTACTCTTCAATAAAACATGAATGCTTACCATAGCAACCACAGCAGCACATAGTACATATGCTACCTCTGAGATACAGAATGCTTTATTAAAGGCAGACATTCATTGAAGAAAGTCTAACAAACACTTGTAGACTTTTTACAGTTTTTTATCAGAGAACAATCTCTCTCTTGAAGAAACATTCATGTTTTCCCTGTAACTGTAGAATAGTTAATACAGGATAGTACAAGACTTTATTGTGTTGCATGCTTGCCGTGGAAATGCTACTGTTTGAATGAAGTGAGCACAGCAACTGGTTCTATTGCGGGGGGGAAGGTAATGCTGATGGGAATTCTCTCATACCCTTTTGTTAGTACACTGAGATGGAAGGAAGCAGCGAGCTTTCTTGAGTAAAGCTCACTATCAGTAATGTTTCTGTAAACAACTGTTAGTTGATTTACATAAATCTTCACTATTAGTAACCGCCTAAACCTTCCCACCCCTGTGCTTTACATATTAGCCACTTAACTGCTTGTTTAACTCTTGCACAATTTACACAGTATGCGACTCTGTGCCATACAAGTTTCTACAGTGATAGCCAGGGGTGTTTATGACAGTGGCTTTTTGTTTTATTGCATTTGACCTTCTTTGGTTTTTTGACAATGTTGCAATATATTTGCTTGTTAAGAATCAGGGACAAATTAAGAAGTATTTAATCTGCTTAAACCAGAAATTAATTTGGCCTTTTGTTTCTACTTTAAAAAATGAACTATTGCTAATGTTTTACTATAATCAAAGTCTTGAATTTAGAAAGCTCCTAGACATGCCTCCTATTATGACTCCCCCCTGCTTTGTAAAATTTCAAACAAAATATTTATTGTGAATACATTAGATTAGTCATGTATATGAATTACAATTGTCAAGTATTATTCATCTGTTATAAGAATGAATTCTTCACATGAGATTCATAGCAAAATAACTTTATTTTTCAAATAAAAGTAATTTAAATTGAAATAAGACCCTCTAATACCACCATCTGTACAAGTAAATTACTTTCATAGTAATTAAATATGTATATCTGGGCTGTGTACTGTACAGATGAACAAAGTTTTATGGAGGCAATATGCTTATAAATCCCTTAGGTATTAAAGATGAAGAATCAATGGCATTTTGTATTCATACAACCATGAATAAGAAAAAAAATATTTGGTCTGTTGCATAATTTTTAGGAATATATTTTTATTAACTTTTCCTAGTTAATTAATATTTTTACCAAATAGAAAGTATGATCAGCGTTATTCTGACATTTCACACAGACTTAAACCTCCATAAGATATTTTAATGTTGTATATGTGTCTGAATTTATGACTGTGACACACTCACTTATCTTTTGCAGGTTCCCAGGAAGCAGAGCAATGCAGTGAAACTGAAATCATTATGTTGACTGAATTCATTACTGTTGGACTCGCCCCTCCATGAAATAGTACTATACAGCCAATTGGAATTCATGGTCACAGCCCTTTATTGGATCATCAGGGTTTATAGTCCATAACGAATACAAATACAGAAAAGAACAATAACAATATGATACATCTGACCTATTATCCCCCTTATGAGACTTTCTGTTTTTTGGGTGTGGCGGGGAATAGTGAATGACTGACTCTATTCTTTGTGAGGGGCAGTCCATGCATGCCCTATTGTCCATGGCTTTCAACATTGCTTTATCCTGAAGTGGATAAAGCAATGTTCTTTAGGATACAGAAAACTGTGAAACACATGCTGACTAATAGAGGACACTCAAAAGGAAACTACTGTTGCTGATGGTCTTAAATGAGTAATAACTGTTTTTATACTTACTACAGCATTAATGAGGTTGTTTTTTTGGTGGGGGGAGGTGGATGGTTTTAAGGGGCCAGTTTCTAGGGAAGGATGGAAGGTGATCTGGAGGCTGCTGAAATGAGCACCTGAACAAGGTTGGCAGCAGGAGGTCTGTTTTCAAAACGGAATAACAGAGGCCAGTTTTCAGGCAATGTACCTTAAAAAGAACTTGAAATAATGTGACCATTTATATTCCACCCATACAGTAAGAGGAGACTGAATCATGAAAACGAATTATTTGAATACCCATATTTGCAAGTAAGCCTCCCCTTACTTCATACTAAAAAGTAGTATTATGTAATTTATTTAACCTATCAGAGCTTTCTTAAGGAATCCACATTATATTCTGGTCCCTCAATATGAAACTTCTACTTACATACGGATCTTGTACAAGAACCTTCCATTCAGCCTCACTGCATAAGCCCATAAATAGGCCCTGGATATTAAAGCAGTTTTTTGATGTCTATCTAGATTTAAGCCTAAAGCTAAAAAAAAGGAGGTGACCCCATCAATGATAAACAATGAAGGCTAGCTTTCTATGAGTCTATGCCTTATGCTAACATACGTTATACTTCTAGTTGTGTGTCATTTAAGATCATCCACTGTGTTCATCCCTTCATGTATTATCAGCTTACTTTACAAGGCAAACATACCTATGAATCTAGAAGAAGAGCTAAGCCACACACAGACACACATAAAGGTACACATATATGCACTTGCATATATGTATTTTAATATAATAAAAGCTGTAGCACTTCCAGCTGTGTGTCTGTCTATCCATAACACTCTGGGCCAAATGCACATGTGCTGCCTGTAGCCTTACTGACAGATAGACACACAGACAGAGGCAGAGGTGGTGGGGAAGGAGAGGCAAAGGGAGTGGGGGCATGGCTTGCGGCCCTGTGGGGGGGAAAGGTGCTTGTATGTATGGGGGCATGATATATGGTACAGGGAGGGGAGAGCCTGGTGCATGGCCGCAGGATGACACACAGAGAGTAGGTGTGGGGTACGGGGTCAGAACCTACCAGATTTCATAGATTTCATAGACAGGGCTGGAAGGGATCTTGGAAGATCATTGAATCCAGCCTCCTGCCCAAAGGGCAGGAAGTCAGCTAGGGTCACAGGATCCCATCAAGATAAGCATTCAGTTTGCTCTTGAAGGTGTTCAATGTAGGCGCTTTAACCACCTCTGGTGGCAGGCCGTTCCAGACCTTGGGGGCTCGGACAGTAAAGAAATTATTCCTTATGTCCACCCTGAAACCATCTTGTAGTAGTTTATGACCATTCGACTTAGTCATCATCCCTTGGGAAACTCTGGTGAACAAACATTCCCCCAGATACTGGTGGTCACCCCTTGACACAGGGCACTCCAGTTGCCCTGTGCCTGAAGTGGTGAAAACTACCGAGCCTATAAGGATGCTGCGGGTTTTTCTTCCCAAGGTGGAGAACCTTGCATTTATCGTGTTGAACACCATCAGATTCTCATTTGCTCATTTGCTGAGCCTGTCCAGGTCAGCCTGGATCACTCGCCTGTCTTCTGGTGTGGATACTTTGCCCCAAAGTTTGGTGTCATCAGCGAACTTGGCCATTCCGCTTCTGAATCTGGTGTCCACATCATTAATGAAGATGTTGAATAGTATGGGTCCAAGGACAGAGCCTTGGGGGACCCCACTGGTCACAGGACACCATGATGAGTGACTTCCA
>JAGPOW010001543.1:33445761-33487248 GCA_030014935.1 Caiman crocodilus
CCCTCTTGCTGCCTTTCCTCCGAGATGGAATAGACTTAGTTTGTGCATTGAGGATTGCTCCCTTGAGGAGCAACCACTCTTCTTGAACTCCCCTCTCCCGGTGGTCATGGACCCCTGGGCCTCTCTGACAAGCCTTCTGAGTTTGTCAAAGTTGGCTTTCCTGAAGTCAAGCTGACTGATTTGCCAGCTTTTCAGCGGATGATGAAGGTGATCAGCTTGTGGTTGTTGTCACTCAGCTTCTCATCAATCACTAGGTCGCCGACTAGGTCATCCCCAGTAGCCAGTACCAGGTCGAGCAGTGCTTTGCCTCTTGTTGGGCCATAGACTTCTTGAGTCAGGTAGAGGTCATCCACGCATGAGAGAAAGCTTTGCGACCACTCGGCTTTTGCTGAGCAATCCTCCCATGAGATGTCTGGATAATTAAGTCACCCATGACAACCATGGTCCTGGAGCATGTGGTCTCAGCCAGTTCCCAGGCAAACTCCTGGTCAAGCTTAGGACTTTGGGTGGAGGTCTGTAGTAAACTCCCACCATTGTGTCCCCTGTGCTGTGTTCCCCGTGGATTTTAACCCAGAGGGTCTCCAGTCATCTACCCTGGTTGTCAATATCAGCTTGCAGGGACGTGTAGCTTTCCTTAACATAGTGAGCTACACCCCTGCTCCTTTTATCTACATGATCCCTCTGACTGGACCAGATGCAGCACATGGCTATGGGGTGGGGTGTATCTCCTATGTCCACCCCTGCATGACATCCTGCAGCCATGGGCTATGCCCCATGTATGCACTATGCCTGCCCATGTGGCCACAAGCCATGTAGCCATGGGGGGGGCAGGGTCCGGTGGGGGGGCACAATGCACAGGAGGAGAGCAGGTGCCTGGGGAGCTGGCATGGAGGTGGGCAGGGTATGCCCTCCATGCCTCAGGGCAGGGCAGGGCAGGGTGCACCCTCCATGCCCATTCCCTGCTTGATACCCTGTGACTGCACCCCCACTCCCCCTGGGAAGTGATTGTCAGCTGCTTCCTGCTCCATACCCCATGGTCGCACACCACACCTCCTGGCACAGCCGTGCACCACACCCCCCACATACCTCATGCCACACTCTGGAGCTGCTCCCTGTGCCACATGGGTGCAGCCTGCAGTCACTCCCTACACATACCACATGGCCCCCTATGCACCCTGTGCCACACCCTGAGGCTGCTGCTGCTTCCCCCACCATGCAACCACAGCTAGTGGGCATCCCCTATGCCCCATGCCATGGCTACTCCCTGTGTCATGCCCTGTGGTCATGAACCACACCCCAGGACCGCTCCCCATGCCACATGGCCGCAGCTGGTGGATCCTCCCCAAGCTGTGGCTGCTCCCCATGCCTTGGTGCATGCCACACCCTCCCACATGCCCTGGCAGGTGCTCCCCATGCCTTGGCCACTCCCTGCACCATGCCCCATGGCTATGTGCCACCCCCCTGCACAGCTGCACACCATGCCCCCCCATACATTGAGCAGTGAGGCTTGACCCAGAGCAGCAGGGGGAGTGGGACATGACCAAGAACTGTGGCAGGAAGGAGAAGGAAGCAGGGCAGGACCTGGAACAGCAGGAGAGGGAGAGTGGGGCAGGACCTGGAGCAGTGGTGGGAGTGTGCAGGGCCAGACCCAGGTCTCTGTCCCTGCTCTGCCCCTCCCCACCTTGTCATTCATGATGGCATTTTGCTAGTATGTATTTTGTGAATGTGTGTATATATATATTCTGGCAGTTATCAAAGTTTGGGAAAACAGGCTGTGGCTTCTGGTATAATGTAGTAATATGGTGAAAAATCTAGCATTATTTTGTGTACCTTAAAGCACGCTTTATGATAGTGCTGGCTACATCTAGTCATACCTACTGCTAATGTACAGCCCAATTTACTTTACAAAGAAAATTTGTGAGCTGAAATTTTTTTCTGCATGTATCACTTCTGTCTTTGCTCTTCTGCTGACCCCCACACACCTCCATTCTTCCTAGGTAGCACAGCACTGACATTTACTTTATTTCTAGGCACCCTTCTCCTGCAGCAGTCAACCAAATCGCTACAAGAGGAGGGATTTCATGGGGAACATCAGTCACTCTGACATCTGCTGGAAGTGCAATACAGCAGGGCATAGGCAATACAGGAAGTTTTTGGAGAGCATTAGAAACAATTTCCTGATGCAAGTGCTGGAGAGGCCAACTAAAGGCTATGCTCTTCCTGATCTGCTGCTCACAAACAGGGAAGAATTGATGGGGAATGTAGAATTGGATGGCAATTTGGACAGCAGTGACCAGAAAATGACTGAGTTCAGGATCCTGAGGAAAGAAAAGCTACAGAGTAAGGACCCTAGACTTCAGAAAAGCAAACTTTGACACACTCAGAAAACTGATGGGCAGGATCCCCTGGAAGGCCAGTCTGAGGGAGAAAGGAGTCCAGGAGAACTGGCTTAGTGGGTACTTTTCAATGAGCTAAAACAGAAAAAGGAAGCTTACAAGTAGTGGCAACTTGGACAAACAACTACTGAGGAGTGTAAGAGTATTGCTTGGGCAAGCAGGGATGAAGATGGGAAGGCCAAAGTGCAGTTGGAGTTGCAGCTAGCAAGGGACTTGTTGGGTAACAAGAAGGGTTTCTACAAGTATGCCAGCAACAGGAAAATGATCAGGGAGAGTGTGGGTCCCTTACTGAATTTGAGGAGGGGGGTAACCTAATGAAGGAGGATGCAGAAAAGACTTAAGTGCTCAATACTTTTTTTACTTCAGTTCTCACAGACAAGATGAGCTCCCAGACTACTGCATTAGACAGTTTGGGGAGGAGGTGATCTGCCAACTGTGCAGAAAGAACAGATTAGGACTATTTAGGAAAGCTGGTTGTTTACAAGTCTATGGAGTCAAATGCATGGCAGTTGGGAGAAGCCCCAGGTGATTGGAAAAGGGAAAACATAGTGCCCATCTTGAAAAAAAGGGAAGAAAGAAGATCTGGAAAACTACAGACCAGTCAGCCTCACTTCAGTCCCTGGAAAAATCAGGGAGCAGGTATTCAAGGAGTCCATTTCAAAGCACTTGGGCTAAGTACAGACTTTCAGGAGTGTTAGGGGGAAATTAAATTGGTTCAAAATGGCTGCTTGGTATCAGGTAAATCAGGATGGGTGGGGATAGCTGTGGGGTTAAGGGTCCAGCAGGCTGGAGAGGATCAGGGGTCCACTGGGGGATGGGGAGGTGCAACTCATGATGGGTAAGGGGGAGGCATGACCCACAGGAGGGGTCGGATGTCTCCCCCACATGAACCTACATGCCCATCCCTTCCTCCTTCCCCTCACTGGGACTTCCTTGCTTGGCTCCAGCAGACACTGATAAAAGTGGCTGTACCTGGAATGGCTTGTGGGATGGGGGTTGAGAGAGCTGGCTGGCTGGGGGAAGAACAAAAGGCCAAGCAGGGGACAAGAAATAGACCAGTGCAGGGGAAGGGGGGAGTGAAAAGAGCAGCCCCAGGGCTGGGGCCACTGGCTGGGTGTCCTTTGCTCTAGGGCTGTGCAGGAGAAATGGACAGAAGTTCCATGGACTGGTTTACCTAAATTGAATGAGTCTGATGCTACGTAGATCCAGGTTTATCTTAAACTGGGTTCTTCAATTTTTAGACCAGTCTGTATGCATGGAACTTCTGTTCTGTTACAGATTAGACCAACCTGAGCGGCTTCTATGACAAGGTGCGTGGCTCTGTGGATATGGGAAGAGAAGTGGATGAGATATACATTGACTTTTGCAAGGCTTTTGACATGGTCTACCACAACATTCTCAGAAGCAAGCTAAGGTGGATAGAAAGGATTGTGAGGTGGATGGAATGGACTGTAAACTGGATAGAAAACTGGCTGGATTGTCAGGCAGGATATTAGGGAAAAATTCCTCATGAGGAGGGCAGTAAAGCACTGGAACAGGCTACACAGAGAAGTTGTGGACCTTGGAGGTTTTTAAGACCCAGCTAGACAAAGCCTTGGCTGTGATTATATAGTTGGAGAGGGTCCTGCTTTGAGCAGAGGGTTGGACTACATGACCGCTTGAGATCCCTTCCAAACCTAATATTCTATGATTCTATGTAGAAAAACACCGGGACAATTTAACAAGTCTTTTTTTCTCTTTCAGGATCAGGGAATGCAAAGTGTATCCAGAAGCCTATGGATATAGGAAGGAGTCTGAGAGAGGTTCTTTGTCAGGGGAAGGTATTGTGAAAAGCAGTTCTATATTGTGCTGTTTACCAGGAATCATTATAATATTCCCAATAAGGGTGAACATTCATATCAAGGCATATAGTTTAGCCTCCTACAGATACAACAAGCTACCAATGAAACTCATGACTAGATTTAGATTCAGATTCTTACTTGCACATACATGACCTCTAATGGGAAAAGGAAGGGAGGGGTGGGGGGAAAGGAGAGCAAGTAAGAAACCTTAAGAAAGTTCAGAACTCAGGCTTACGTTAAAACATTGCCGATACTGTAGCATGATTTATGTTAGTTCCACCGTCCGGAGGTAATGCATCTAGAAATGACATCACAAGGCACCTCATAAAACAATTCTTGCCTTCAAAAGTCATTTGGTATCATATGTTCAGGATGAATCCTGTTCTCTTGGTGATATGAACAGCATCTCCCATAATTTCTTTTTCCCCATTTACTTTCTAGGTTCTTAGACAAAATTGGGTAAATGTTGCCTTTCAGCCTTTACCTGAAAACCTTTCTGCTCATTGCACTACTTTAAAAGTGTCTTGCAGAAAAGATACCTATTTTTTTATCTTCTTTTTTCTCTTCAAAAAAGGGCTTCATTTGAAGTTCCTTTTTTGGCAGCTGCATTTCATTGTGATACGTTATGTCAGGGCACATCATTCACATGAAGATTTTATGGAAAAAAGTATGCCCTTTTTAGATGCCCTTACTCATGACCTCCCTCCAAAATGTAACATTTTTACAAGAAACTCTTTAGCTACCAACATGGTTATGATACTTGAAACACTGTGGATGTGATGACTGCATCTTCCTCGATTGCATAGATGCTACTTTTTAAGAAGGAATGTAGAAGTTGATGTGGAAAATGTAATCATTCTAAAAAATTGACCATTTTCACCTTTTACTGGTGTTTACTTTTCAGTGTTTAGTGTGCATCTAACAGGATAGCTCTGTGCTAGCTCTTATTATTACAGTAACATGGGAAACAGACTGAATTCAAATGAAAATTAGGTATCTTAATGAAATTGGGCTTCAGGTGTCACACACCAAGCATTGTACATTTCCATTTTCTCTGATCCTCCAGCACACATAAGATTTCACCTCTTCACCTTTGAACAAGAGTGCACTAACTTTGATCTTTTCAATTTTGTTCAATTCCAGGTTATGAACAGCTATTTGAAACATGTTATCATTTAGATGTTCTTAAAAAAGTGATTGAAATCTGTGCCAAGCACTAAAAGCTATAGATTTCTGTCTTGAAAGTGAACTTTTGTAGCTAATTTGATATGCTTTATTATTAAGAGCTGTTACTGTACATAAAACAAAGAAAAATATGGGTTTTAAAAATAATATGAATATAGATAAACACTGAAATCCATTTAATTCAAACACTTACCTGCAAAAATAGTGTATTTATTTAGTCCTTTTTTTCTGTGTAAGGCATGGTCTTTTAATTCATGAACAAAAAAGTCTGAACTAAGCCTAAGTAATAGTGTGACATGAGATACATCTACACATGCAATTACGGCAATGTGATAAACTTCCAGCTCAGTTTGCACTGGAGTCAGCTGCCCCCAAGCACAGTGTTTACACATGCACCCATGTCATACAGCATGTTAAGCCAGGGCAAAGCAGCTCTGGGAGGCAGTGTCAGGCACCAACAGGGCTGGCTGGCTGTGGCACAAGTGTACTATAGTATAGGGTTAGCCAGCAGGTAGCCCCTGCACTGTAGCACCTTCATGTCCCAGCCACTCCCCGTCACAGTGTACACGTGTGTTTGAGCGCACATAATTATTCTGCTATAGGATAATACTTGTTCCCAACAGTACTATCCTACAGCAGAGTTAATTTACTGTGCCTAATAAGGACACATGTGTAGACTGTGATGCTTTACAGCAGAGCTAGTCAGCCAACTCTGTAGCAAAGCACATGTGTAGATACACACATTAGGTCATAAATCTGGTATTCACTCCATTGTTGTAGTTGTTATCTGAGGGCTTCTCTAAACATTACATTTATGCCAAGATTAACAAATCAAAACACAAATGGCAAGGATGCTATACATGTACCCAATTTAGGATGCCAGAAGACAGGAAAACCACCATAAAATTATTCCACATATAATGTAGAACATTTTTATAGTTGGTTTGTATGGCAACTTAAATTAAACATTCAGTATGTCTAGGGCTGCTGTAAGGCCTGTGTCAGTGATCAGAAGATTGTTGACTCTAGCTCTGGCACAGCTCTGCTGTGTGCTGGAGCTGAGGCTGACACTCTGCTGATTGTTGGCTACAACCTTGAGTTATGCTGAGCTGTGGGCATCCCGCTTTCAACTTGATGGTGCAGGTGGAGTACAGGATCATCATCCCTGATGCAAAAAGCATGCCTCCTACCATGCATGAGTGGCATGGCAGGAGGTGCGATTGTTGGGATCAGGGATCAGATCCCATGACACTTTTAAATGAACAGGTTCCAGGGGTCTTAGAAAACTATATGGTTCTCTAATTTTCTTCAAGATCCGGAAATAGATAGCAATTGAAACAAAGTGGAGTTTGATATTATCAAGAAGTCACACTTAGAATAGCAGTAAGTCTGAGAATGTGAAAAAGGGGATAATATCCATTTATTAGTATGGTGGTTATTTTCTTAGTATGAACCAAATGTCCACCTAAATATTGAGATATTCTAAATCACAGGCAGCACTTTTTGGGGGGTCCATCTTCTCCACTACATCCCTCCTATCACAGGGCAACTGAGAGAAGTCTGGGACATCAGAGAAGTTTTGATTCAAGCTGTGTTCTAAAGATGGATAAAGGTTTGTAATTTTGTTAGAGTGTTAGAAACTATTTTATTTATCTCTTCAGCTGCTACAATGAAGTAACTTTTAGTGCCTGTCATCACAAGTAGACCAGTTGGTAGAATTTTGCTCTCCATTCCAAAATCCCACTGCATGTGACAGTGTTTTCTCAGCTGAGGAGCTCTGCTTGTGCAATTCACTTCTTCTGGCAGTCTGTTAAAGCCAGATTAATGGTCACATTAATTTTGATTCTTTTTTGTTAAATTTTAGCTTTGCTTTGCAAGTAGATTATCATCTGTGTTTCCTCATAAGAGTTCTGAACTTTGTCTGTCCTTGGAGAACATATCACAGTAATTGTTACTGTAAAGCAATTGAGATTGGAAGAGTTTAATAAAAAAAGAAATTAAATCTAAAGACAACAAAACAAATCAAACAAAAGAAACTATCTGAATTCCTGGAAATTTCATCTCTACCAGTCATGTTGCTACTAACTGGGACCAAATAATATCTAACTTTTCACAAAGACTCATCTCTTTAGCTCATTCTTTATTTTGACCTTTTTTGTTAGGGAACTGGGTCAGAGACCCAGCCTCTGGGTTCAGGCATCTCCTATCAACTCACTTATCAAATGAAGTAGGCTGTAACCTTTGAAAGCTCATGCCTCTCTGAATGAGTTAGTCTGTAAGGTGCCACACTGCCCTACCTTCTGCCTAACTTCAACTAACATGGCTAGCTACCTCTCTCTCGTGTGTCTTTCAGTGTACTGGATCTAATTCCCCGTAAAAGTATGGGCACATATGATATAGCAATTACTTATGGAAAAAAATTCCAGTAATGTAAGTAAGATGGAGAAACCATGGCAACAGCTCTGGGTGTTGACTTATGTGGGCAGTGGAAAAATAACAGCTGCCACTGTAGCTGCATCGGTGGCACCCACAGCAGAAGTCACCACTGCCTCAGGCACTCATCTGCCCTGCTATATTCTGGAGATGTCATTGGCATTGGGTTCCTTGTTTCTCATGAGCAGGTTGGACCTGCTTGTCCTTCTCTGATTATAGACCTGAAAAAAATGCTTTTGAAAGTGTGCATTTTCATATTTCATTTCCTTATGCTGGTGAGCCCTACTTTTCTGTGTGTTTTCTAGTAGGCAACTCTTCTGGGTGACTGTCTGATTAGTGCAGGTTTGTACATGAATTATGCAGCTACTCTAAATCTACAAAGACAGGGAGGCAGAAACTGCCAACAGATTTCAGCTGGTTAGCACCTGATAAACCTTCTGGGATGGAGAAAGGTGTGGTAAGACTTTTGACAGCTGAGCTAGAAACTAGTGGCCTTACAATAGAATTTCAAGTATCTGACCAAGTGTAGAAAAGCTATGCAACAGTGTCTTGTGCCAAGAATAACTGAAACATTGCAAATGGTTCTATAGGAAGAAGTACAAGTCTGGGAAGATATTTGTGTGCTGTTGGATGCCTCCCCAGGATATATCTGCAATATTCAATGGATGTTAACTTGGTGACTGGGCAAGAAATAATTTCTGAGCCCAGTGAAGCCCTAGATGCCACTCAGAATATTAAGATCTAAAGAACTTTTACATTTCAGAACATTTTCAGCACTGTGCAAGCTAGCCTATGCTAGCCCACAGCATAGGTGGAGTTATGAGTAGGGAAAGCTAATAATGCATCAATAAGTACATTCAGTTGAAATTCTCTTCATCCTGTCAAAACCAGCTTGGTTCCTGTGAAATATTTTCTGATGAGAAATGGGTGGCATTCAGAGATGCAGCATTGGTGACAAGTACCTCAAAGTTGATGACCTTTGGAGTTTGATCCAAATGCAGCTATTGGTCAATGTGAGTCATTGTGCCCAATTTATTGAGATTTATCTTTCCTCTGTTTTTGTCTTTATTTTTCAATGTTAAAACAAGCAAAATGGAGTGCATAAGGTATTCACATTGATATTATTACCAACTTCAGCATGAAGTGAACTTAAATAATCAGTTCATACACAGTAAAATGTTCATTTCCCTGAGAACACACATACCTTAATATATATATGTATATACAAAAATACACTTGTAAGAAGGAAGAACAGATTTTGACAACTAATTATATTTCCATAAAACCTCTATTAGCCATAATTTTTTAAATAGTTGGAAGTTAAAAGCTATTCTTTTTCTTACACTAAGGAAGTGAAATCCACACTTGTTAAGCTCTCATTTCATCCTGTTTCCTATATTCTCACCTTTTTGGCCCCTCTAACTCTCATGCCCATAATGAACTCCATTTAGCTTCCCTGCAGTAGGACCTTGTCTTTGTTAATCACTGACCCAGCAGCATGAAACAGAACAAGAGAGCAGGTTCTGTATTTTTTCCTGGATTTTCTACTTCCTTCAGCAGTTGTAACTTCTAAGAAACTGCAGAAAAAAACAAGTATAAAAGATTAGGAAGAACGCTTGAAAAATAACGTTTAAAAGATGTTGGATTCATTGTACTCAATTTTCCAACTATGGACTAACAGGTGAAATCTGAGGAAAAGTTAATGAGATTAGATTCTGGGCTATTGATTGCCCGATGCTAGTTTCTTATTGATCAGGTAGATTTTTGTTTTGTCTTGTTTTGTTGTGTGGTTTCACTAGCCATGTACAAACTTCTGATGGAAAACAGCTGGGACTTCATGGCTGAAATCACATTTCAAAACAACTGTAAATTATTATACCTTGGACTAACTTACAGCATTGTAGCAGGCCCCTCCCTCAGACCCACTGTCACAGCCATTTTCTTTACAGTTGGTTTACCCTATTGGGGCTATGTACAGACAATTGCGGAGGTTAGATCACATTAAAAATGGCCACTCAATCTAACTTAGTTCCCCTAGGTGTGGACCTTACACTAATTAGGTGGATCTAAGTGTGAACTGTACAGAAGTTCAGGATAGTTTGAGCAGTCTAAAAATGGCCAATCCAATCTAAATTAATCTTATCTCTGAGGTACACCTAACTTAGATTGGGTTGGCCATTTTTAGATCAATCTAACTCTTCTGAACTTCTATATGGATCCCAGAAAAGCCTCATGGCTGGGAAAGGCCAGGTGCTGGCCCTGGCCCCGGCCCCAGGTCTCTACTCCTTAGCACAAGGCTATTTCTAGCCTCCAAGATCCTCCCCCTCCCCACCTCCAGACAGACAACCCGCCCCTCCCCCCTGCCCAGACCAGCCAGCTCCCTCTCCCAAACCCACCAAAATCCCCATCCCACAACCTGGTCCCAGTGTCAGTTCTACTTGTGTTTGCTTCTTGAGTAAGGAAGTAAGTTGGGGTGGGGGGAGAGTGGACAGAATGTGGGAGGTTGTTCACCGGGGGTTGAGGGACTTGGGTGGCTACAAATAGTCCCTGATCCTGGTAGGTGGAGGAGAGAGCTCACCCCTATAGACCTGTAGGGGCCTGTGATTCTCTTTATGCCTCCCATGGACCCTGCCTGCCCCCCAATCCCTCCTGTAGACCCTACTAGTCCCCCACATCCCAATTTACCTTAGATGGGGTGGTCATTTTTAACTCAGTCTAGCCTCACACTAACCTCCCTGAATATCAGTATGCACCTAAGAAAGAATTGACAGCTTCCTGTTATGGGCTCATTGTCTTTCTTTACAACTCAGCACCACTTATTTTACTGCAAAATAGCCAATCTTTTTGAAAGTTCACATTTATTTTCTTTCTTTAAAAACAATTGTTTTTCTAGCATTATGATCTGTAGAAAAATGTTCTAGAGATCTTTGGTCTAAAGTAAAAAACTATATTTGATGCTTTATTTTGTAGGATTTTTCTCATGCACAGCATGTAGAGTATGTATTACATAGCTAGTAGTGCATTTCTTGAGTATTTTAAAGTGTTAATATTGAGTTCACCCGCTACTTTTCATTTATTAACCATGTATATCTTTACAGAGTGAACATGAGGTAGATGTAAAATGAGAATGGTAGTGTTTTACACTTACTTTGCAGAACTGTAAATGATTGCACAATATACAAAGAAGTGGAGAATTAAACCTACTATGCCTCACTGTATACATGAGGATATGCCATCAGAAAAGCCACATGTGTCATGTTGTACCTTATTGCTTAATTGGGAAAGATAGAATGCTAATAGCCATGGTGCTCTGCTTCAGGTCAATTATAGGTCATTAGCCCACTGGAAAGTGATAGCCACTCCAGTGAAGGCTTTGGGAGATTCTGTGGGATTCTGTAGAGAGAACAAGGATGTCTCTCTTACATTGTTTCTTGAAGAACAGAATCTCAGGGAACTTGTTGAATGCCAGGGGTGGGATTTAGGGAATGGGCTAGTGAAATCCCATGTGGAGCTGAATGGAGGGGCCTGATTTTCTCTTTTATTTTCCATATTTAACACCATGCAAATGTGTGTTAAAAAAGACGTGCATGCTTTGATATTTTCCCAAGGGCTCAGTCGGCATCTTTCTGTCACCCAAACTTTTACTGAGGAACTTCATCAACATTGCCCTGCACTGAACTCCATTCAGACACAGTTCAACATCACAATACAGCAGCAATACATACACTAGAGAAGAATAACTGCTAGTTTTTTAGAAACTGATGTGCAAGCTGCTTGAGCATGCACATAACTCGATACATATAAGGAGTGCCATTCAAATAAAGGTACCTACTACATATGCATAAAAGTATGTGTATGTTTAAGTGCTTTGCTGGATCAAGGCCAGGGTGCTCAGTACTTTGCAGATGGAGCCCTTATAAATGGCTGTAAAGAGAGAAATGAAAGGAAAGCTACAGTCAGTCCTGGTTACTCAGAACACAATTCAGCTTTTAAAAAGCTGTTTAGTGATAATTAGGTATTTTGTGTACTACAGAAAGATGTGAATTATAAAATCACTAATAACAATGTAGTTCAGTCAGGGTAGCCTTGAAATTAGACCCCTCACAGAGAGGCTGCACTGCATAATGATAGTACAGTACCATTTGTTTCAACACATTTAGCACTTCAGAATGGAAAATTTGTTTAGAAAAAAAACCCACCAGATGTTTCAGTGACCTGAATGTTGACTTTAAAAGAAGACACAATAGGATATAGTGTCAGGGTCAACAGTATAAATTAATCTGTATTATTCTGCTGTCATATTCTACCACATACTGCATGCAAACAAGATGTATGACTATTGCCTGGTTGGGAGAGTGCAAGTATTTTCCTACATGGGGAAGCTTTCAGGATAGAGATTCTGGACCCACTATCACAAAAACTTAAGTCATCCTCAAGTATTTTGAGTCCAGCCTGAGTACTTTGAATGGAAAATATAGTATTTTAATTGGGACTGAGGAATGGGAATCAATGCATTAGTGTACTGGCAGGGCTTGAAAGAGTAGTTTCAAATCAACAGTGTTTGGCTCTAAATTACATCAACTCTGTCTTTTAAAAATTGCACTATATATTTGCATGATTTATACTTTTATTAAAAAATGTTGATTAATTTGAGAAAAGAAAATACTTGTTTCCAAGTATCATTAGCAACCAAGTAATAGTTTACTTAAAATAGCCTTTCTTTTTGTCTCATTACAAGTCCCTCAGTCTCCTCTTTCCTGCCCCTTGACTTCTGAGCCATTGCTGAAAAGATGGCAGGATGTCAATGCCCCCAAAATTGAACCTGTGATTTGTTTTTCTTTGATTTATGGGCTTGTAGTCAATAAACTTTATAAAGGAAAGTATCAGACTGAGCAATCAATCAAAGATAAGCAGATTCTTGTCCTTTAAAAGCATTTCACCCCAGTAAGCAAGGGCCTCATTCATCTCTGGCAAGCACTCTTGCAGCTTTCAACAGAGAAAGAACTCATTGCTGACTACAGGCAGTTTTTGCTCCAAAACTACCATTGCATCTGATCTGAGATTTTTAAAATTCATGATACTGAAAACTTTCACTGCCCTATCATTTGCAGGCTCTAAAAATGTTAGGTTGTTTGCATGTTAGTGCCAAGTATTTATCTCTGTACTGTGGTTTCAAGGAATTGGTGCTGTTTTAAACTATCATAACCCTAAGACTGTATTTCTGCAAAATTAGTCTTTGTCATCTTTATCATTCTAGAAAACAAAACAAAACAAAAAAAGAGTTCCAATTTGTTCTTTTAGTAGCTTCTGAATTTTTCTTCAACTAAGGCAAATGTTATCATGCTTGTTTTGCTTCTCTCTAGCACAGATGGTGTGCATATGCAGATTGGTGATTTTCTAATCAATACAGTGACACTTGGGAATATATGTAAGTATTGTAATAATGCATTAGTCAGGAGTGATGTTGTAACACACTGAGATCATACACATAAATCTAAGACACCATGTCTAGACACTCCAGGGAAGATGGCATGCCATGGGTTAGAGCAGGCATTAAGGGAGTGCAATATTTCAAATATGATGGGAAAATAATGCAATTTTCAGACTTTAATAAAACCATTGGGGAATTAATTTCAGTATGGGTACATTCTCTTCCAAAACATCCACATTCTTACGTTAGCTTCATGGATAATCAGAATGAGAGACTCTTTACCTGTTATCTCAGGCATAAACACAGTATGATATCTGTGAATTGTGCTATATCTTTAATGTGCTGAATAGGAAAATAATCCTTTTATAGGTATTTTACTTTAGTAGTATAAAACTGTATTATGCAAACAATGCACAAACAGCTTATACTTTGGAGATTCAGAATCTGAAGATCTTACAAATTAATCTCATAAGTGCTGGTTTAAGCATGCTCAGTGAGTGCACTCAGCTGTAAAGCTTGACCAACTGAACCTACCAAGTTTTAATTAGTAGCTTTTTGGTGATAACATATTAAATGAAGATATGGAATTTATATCTATTTTTTATGTGCAAGTTTCCTTTCTTTGGAAAAGTTATAGCCCTCTTTTAACTACCTTTGCTACCTTGGCTGACTTGAGCTATTTTGCAGTCCATGTGAAGTTCTTGGCATATAATTTTAATCAGCCAACCTCTGTTTAAATTTCTGCCAGCTGATAACTACTCACATGCATGTAACTTGCAGTACCAAGCCAGCAATGCTGTGATAAAAATGTCAATTTAAACCAGGCCAAGGATGACAATCGTAAGTATTTCCAAGCAGAAAACTCAAATGGAATACATAACATGATAACACCTTTGCTTTCAGCCAGTGGAATGCAGGTTAGAATTTAAAAGGTTTTTATAACAGCAAACTGACCAGTTAAAACTCCACTTAAAAGTTGACTGCATTGATAGGTCCATTATCCCAGACATCCTGTGTTATCTGAAAATCTGACAGCAGCAAAACCTTAAGACACCTGAAGATTTTCAGTTAAAATACAAGCAAGTCAAGGCTTGAAGTTATTCATCCAGCTAGCTCTATAGCCATAAACAAATCGTGAATTCAGGGAACTCAAGTTGTCTTACTAAAGGAAAAGGTTTTTATTTTCATGAACCATGAGATCTATTTGAGAAATGCCTCTAATATGCAATAGAACTAAGTTGTGTATGTTTACACCTATTACATAAAACCTTTGCTCTAGTTATCTTGTATTTGGATAACAAGAGAGGAAATGCCATATTTATTTTCATGCTACCACCCCCCCAATAATATACTACTTGTTTTGAGAAAGTAGAATGTTTAAAACATATCTCCCCTTTAACCAAGCTGTTCAGAACCACTTTCCTCTTTTAGCATATGCACAAACATTTTCAATTGCTAATTTTCAGAAAAAATGTGAGTGTAGTATGTGAAACAATAAGGTATACTATGAAATGGAAGAATGGAAGTCTGAGAAGGCAGTGGCTTATATTGAAATATAATTAAACTTTGTATACTGGTATACATTTTGCTGAAAAGGGAGGGGTGACATGGTATATACGTACTGACATTTGGGGAAGTTATTGGGAGATTAGATTGCATTAAAAATGCCACACAATCTAACTTAGTTTACCCATGTGTGGACCTTGCACTCAGATACCTAGTTGTTAGGTCAAGCTAAGTGAGAGCTGTGCAGAAGTTCTAGGAAAGTTAGATCAGTCAAAAATGGCTGGCCTGAACTAATTTAACTGTATCTTGAAGGTGTACTAAATTAGATTGGGTCTGTCCAGAATGATTTAACAAAACTTCTGTGCATGTCCTGAGTGCAGCCCCAGATCTGGGAAAGCCCAGCTAGTGCTCCAGCCCTGTGACTGTGCTTTTCCTACCCCCACCCTCCACCCCCGCCTCCCGCCAGGCACTGGGCTATTTTTAGCCCCCCAGCTTCTCCCCACATTTCCAGATGAACACTCCCCCCACGGACCAGCCAGCCCTGCCAAGCTTGCCCAACCCACCAATTCAGCAAGGTTCTCCTAGTGCCAGTTTTACCAGCATTTGATAAAGCCTATTGAAGTCAGCGGAGGGGAAGGGGCAGGCAGGATTGGGAGGCAGGTTGCCCAGGGGGGTGTTGTTTCTCTGGGGATGGAGAGGATGGCTAAAAATAGCTCCTGAACAGGGTGGGAGAAACTCTCTGATTCTGCCAACTGTCCCTGCAGAGCTGCCAAAACCTCTGATCCTGCCAACCTCCTCCTACAAAGTGGTCAGACACCCTGATCCACCCACCCCTCCCTACACCCTGGCTTACTTTAGTTTGGGTCCCAGGATTGGTGAACACTGGTAAAACTGGCCCCAGGAGCAGTTTGTGTGATCATGGGGTCAGGGGGGGCAGTCCGGTCCGAGAGGATTTGGTGGGATCAGAGAGCCTCGTTGATCCCCCCAATCCCTCCATGAACCCTGATAGCTTCCTGATTTCCACCCACGTCAAGCCTCTCTGCTAGTCCCCCATCCTGCCTGCTCCCCTTTCTACCCTGGCTTACCTTAGATCAGGCTCCTGCACCTCTTTAATTACTGAATTAGATTTGTAATAGCACATTAGTGATTAAGGATTAATTTTATATTTTGCTTTTAAAGTTAAAAAACATTTTCTTAAACTTTTCCTATTTCTTCTTACCTTGCCTGACTCTGGCTCTGATCCTTTATAAAAATTCAGCTCCAGCTTTGCTGACATTCAGCCAACACTGAATATGGTTATTCTCTATTTTATGGTCTTCCAAGGTCTCTTAATTTACTCCAGAGAGCTTCAAGTTTAATTTGTGGTACTTAAAAAAAGAGCACATTCCAGTGCTAGGTTTGGGATGCATTGTTAATATCGGTTCTTGTTAAGCAGGGGTATGAAACATATGACCCATGGGTGATATTTGGCCTATAGAGCTGCTTCAGCTGGCCCAGCTGGCTACTGGAAATGGCCTACCACAGAATTTAGGGACCCTGGGCCCTAGTGCACATGGCCAAGAGTGGCAGAAGTTTAAGGAAGGGCTCCTTTGACACAGCCTTGCTTGCTTTGCTGCGATTTGTCCTGTTGCCATCCCTGCTGCCAGCCATATAACAGATGCCCATCCCAACCAGACCCATTGCCACTGCCCTGTGCCCTAGGCCAGATCTAGCCTGAAAGGAGCCCCCAAGTCTGGATCTGGCCTAGGGCACAGGATGATTTCGACATGCCTGTTATAAAGGAAGCATAACAAAGCTCAGTTCCATGAAATATTACCATTGGCATTTGCCAAAAACTGTACAAAACTCAAACTTGAATGGAGCTTCCTGCATTTTTAGCATTCCTGCTGATGCACATGGGGTCAGGAAGAGGAATCCTCTTCCTCAGAAAGGTCACTCCAACTTTATGCTAGTAGTTTTCACCTGTTAGATCAACTCTGGAGGACTAGAGAATCTCTGCAGTGGCATATCATGCAGCCTGCCTCTTCATTCTGTTCTCCCAGCCATTGCACTCTTCTTCACAGGGATCACCCACAGAGCTGGGCCCTATGCCAGGCAGGAGATGAATTCTTTCTGTGTATCATTTCCATCTGCCCCCAGCCCTCCTTGCCTTCAAGCAACAGAGCCATGCTAATTCTTCAGCTAATGGCTTTCCTCAGAGGAGCTGGGTGTAGTGACATGGAAGTGCTGGGTTTGTTCCCCTGATGTTTATGTATACAAATATGTTTTGGACCCAATTCTCCTTTCTGGGTGGTATAAATCAAGTCTTGCCAGCAGAGCCAGAGATGTTACACCAGCATAAACTTGGTGTAGGTGAAAGGAGAAATAGGTGCCAAAGAAATAAATGCAATGCAATGTTATGCTACATAAATAAGGAATCAGAATATATTGTTTTTGTGTTCCTTGTCCTTTTCCCATTGGTGCTAAAAGGCATGATGTGCAGTTACCTACAGCTGAGAATAAAACCTGCACAGGTTTGTATAAGGTGGTCATTAAAATTCTGTCATGCCCTACTCATGAAGGATGCTGAAAATATGAACACATTACCATTGTCATCCTGCAGGAACCTGAAATACCCAGACAGACACAGGTAGAATCACCTTAACCTTGCATAACCTTCATTTTATCTCTTGAGGGATTAAATGAACTGGAGTTTTATTGGTGCTCACAATCTTACATGACAGTTCTATGCATTTTAGCTGGATAATGCCTCCTTTGTTTTGTATATCTCTATTGCTTTATCTATTTTTAAGAAGCTAGAAATGCTTTTTTACACTTGCTAACACATCCTATAAATAATATTGATTCTGTTCAGACTGAAAAACTATTTAATTCCACATCAATTCACCTTGTTAGTCAAATACGCTATGTGGGTAACTCCAAGGATGCTTCTTCAGTATGTCACACGATTCATTTACTGTGCAGATGAAAAACTGATAGAAGGGAGTAGAGAATCAAGCTGTCTGAATATGCCATGCTGAAAATGCTATTTCATAATAATTTTCAAAAGTCTGGCTTCAATTGACAGATGCAGAAAAGCAAAGTTAAAATTGAACATTAAGTCCACATCTTTTCTCAGATTTTACAAATGTTAAAGAAAACCTTGAATAATATCATGTGAATCACACCAGTGTGGCTGAAAATGGAAATTTAATAATGGATCTAAAGTCTGGTTAAATTGCCAATTGGCAATTTCAGTCCCAAGTATTTGCTCTTTACCTTAAATTGTCTGATTTGTATATTTCTGTAAAATGTTGTTTTAGGGGGCAAAAACAGCAAAAAATTGGTTAAGGACTTTTAAAAGCAGTAGTTTCAGATTCTCAGATTAACATGTAATAAATAGCTGCTATTTGCAGCCTGATGAGCTGCACTGACTTCAAGTGGGTATGGGTATTGCGTAGCTATGTGTTTGGGGTAATTTTTTTAAAACCACATTATTTATTCTCTAGACTTCAATCAATTCTAAAATGTTCCAATTTAATGTGTTAACAAAATATATGTAAACATTAATACACATTTTCCTGAATTAATTTTTGAATTCCTTGAGTAGCACAAAGTTTATATTTTTGTTTGCTTGCTTATTTGTTTTTGCAGTGTTCTGCGAAGTGCCAGAAGGAGGAAGCCTAGACTTATTACAGATGTTCTGTAGAGAGATCTGGAGCTCTTACTACTGTATGCTTAAATAAGATAACATTTTAAAACACATGTTCCATATTACCCAATATTTAGATGCTGAAATCATTCTTTGGGCTATATTGTCATGTGCTGAATTTGGGCTCGACAGTTCTAGGCTTGTGTAAAATACTGTACCCTGAAATTAGAACTGAAGGCTGTGTGTAGATGAAATGAGAGGCATGTGTGCACAATACTTTAAAGTGGGCTAAATGCTTTTGCACTGCTTTAATGGAGGCAGTGTCTGCAGGCATCAGCAGCATATCGTGCATTAATTCTAGGCGCTGTAGGAAATTCAGCAGTCATATGCCTTAAATTACTTGGGGTGCAGCAATACTGCTCCTACAGCTGTGGAGTGAGAGACCAGTCTCCACGCAGCTCTACAGCTTTGTAAGAAGCCCTGCAAGCAGCCTGATAGCAGCCAGGGAAGGCAGTTCTGCCCAGGAAGAGCAGAGAGCCTAATCTTTCCCTCTCCCCACCAGCCTGGACCCTTCCGGCCTGCCTGAGCTGTGCAGGGGCCAGTGCTTCCTTCTGCGGCTGCGATGCCCCCTGGGACCACCTGAGCCAGCTGACTGTGGGTGGGGAACACTTGTGGGGAGGGGCTGCCGCTGCTGCAGAGTGGAGCACCCTCACCCTGCAGCCCAGGGACCACTCCACCTGCTGGCGGCTTGCCCTCCCCTCCCCTCCCTGTTGGAGAGGCAGGTAAGTTAGCAGGGTGTGTGTACAATATGGGGGTTTAATAAGCCGTAAATTGAAGTGGTCTTTTTTAAAACCTCCTCTTCAATTTAGGGCCCCTGTTTAGTTTACATATGTCCCAAAGTGATTGTATACAACCAATTTATGAATAAACCCAGATACAGCAGTGACATTCAAGGAGTTTCTTCTAAAATTTGTGGTACGTTAATGACCTTATACAAATGATAATGTGAAAGCAATTATTAGCCTTATTTTTTAATGTATCGGTTTTGTCAGATTGTGTACTATTAGTTATCTGTATTATTTTTGTTTTCAATGTTAATTGGATTCTCCACTTACCAAAGGCAAAATATCAGTTATGTTTTCTCTAGGAACAAAAGATTGAATAACAATAATAAGAATATCAGCCTGAAGATTCTTAAGAAAATTCTGCAAAGCTACATACTTCTGTCTGATTTACAAATATTCAATTTTACTTGTATTTTTCCTTAAAAAGGAGTCTCTGTGTGAAACAAACACAGTTGTATTTTGTGTAGAAACTAGACAGAAAATATTCACTTCTGCTTGCCTAGGGAATGCCCATAAGAATTTGTGGTAGGCGTCTAAATGTGGAGGTAAGTAATAAGCAGGTATTGACTTCTGTTGAGATCAATATCGAGATTTGTTGACCCAAAGAGGTTAAAATTGACTGAAGAGTGGGGCAGTAAATCTTCTTATTGACCAAAAAGCAGAAGTCAATATATGTATTATTATAAACATTTTTCTTTTGGTGAGGATAATAGGGGTGGAGTGTCTTTTAAGACATCAGATTTATATAGCCATGATAAGTGTACTGTTTATGCTGTTTAGCCAACTGATGTAGAATTCCTGGAGTTTTTATTAGAAAAAAGACACAATCTACACCAATCATGCCATAGCAGTAAAGCTTATTTCAACTTTCACATAGTAAACATTTAATTTCATTGTTTTATAACACAGCTATAAAAATGTCTTCAGATCGACATTTTTGGCATGCAGGTTCTCTCTACAAGGATTCCCTCCCCCCACCCCAGATGAAAGACAGAATTTTGAAACAAATCTATTGGACTATTTATTGAGTTTTAAAAGAGTGAAGAAAAGATGCAATGTAATTCTCATATCATTCAAAATTGATTTTTCTTTTAGTTAAAATTTTGGTGCTTATCAGTATTTCTTCCTTTTTGAAGCAAGCTTTTATCTGATTTTATAAAAAGATAGGTAATGCAAATGCCAAAGTATCTTTAATTCCTCTAAATATTCTTAAACATTTAGTTGGGCTTTCCAGTTCAATCATATTTTGTCATGCATGCTGTGTTACTTTGCCTGTTTCCATTTGTCTTTCAACCCATGCTTGGGATAACACACTCAATTCAACTCTTCGTGCTGACTCAGCTTGCCCACAATTTGGTCAGTGCATTAGATTTTATTCCATTGACTGAAATATCCTGCATGGAGTATGTTTAAAAAGTGAAGAAGAATTAAAAACCCCCAGAAATTCAACACCCTCAAAGACATTTAAAAATGGAAATAAAGTCGCATTGTGATTTAGAACTTTAAAAGCCACAATTAGGGTGGAACACAAGAAAGTCTGAACAACAGGAAACCTCCTTAATGAGCTTTCCAATGGAGTCTATTGTGCCTCACTGCTGGAGAGCATACAATGTGACCCAAATCTCCTGTAACTGTATAGGTTTTACCACTTTGGTTTTATTTTTTGCCTGGTGAATTATATTTGCATCTCCTTGTGCCTTTGGTTCCAATGAGTATTTTCTAATATTCAAACTTAAAAAAAAAATTGCAAATTCCTTCCCACTGTTCTCCTTGATCACTATATCATAATCTTTTAGCCCATTCAAAATGCTCTCACCAGAACTATCCTCCTTAGCCATCATTCAAACCTTATCCCTGTCCTGGATATATACCTGCACTTGAAATAGTCAGCACTTAGAAAATTCACCATAATACAGAATGCTTCAATGTATTGCAGGATACTATGTTAAGATCAGGCCTATTCTTTGTTTTCTGTGCTAGCTTCCAATAGAAATCAGAAATAATTGCAATGTCTCAGTCTTTATCCTTGATGTGCTTCGTTACCTGGGCCAAGGATGTCCAACAGCCTGCCTCAAATTCTGGGATGAAGAACATGGGTGACTGGTGCCTTCCAAGTCTGGGGGGGCACCAGATCGCCAAATGGGAGGGGGGAACCCTGATCACAGACTGGAGGAATGGGGGGTCTACTATGGCTGATCACCGAGAGCATAGAACCACCAGTGGTGAAGCTGGAAGTGCACTTCCGGTTTTGTGACTGGTGCTTCCAGATGTTGCATGGACAATCTCAGGGGGCACACGAACCCCTTATGCATTGCCAATGATGAAGAGCATAATGGACAGCCTTGCTTCTGCGGTACAATAGGACTTTCTGCAGTAGGGTAAAGCTCATCTGTGCATGACACAGATCTTTGTCAGTCACTACGTGATTAATCATTTAATTGTGTGATACTTACTTTGCACTTGTAATCAGTTTTACTATACACATGTGGCAGTCTAAACTTATTGTGCATTTAACCAGTCAATTGCATAATATATATAATGTGTAGTAGGGGCCCAAGAATGCGGAGTGAATTCCCTTAGGAACTATGGACCATTATAAACCTGTACACCCTCCACTCCAAGGGAGGGCAAAATATGGCCTGCCAGCTAGATCTGACCTGCCAAGCAATTGTATCCAGCCTGCAGTTGCCCCTGAAGTGCTTCCTTACTGCACGTACCCTGTTCTACTTTTCCTTCCCCAACCCCCAGCTGGCTCATGGGACCAAGTATGCACACCACCCCATCTACCCAACCCCTATTATCCCCCCAGTATACTAGAGTAAGACTATTTTTAGTTATTATGCAATCAGCTCTGGATACACTATTCTAAAAAAACCATAAATCAGGACAAAAATATTTTAAAAGTAAAATTTAAATATGTGATAGTAGATGTTTGATTTTTAGTATATGATTTGCTTTTTATCTATCATTTGTTAAAATAATATCTTCTGAAAGATTTTATATGTGTATTCCTCAACAGCTTACCAAAGCTCATTAACTGGCCTGCCAACCAAAATAATTGCCCACCCCTCTTCTGTTCCATATACAAGGTATATTTCTCTGACCTTGCAGTTTTTGACATAAATGCATAACAATGTGTGTATTTGAAACAAAAAACAAACTAAAAATACTCAGTAAAAACAAGGCATGCCACCCCCTACACTCTTCCTCTGAAGCAGAAAAATGCAAGGAATTAAGTAATCAATATGTATCTTTTGTCCCTCTTGTTCATTATTGCACTAATTGAAGAAGTTCAGATATGAAAATGATGAGGGCAGTAGGGCTGTGCGAAACAACACTGTTTCATTTTGACTTTTGTTTCACCATTTCAAAGGGACAGTGTTTTATTTCATCATTTCATTTCATTTCATTTTGAAGCCTGGTTTGGCCAGGAAAATCCACAATAAATTAAATATATTGAGGTCCAACTGTAGAAAGCCAAATGAAGAAAGCCAAATGACTGCATTGTTCCAACCTGTCCTGCTCTCCTCAGCTAGTCTAGGAAAATACACCCTCACAGCATCTGTTTAAATTTTAAGAGGAGAGCAACCTTAGGAGCGGGTTGGATTTTCAGAAATCAGATGTAGTAGGATTGGAGTGTTATTGTAGCTGTGATGGTTCAGGAAATATACAAGAGGCGAGATGTTTTTGTGGCATCTTTTATGGGCCAGCTATATAGCTGGGGGGAGCTATTAGATGAGCTTTTGTGTTTTCAGAAATCATATGCAACTTTCCCAGTTGTTGCACATCTCACCTTGCTTCTTTGTTTTTACTTTTGATGATTGTTAGGTCAGGTTTAAATTTTAGTATTCTAATGGCTTTGATGATTAAAAACATTTTTCAGCACCACTAAATATTCACTAATTCTCCACTATACTGAAGCTTCACGCACGTTTTGTGAAAACAATTTCCTGTTTTCTCTTGTTTTTTACACACACGTACACACACACACACATTTGAGTATTTGAGTGGATTAGTGGAAAAGTGTTTAATTGGTGTCACTAGAGTGATGTTGGGTGTAGTAGGATGTCAAATACTGTACCAGTGGTAAAGTCAAATTTGTGTGTCTGACTCTTCGGTAATAGTCCCATTGAGTTCAGTAGGAGTGGGAACATGGATACCAAATGAATCTGTTAATATAAATCTGTTAAACTGTGTAAGTTTTATATTTATCAGATCCTGTGATTTGTGTGTGTTTCTTCCAGAAAATGAGCTACAGTTAGTTTTATGAAGTGTCTAAATGACTTTATTTCCTGTGCTGGGCACCATATACAAATGTGCTTCTAACAATTGAGCTGTAAAATTAAGTTTGTGAAATAAACAGGGAAACATTACCTTCAACAATATGCTTTTCCTCAAAACCAAGTGCACACTTTTACTTTCTTGCAGGCCAAGGCATCCCTTATTGCCTTGGATCTGGTATTTACCAACAACGACCACATCCGATACTTGCAGATATGGTATTTAACTACAATAGTTGCGGATAATACAAATGTGCTTATCTGAGGTGCTAGGAATTGGGCTGAATGTCCCATGTGAAAATGACAAATAGTTTACAGTTATAGCAAGTAAATCTGTGACTTTCCCTAGGAGCATAGTGTGTTACCTTCTCAAAGCACAACAACCTATTTGTGTTTGCTCTAGAAGAAGATACAGGATTCTTAAATATGCCTTTTCAAAATGAGATATGCTACAGTGGTTCTGTACTGATCCCAGTCTTAAATTATTGATAGAATTCTTGAACCAGTGAATCATGTAGTCAATCAGGTAACTATAATTATGCTTTTTAATTGTTTTGGTCTCAATGGGTTTTTCCTGCAGCTGCAGAATTACTTTGCTTGTGCTATTTACATGGCTAACTGATAATATTAGCCTTAGCATTGGTATCAGAAAGTGGCTGACAAGGAGGAAACCTAATGAGAAAACTAACTTTAGAAAAGGATGTGGGGATATGGGTCATGTGGGCATCTTCCAAACTCCATACTAGGCTTGCAAGCCCATTTTAATTATCAGTGGTTGTTAAAAGGAGCAGAAACAGAAGATAGATGAAATTTGTGATTCTAGTTGATTTTTGATTTTCCTGGGGACTTTGTACTTTATATTTTCTCTGTGAATCATTGGGCACACCAGTGGCATTATATAAAATATCAGGTAATTATGAGAAAAATGCTTTGAATTTTCTCTACCTAGATCCAGCCCAGCCCACCTTTAATGAAGCAGCTAGCATTTGGCCTACCATGCACCTTGCTTAGCAGTGGAACATATTCATCCCTGCCTGTCTGGCATACAAAGTGTTTGATTCAGTACTTGTTACCCAAGAAATGTATCTTGTGGTAACATTCTCCATTATTATAGGGAGAAAGAGAAAAAAGGAGTCACTAATAATCCCTCCATAAAACAGGTTCGGTGCGTGAGCCTTTCTTCCCACATTTACAGTCTCTGTTGACCTTAATGGTGCTGCTTAGGGCTCTCATTTCTCTGTTCTTTGTCACTCAGGGTTTTATAAAAGAGGGTTTTATTTTAGGCACTTAATCTTTACTCCTTTCCCCCCTTTACACTCCAGTGATTGCTTATTCACAAGAATTAGCAACATTTTGCAGCTCTAGTTAATAGTAATTACAGTTTGTGCCTTTGAGATACAGGTGCTTATTTTATTCAGACGTGAAATGAAAGTGAAGTCACCAGTGGAAATGGTGACTCGTTACATGATGAGTTTGGGCAAATATAAAGGTGCCCACATATAATAACAAAAATATATTGACTTTTGCTGAGGTCAGGATCACAATTTATTAACCCAAGAGGTAAATATTGACTGAAACTCTGGACAGCTCCTTTTTATTATTATTATTTAGCCCAGAGAAAGTTGTAGAGAACTTGCTAAATAACTCCATCTGCTGCTCAATGAGTTAGAGACTTTTGCATTTTGCCTGCAGTTTTATGCTTGTCTTTAATTATGGCTCTCCAGAGGGCAAGGAGATTTACACTGTATTTTAGAAGGATATTTAAAATCATGCTAATTATTGTTTGTTTCTCATTGATTCTGCTTTTTTGGACACTAGAATCCTTTTCCTGAAATATTTTTATGATCCTAAGGGCTTTTGTAGTCGATTCCAACCTGAAACTGATTGCCCACATTTCTTGTCTTTACCCTCATGCTGTCTAACATGTAAGACTCCATTTTGTACTATATAAAAACTCCATGGTATTTAAACAGCTTTGAGAAGGATTTCCTTAGAAGTGGTGAGTCCTTGTGCCACTGACACCATTTTCATTTTTGAAAAGGGGTTTTTCAGTTAAATTATTCAGCTGCCTCTATTCTCTAAGAACTTTATTTGACTAAAGTTGACATCCCAACACTATACTGCTCTTCTGCTCAGAAAAAAAATGGGTTTTATCAGATTTTATTCCTTTTCATGGCTACTTGCAGATGTTAAAAAAAAACCCAAACCTCACTCTATCAGAAGAAGCAGCACATTACTTTGACCCCACTCTGCAGTGTCTGTATAGATTGGGCGCTTCAGCAGGGGGTTTTGGCACTTTTATCTAATAGCTGATTCAATCAGCTAATAGGTAAAAGTGCCAAAAAACCCTGCTAAAGTGCTCGATATATTCAGACGTCAGGCAATCCAGGTTCAACTAAGGTGCTGCCTCTCTTGGGCATGCGAGGGGCTCAGCACAAGGATACACCAAGTTTAAAATAAAGCACATTTTTTTTTTTAATGTCTGCAAGCAGTCCTAAGTGGCTGTTCCATCCTGCTGGTGGGCTGTGACATACTCTGGGTCACCAGATGGTTGTAATATGCAGTTTATGCAATCAGATAGGTTTATTTTCCATTCCAGTTATAAATAAACCATTGCATTCCATAAGCAAGCCATCTTATGATACAGCGTGGTTAAATGTAACTACTATTTGTTGAAATATCTATATCTAAATGCAAAACTGTTTGTTACTGTACACGATTATTTATCAGAGATCAATTTTATTCAAAAACCTTCATCAGAGAAACTGTGTGTGTGTTCTTGCCTTAACAGTCTGGTTGTTTAAAATTAAAATAAATGTCCATAACAGAAACACTGAGAGGATTTTGAATGAGCTGTATGCACAAACATATTGCGAGGGGGATTTCTGTTTTTGTTTTCTTTTTAAATTTAGCTATATCTATTTTTGCTGTTACTAGTTACTACTATTCTTATGGAGCAGTAATACTATACTCGGTGCTTTACAGGCAGACAAGATGAAGTGATTGCCCCAGAATACTAATCTATGGTTATTCATAAACAAGCACCATTGTTCAGACCCATATGATGCACTGGATGCTTGACTGCCTGATGTAGGCAACCATCCCTAGATAACTTCAGTCACTTTACAGAGGTGCACTATGTAGACAAGGACCTTCTTTTCCATCATTACTAGGAGTGTGCAAAGCAGGCCTTATTCGATTCAGATTTGGTCCAAATCAGGGACAGTGATTTGATTAGTTGATTCAGATCACTGTCCCTGATTCAATTCAGCAAATTCTGAATCTGAAGATTCGATGCTGATTCAGAGAATCAGCAATTCAGCCATGGACACAGCTTTAAATGTTTTTTCTACATACCTCAAGGTACCAGCATGGCTTGTGAATGCTGCAATGCTGGGGCAGATGGAGCATCCCACAGGAGTGTGGGAGGCCCTCCATGTGCTCGGCGGTGAACCTGGAAGTGGACCGGAAGGATTTCTGGTCCACTTCTTGGTCCACTGGGGAGCACGCAGGGTCCCCCCACCATGCCAATCCGGCTCAGTGATTGGCCAGTGGAACCCCGGGTTCCCCCCCAGACCTAGGAGGCACCAGTCGCTGAGCCAGGAGGGCATGGGGAGGGGGCAGTGCACTCCCTGGTGGATCTGGAAGTGGACTGATAGTGCTTCTAGTCCACATCTGGGTCTGCTGTCGAGTGCGCTGATGAGCCCCCTGCACTTCTGTGGGATACTCCATGCACCCCAGCATTGCAGCACTCACAAGCTGCCTGGTACCTAGAGGTTTGTAGAAAAAACATTTAAAACTGTGTCTATGTCTGAATCACCGAATCTTTCTGAATCTCTCTGAATCAATTCAGAGGGTTTCAATTTGATTTGGAGAGATTAAACGGTCCTTTGATTTGCTTCAGAATCTGCCCTGAATCAAATCAGGGACTGAATCGTCACACAGCCCTAATCATTACCACCACGGTTAGTTCTAAATCCAGCAGCGCTTTCTGCTCTGAGTTTCAAAGGCTTTTTTTTTTAAATGATATCCCTGGGGCCATTCAGGCCTTTCTGATTCATGAAGATGGAATGGGACACCTATCCATCAGCTCTGTGGCAGAGTCTGCTCCCTACACACTTCTCTACTTTGGGGGCCAGTACAAAGTTAGGTAGTGCTGCTCAAGACCTTATTAACTTTCCCCAAGAGTGTGTCCTTTGGGGAAGGATCTAGAAGCAGTTGCTATCACAGCTATGAAAGGGGCACAGAGATGCTGTGCAAGGACATCTACCTACCTTGATCCTTTGTCCCATCCACTGCTGAGCCTGTGCTGAATTTGTAAGCCAAATTCCTACTAAAGATGTGATCAAGAATTTGTTTTTTAATTTTATTGTCCATTTTCTCTCTAGTTCCTCCTCCTCCCCATACACATATATGAAAGTACCTGCAAATCTGGTTTCTGATTTCCACTTTTGTTTCTGTGCAGCAGATCTTCTGCTCCTTTTCCAATTTACTTCTCTTACTTCCAGAGATGAACATTTCTTCTTTTTTAATATTATTTCTGCTCAACATTTGGTTACTTTGTTAACATATCCTTGTTGGAGGTTTTTTACTGTTAAAACCCAGATTTCTAAGGGGAATTGCTGGAGGGTCCTGGTGGTCCCATGCATTTTTAAAGATTATAAAGTAATTAGATTGCTTAGTGAGAAATGTTCTTCGAAAGCAATTTCTGAGATGTGCTGAAAAATCCACATATGAATAGATAAATAGAAAAGTATTAGCATCAAATTCTTGCATTTAAACAATAAAGTTACAAATTATTAAAATAACATATACATTCCATGAGGACATAAGCCTTTAGTACTGATATGCAAGTTATGGCTTTCTTTTGCTTTGGAAAGCCTAAAAGCATAAACCGATCATGGAATTAAGGTTTTCCTATCTACAAATTGTTTTAATCGTTTTAAAGAATTAGAGCTTTCACTGCATTGACACTACAGCTTAGATACATAAGTTCCTTATTGAATGCTTCAGAATAATTTAAATCTGTCTCATAGTGCAGTGTGTATAGCCTGATCCAAAGACTCCCATTGACTCAAATGAGATGAGGCCCATAAAACTCCCCTGTGATATGGGCTTATACCAAAGCAAAAGTGCTAACAGAAATGAATGTAAAAGCCTTAGCACAGTTCCCAATGGACACAAGAATCTACATTTCAAAAATTATATATATAAGTTGAAACAGTTTGAAATGATTCAGGCAACTTTCAGACTTCCAAGCAAGAGCCAAACTACAGGCTATTTCATATGGCTATTGAAAATAAGCCTTTGTCTCTGTTTCTTTGATCTGTAAAATCTGACACATTTTTGTCTGTGGTTCAAATTATGACATGTTAAAGCAACAATAATTTACTTTCTTTTCTAAATGCAGAATCACTTCCTGCCCATTTAATAAGTGTATTCACAATAGTTACATTTAAATAGTTCATCTCCCTTTGCTTCTAACATTTTAGCTGCAGACACTGCCCTTAGCTGCTTTGTAAGTACTCCTTATGAAAGGTCAGAGTCTCCCAATACTGCCTTTTTCTGATAGACGTCAACAAGTTCTATCTTTCACCCCCTTTATGGGGCAACTCCAGCTCACATCTCCACAGCTGTGGCAATCCCTTGTCAAAAGAACAGATGTGATTGGTTATGTGTAGCATGGACCTCAGCTGTCCTGGGAACTTGGCTCTCGATGTCTATCAAATAATAATAAGAGAAATCCAGTTTTACAAGGATAGCCCGCCAGCAGAGATTTAACTGTATAATGCTTTATTTGTCTAGGGAAACTCCATTCATATGTATCATCTGGTTTTCGGTATGGTCTTTTCACATTTTTATCTTAGCTTCTGACTGGACTGAATGATATATAAGGAGGTCAAGCAACTTCCAAGGTCATGCAATAAATCAGTGGTTCAACCTAGATTAGAGCCCTAGGGGGAGTCAATGTTCACATGGTACAAACTGTCATGGTTCTGTGGAGGTCAACAGAGCTCTAGCAGTTTACACCAGCTAAAGATTTGCCCCATAATCCTCTGTATATCCCAGTATTGATCATTCTCAGCAGGATACCACCTTGCTTACTTTTTAAAAAATATTTTCTTAAAGTAGAGAGACTTAATAAATTGTTTCCTAAAAAAATATTTTCCAGTAGCTATTCAAACCTGTCCCTATCCCCCCTACAACACAGTTTTTTGATATATACAAAGCCAATTTAGTTTAATTTAAATTTAGATTTTGCCCTAAACCAATAGCAATATGCCCTGTATTTTTTACTGCCAGATCATGATTTACTAACTCCATTTTGGGGGTTAAACAGAGCATGACCTTGCTCCATATTAATATTTAAAGATTACTGTGCACATGAAATCAGATGCTGACACAAGTCTCCCAGGACTAAGAGGTTTCTAATCTTTTGAAGAAGTAGTGCCACGTTGAAATATGCATTACTAAATTCAAAACAGAATATGTAACAAATGTCCCACTAGCTGGCATCATAGCTGCAAGTTTCAGTCAATGCGAGTCGTCTCAAAAAATCTATTTTGGGGGAATTGCAATACCATAAGGCCAACACTTGACCTTGTAGCAAAGGCCAACAGTATAATCTGAGCCCTCACAGCAACAAGAGTAATTTTGCCATTCTGTCCTAAATGCAAGAACCGTTTAGTGCCCTTTTCAAAATAATACATAGATTTTGCTCTTTTAAAAAGGTGAAAGTTTACTTACATTTTTGTACAAAGCCAATTTACAACAATTTAGGAACTATGTGATTTTGTTTTTGCAATTGTACTAGCATCAAATGTGAAAATCTCTCAGGTTTATCAGCTCACCGAGATGGTGAAAGATAGTCCAGAATTATTTAATAGAGAATACAAATTGTTGATGTCTGTCTAATAGAGTAGAGCACTGCTCTTAAGTTATTTATTTTTCACAATTTTAGCATATATGCAACACAGTCCTATGGAAAAAATATTTTCTGAACCCGAATTATCTATTTATTAGCATTTATAAAGAATGTATCAACTTCATATCTGAAGATGAGATCTGAATAAAAAATACAAGCTAGCTATAAATAAAGGGGACAGATATATTCCTCCCCATGCACTCTAATGTTCAGTTGGCATGTGAATGTTATTTCTACCCAGCTATAAGCCTAACGTCGGGTTGTTATTATTGAGAGTACAGCAGAATTATCTTCAGTTCTCATTTTTCAGTGGATATGGTGGCAAAGAGGTATACTTTACAGCATTTCCTGAGAGTAGCAAGGGAATGGGTCTGCATGATCACCTCTGAGATGGTGTTCTGGAATTTTTGTTTGGGGCTACCTTGTATTTTCTTGAGTCTAGATCAGAGGTCACTGAGGGCTTTTAGCACTGATGTGGCCACTAACTGATATCACCAAGAGCTTAGTACAGCACCATCAGAGCTCTGCACTGGATCTGCTCTGTAGTCGACAACAAGCCAGAGCTCTACTATGATAATTTTCAATGTTTCCTTTCTAAGTAATGGTGTACAGTTACAGTTCCTTCATACATTTCTGGTTTAGACTAAAGTAGATGCCATTGCTATAGCCCAACCATGGGCCAAATGCATGAACTGTTGTGACCAAAACATTTTCTAACAGAAGAAATGGACAGGGTATACTTGTGAGTTGCTGGGATGAGATGAGGAAAGCCTTTTAGTAATAGCAACCTTTTGGTTCTTTCAGGGTGTGCCCATAGAACAAATTTCCTGTAGCAGGAAATGGCTCTGCTGCTCTGGCCAGCCTGTTCCTTGAACTAAAAGCAGCATAGTTAGCCACATATGTGTGTCTTAGAGGTCATTTCAGCACAACACTAATGCTGTATGGATTTGAAAGTAGCCAACAACTAAAATTGTACCCCTAGTGGAGATTTGGAGCCTATGAAAGTAACATTTTATATTCCCTAACTGCTAAGAAGAAACTATTGATTGCAGTTTCTGATCATCACCTCTCATCAACAGGCATCAGAGTTTTCTCTGATTTAAAAAAAAGCCCAATTTTCAGTTAAAAAAGTAACCCCAAATGTGCATTTTCCCATGATTTAAATGAAATGCAACTAATATATATGTTAGTGCCCACCTGGCTTTGACCATCCAGTCATGTGCAGCCTTAGTCCGAGCAGCTGGTAGCAATCACCCTACAGTCTCCTGCAGGCTGATGGGTAGATGTTTGTCTCTGGAGTGGCCTCCCCCAGTCTTTCCTGCCATGACTTTGAATGTTACACCGGTGAGGGGGGCAACCACCCAGGGTTCCTCTGTGGCGGGGAGTCTGCCCAGCGGTTGTCCCTAGGGCTCCACCTCCCCTACACCCCAACCTTATGACAACCCTTGGTGGGTCACCAAATCTTCTTGGCCATCCTCCCAATATCATCGTATTCCTGGTTGTGGTGACCTACACAGCCCTCTCCCATCCTTGGCCCTGCTCCCTGGGGCAACTCATTTTAGCTAGCTGTGAGTCCCCCGAGATCCTACTCCTGTCCCTAGGCAGCCCACGTCTGGATCTCAGATCCTAGCCTGGGCCCCCAAGATAACAATGGAGGGAAAAAGAAGCTCCGATACATCTAGTCTATCTGCACTGCCTTGCCCTACTCCTCAACCCCTCCAAAATGGGGAAACAGAAAGGAAAACTAACACAACTAAATGGAGAAGGGCCCATATGGTTCCTTCCCCTGCCCTCTTACTAGGATGACAGTGTGCTGTATTTCACTATGATCCCCCTGTGGTTTGGCCTGATGTGTGGCTGGGGTAGACTGTGGCCCCTTGCCCTGGGTCATCTCTTCCCTAACTCTGCCACACATGGTTTGTGGTCCTGCTTCCCTTCTCCACTGTTGGGGATGTCCTTCTTCCAGTGCCTCACCGTACCATCCCATGAACCTGGCCCCTTCCTGTGTTGAGAGCTGGCACCCAGTGTCTTGTTGTCCTATTTCACAGCCTCTCTCACTGCTCCTGTCTGGTCTCTCCTGATGGAAGAGCCTCCTCTGCCTCCCGGGTTCCCCGACATTCCCACCTTCAATGGTGTACAGAGCTTCTTCTGGCTTTCTTGTCTCTCTGGTGTTTCTGCCTTTGTCGGCATGGTGAGTCTCTTCTTGCTGTGCTGCCTCTTCACCATGTGGTCCTCTGATGGTGCAGAAAGCCCCTGCTGACTCTCCCTCCCTGGGAGTATTCCAGATGGCGCCCTGCGTCTGCATTGGTGCTTTCTCTAGCTCCACTCCCCTCTTGCTGTCATCTTCCCCAGTGGTCCGTTTTATCCCTGCTGGCTGGTGATTGCTGATGACATCACCAGCTGGCTTCAGCTGTATAAAGGCATGGCTTACAACCTGTGCAGTTTTCGTTCTTCTCTCTGGCCATGCCACAAGTGCTGCTGTTGGTAAGTTTTTTCCTTGAGTTATTTTTGTGTTCATTTCTCTTTTTATGTGCAGTTCCCATTCCAGGCGGTCCCCATTCATTGGTTCCAAAACCAGGATCCCTGTTCATCAATGACCTGGAAGATGGGATGGACCCCCCAGAAAATTTTCAAATGACACCAAGATGGGGAGAGTAGCAAATACACTGGAAGGTAGGTCTAGGATTCACAAATATATACAAATTGGAGGACTGGACCAAAAGAAATCTCATGAGGTTCAGTAAGGAGAAGTGTGAAGTCCTGCACTAAGGATGGAACACCAGTACAGGCTAAGCAGCAACTCTGCAGAAAAGGACCTGGGGGTTACTGTAGACAATAAGCTGAACATGAGTAAACAGTGTGCCCTTGTTGCCAAGAAGGCTAACAGTGTATGGGGATGCATTAGTAAAAATATTCCCAGCAGACTGAGGGAAGTGATTATTCCCCTCTATTTGGCACTGGTGAGGCTACATCTGTGTCCAGTTTTGGGGCCCCCACTAAATAAAAGGTGTGGAGAAATTGGAGAGAATCCAGCAGGAGGCAAAGAAAATGGTTATGGGACTGTGGCACATGACTTAGCTACTATGCCACTGATGAAGAAAGGCCGAGGGTACTGGGTTTATTTAATCTGGAAAAGAGAAGACTGAGGGGCGGTTTAATAAGAGCCTTTAACTACCTGAAGAGTAGTTCCAAAAAGAATAGAGCTACTGGGGTGGCCAACCTGCAGCTCTGGAGCCACATATGGCTCTTCAGAAATTAATTGATGTCTCCTTGAATCTTTGTTCAAGAACACGGAATACAAGAACATGGAACAGGCAATGGAAACTGGTCACTGTGTGCTTGTGAAAAGATTCAAGGAGATGCATATTAACTTCTGAAGAGCTGCAAGTGGCTCCAGAGCCACAGGTTGGCCACCACTGAGCTAGACTCGTCTCAGTGGTCACAGATGACAGAACAAGGAGCGATGGTCTCAAGTTGCAGCAAGGGAAGTTTAGTTTAGATATTAGGAAAAACATGTTCTTACTAAGTGTAAACATCCATGTGTTGTCTTGGCCAGACACTTACATCTTGAGGCAGGGTCCTGTAGACACCCAGACTTAGGACTCAACAGTTTGCAGTTAGTTGCAAAATGCTATGGTGCCTCTTTCCACCCACCATACTTGATGTTTTCAATATTGAAGAGGAAGGTTTTTAATTCCTTTACACTGGGATTTTGCTCAATTAAGTGATGTACCTTGGCACTCCACCTCCCCTACAACCTGTCCAAGTGCCAAACCAATGTTGTCCATCAGACTCAGGTAAGTAGGGCCATCTGCATGCCCACAGCATCATCAAATACTTGGTGAAATTGATATCTAAACTGGAAGCCTCCATTAATCTAAGTCCATAGATTAAGACTGTCTGCCTCTGTGCAATGTTTTATAGTCCTGATGAGGCTTTCCCTGCTCTATCATTTACTAAAGAGTCTCTGATTTTCTAGATTGTTTGAGGATAGAGGGTAGAGAGGCTTTTCTCTGCTTCCCCCACTTCACTCACAGTTAGACATCTTTTTTTCTTCACCAGTACAGCAGGTGTACTCTGTTGCTCATCTGGCCGATCAGCTGATCCATTTCCTCTTGCTGCTGTTTCCTAGGAAAATCTGAAGACTTCTATGAGCCTTCCTGCAGAGGAACATCTGTGGGTTCCCTCCACTTGCTCCTGCTGGGGCATATCACTCTACAAGCCAGATCTCTACCTCTCCAGCTTTCTCTCCCAGTTCCATCTCTTGCCGGAGGCAGGCACCTCTTTATGACATCATCCAGCCCCCACCTAGCCAACTGGAGCTGGCACATGCTAGTAAAGCATGCCAGGAGTGGAGCTGGGGATTCCTCCATTTGACCACTAGGCATGTGGGTTAGTTTTGGTGCTGGGGTTCTCCTGGCACTTCCAGGCTGCTGGTATTCATGGCAGCTTGTATCTTGCTGCCATACCAGGAGGACAGCAACGCACGGGAATAGGTTAGCTAGAGAGGTTGTGAACTCTCCATCCTTGAAGGGTTTTATAACCGATCTAGACAAAGCCTATAGTGGGATAATCTAGTTGAGGATGGTTCTGCTTTGAGTAGGGGTTGGACTAGATGATCTTCTGAGGATTCTGTGATCACACTATATCTGCCATTCAACCTGCCACATGCATGTACTAGTTGTTCAGAGAAAGAGATGGGACTGTTGGTATGGAATGTTTGAGGCCATGATAGAGCTGTTGGGACTTGCACAAAATATTCACTTGGCTGCCACATAGTGCTGCCTGCTGGGTGCTCTAGAGGCTTACCATGTTTGGTTGTTCTTGGAATTGTGCTTGGGGGAAGGTAAATCCTAACTGTACTTCATAGGTTTAGAATATGTTTGCTTTCCCTTCCCACATTGTCTTTGCAGGTTTAATGAGGTTAGTTTGGCCCTGCACCTAGAAAGATACTGCTGCTGTGTGAACTTTTCATGCTGTCTTCCCAGGTAAAGCTCAGTAAGTGCTTGGATTTAGTCTACAGCAGCCACAGAGGAACTTTTAATACTTCTTTTCTGGCTACTTTCTCCCTGGAATTTTTATCTTAGTAAACTTTCAAAGGCAATCTCTTTCATTTTCTTCCTTTTTCCTAACTATGTCCTTCCCAACAACCAAAGAGGCAATGAAATACAGAAGGAAATGCAATAGAAAAAAAATGCAACTATTTATTTGTAAGCAATAGGAAAGAGAAAAAAGCAAGAGCAAGGTGCAGGCTGTTGTTCTCATTTTGGTACCATATCTTTCAGCAGGTTTTATGACCAGCTAATAGAATTTTCCTCTACATCCATGGCAACTGCTGCTGCTTCTTCTCTAAGATTTCTGTGGAAACCATATTTACTGTAGTTCAATCCACACAAACAAAATTTAAACCATTTCATTCTAAGATACCTTTTCACTTAGTGCAGAGCTGTCCAACTAAGAGTCTGCCCAAGGGGTTAACTTGTGGCCTCTGGGCTTCTGGTCAAGGCATCACTCCCCCTTTGCTCTCTTGCTGCCTCCACCAGAGTCCCTGGACATCCTGCCCCTCCCCCACTCCTTCTAGCTTCCTCTGCCTGACTCCATCCCTGTGGGCAGGGTACAGCACTGTGGTTATGATGCTGAGGAAACCCATGGCTGGCAGGACCTGGGGACCCTGCACAGCATCCAAGCTGGTATGGTGTGGTGTGGAGAGGGAAAAGGCATGTAGAGGGCTTTTCTGGTACAACTGGGGACTGGTATGGACATCAGGTGACTATTCAGTAAAGCTCAGAAGGGGAAGGCTCATGTGGAGTGTCATGTAGCCTTTGGGGGTGTGCAGTCCCTGTGGTGTATGGCTGGTGGATTAGGGCTTCAATTCAATTTAGAGACACTGCTTCAATTTAGAGAGAATTAAACTGAATGAAACCTCTGCGGCATGTACACAAGGGTGGGGACCAATCCTTACCTGCTTTTTCAGCGGCGGGGATATGGAGGGTAAGCTGCCAGCAGGCTGAGTGTTCCCTGAGCTTCATGGGGGCCCCCAGGTGGCACCCACCTGCTGGCACCTGGCCCAGGCAGTCCGGGGGGGGGTGCATTGCCTCCCTCTCCCAGCCGTGGAGGGAAGCACCAATTCTCTGCACAGCTCAGGCAGGCAGGCAGGCAGGCTCTGGGGAGGACAAAAAAAACAGGCTCGCCACTTTTTTTTTCCTTCAATGGATCCTGCCTGCATGAGCTTCCACCAGGTCCCATAGCCCCTGAGCTGCACAGGGCCCGCCAAGCTCCAAGCACATTGACTTCCAGTACCCCATGCACTGTTGTACTTTGTTAGGTAGCAAACTAAACCACCTCGGAGGTGTGTAATCTTGCTATGTACCAAAGTCATTTAAAGCAGAATACACTGCCAAGTATGCAAACAGCAATGCTATTTAAGCGGTGCAAAAGGGCATTTAAACTGCTTTAAAGGCCAATTTTGTGGCATATACAAAGGCTCATGTGACTAATTTAGAACCACATGATGATAAATTTCTGAAAGGTTTCAGGAAGTTGCAGGCAGAACTGCAAAGCATGAAGTTACTCACAGAAGTAATGACTGTAAAAAACAGACCACTACAGAAAGAACTGGAGAATTATAAAATTCTTGCAAAATCTACAATTTTCCAAGCATTTCTAGTTGTATAAATAGGACTTAGCTAACAACTAAGGTTTCTGCACCACTGAATTAACTTCCTGAGCTTGATTCTCCTGCTCATATTGTAAAACTTTTTTGCATGCTCATTACGTCCCCCTAAATATTTGTATTAGTGGTTCAATGCTTTCAACCAGGATACTTGTGATTTCTTTAGGATCTACATCTGATCATGAATGATTCATGAATCAAGCTTGAAAGACTAAGTTTAACATCTTATTGAAAGTTGAGAGAGTGAACATCTTTCCTAATACTAGCAAAATGTTTTTTATGTGAAAATCTGGGTTGCAGTGGCCATGTTTACATGAGACATTGACTGTGCAGTATCTTGTTAGTACTGTACAGTAGCTCATTAATGCTGTGCAGAAGCATTGTGGGGCATGAACTACAACATGATGCTACTGCACAGTAGTAATGAGCTACTGTGCAGTAGTAATGATCTAGTGTGCAGTCAGCATAATCTGGAAGCCATGCAGGGATGCGACTGTGCAGTAATGCTGCTAACTGTGCAGTCATTTAGTACTTGGTTTTGCAAGTACTAAATGACCGTGCAGCAAGAACTGCTCAGTCAGCATCTTGTGTAGATGCAGCCAGCTTATCTGTTAAGTTTCCAGCTAAACAGATCTACTTAGAAATAGTCAGAGATTCTTCAATTTAGAACTATGACCAGGATAATATTGTTAATTTGAATGCACAAGGAGATGCTGGTTAGAACATGTGCAAGCAGCAGAGGATTTTGAATTTCTCTGGGTGGTATCTTTAATTGGACCAACTGTAGATTATTGGACCAGCTATAGATTTAGACAAGCTTTTGTTTGCAGGGCATTCTTTTTTAGGTCTTTAAAGGATTTTATCTTATCTGGTTAAGGCTGTTTGTGAAAGTCTTCTGGCTTTTAATTGTTTAATAGTCAGTTCTGAAGGGAAGCAGTTTTTATTTCATTTATATGATGAAAAGTTTATAAACCAGAGCATTGAGATGCTAGTAAATAATGTATCCTCCTGTCATGATCTCCTGTGCTCTGTCACCAAGCCCAGGGAGATAATTATTGCCTTTGCTATATGTATATGATAAGCGGTTTGTGGACTTTTTCTACAAATTTGCTGCTGTTTATGTTTGATACAGATGGCATTTAATGTCCCAGTTTCCTGTTTATGTAATGGGGATAATGATGCTTCCTTCATGAAGCACTGAAATCTACAGAAGAGAAGTGCTACGTATGAATTAGGTATTACAAATAGTTGTATCTTCTTTCATGCTGTAGCACACAATTGCATATCTACAATTATAGACAATATGGGGATAGGAAGAGGAAGGATAAGTGGTTACAGTTGTGGAAAAGTCAAGACAGAATGAAAAAACAAGTGTGAGATCTGTGATTTCCCTCTGGTCATTTCCCATCTCCTATGTGTTAGCACTTCAAGAAGATGAGACATTTTACTCCACAGCTGAGTAGCAGGTAGGACAATGGACAGCATATATCTGTCTGGTGACACCTGCTGAGAGAATAAAATACAATAAACACAAACATGATGAAATACATCTTGCCTTGTACAGGATACATTTTGATCCACAACAACAGGAAGTTTAAACATAACCTGTAAATTACATCCAATGCAAATGTTCTTGTTTCTCAACCTCAAGCACATTTTTGAGAAAAATATCAGTGTCATGATTAAACTGTGAACATTATAAAAAAATGTATTTTCAAATGAGGTCTTCCAGGGTGTCCCCTAGGACTAGGATTTTAAACTGATCTTGCATGAATTATAGCTGCTTCCACTGTTTGCTAGGCCAGTTCCATGCTGAGTTAAAGTTTTGGGGCTTTTATCTCACCTGCCCCTTTCCTCCATTTGTTTTTAAGATTGGCAGATAGGAACCGCTACAGTATACAGATAATGCTTTCTATTCTTGTTTCTTTAGAGATATTAAAAAGGCAAGTGGAAGATGCAGCAATAAACATGTAAATCTTCAGCAACAGGAAAACAGCTCTTTCTTTGACACTACATAAATGAAGCAGGGTTTTTTGTAAGAGGAGTTAGTGAGGAGAGTCACAGAAAGCAGAATCTCCATAATAATCTGCAAGAAAAAATCTGCAACACATGGCACCATATTTTCTTTAGAACTGCAGTCCCCATGGGGCCAAATTCCTTACTACTTAATCACTGCAGTAATTAGAGATGATGTTGGTGAGTGTTCACTGAATAGTGCTGTTTGAGATTTTAAAACCCTTTGGCATTACTATCCATTTCCTTCATTTGAATATTTGGGTTTGTTACCTGTATGATTCAACACTGGTCATGTACAGATGTTTACTTTCTATGGGGAAAATTGTTGTTCTCCCAGTAGAAAACAGAAGTGTGCAGATGTTCAAGCCTTTTCTCCCAGAAAAAAAATGGCCACTCCAGGAGAAAAATAACTCAGGAAAAACCAGAATTGTTCCTTAGAGACATTCTCTCAGGAGACAGAATGTCTGCACACTTTCCCTGGGCTTAATTCCTCCTGAAGACCAGAAGTGGAGCTGGGGGAGTGCTCCTTCCATACTCCCTGCGCTCCTCTAGGTCAGCCCAGTGAAGTACAGAGTGGGCTATTCTCCTATAAGGGAGAACCAGGAAGGTTCCCACCACCAGAAAATAGTCTCCTCTTGCTCATCAGCTGATTGGCAGGGTAGACATTTTCCTGGGGTAGGAACCTGTGAAGCTGTCTGCAGCAGCTGCCACTTGACTACCTGCCCCTTTCCAGGTAGGGAAGAGGAAAAGCTGTCAAGTCATTTGTTGACAATCCCTGAATTCATGAATGACCTTTCAATGACAAAAAAAGTAAGACCTGTAGTGAGCATAATGACTACTGCTCCAGGGGGGAGACCCTGGAACACCAGTCATGGTGTGGGGTGGGAGTATCTTGTGGATGCCATCTGTGAGGCATGGGTTGCAGTGTAGGAAAGGTTTGGAGCTGCAGATAGCGCCCCCTGGCATTGGGGCAGTAATAGGCAGTCTCCCACATCATACCAACAGTTTATGGAACAGCAGATTTGTGGCAGGTAAGACTGGGTGGACTGCCCCATACAGATAAGTGGGTGGGCAGGCATGAGACTCAGCCCCAAGAGCTGCCCCCAGTCACAGAGAGATAATGAGGGAAATTGTACAAATTTGAAAGACTATAATCCCTTAAAAACTACAAATTCTACCTGGGATTTATTATGTTATGGGATTAATAAGCCTGCAAAACATATGAAACATTCAGAATCAAGATTATGAGTAACCCATGACCTTTATAGATGAATTAAGTGAACATCTGTAAATCCAGAATAATTTATATGATTTCTTGGACTGGAGTAATGTATAGCTCCTGCACAAAACGTTTTTGTCCCTGAGCAGTTCCTTGGGTCCACTCTCATTTACATTTCACTTTCTATGGTCATTTCTGGTCTCTGGGGATCAGAAAATAGCTGTAGGCCAGTGGTTACCAAACTCTGACAGATTGCGCACCACCAATTTAAAACAATACAACCTTAAGTACCACCAGCAAATTTTTGTCATATAAAGTAATTAAAATAAATCTGTTAACACATACCTCTCACAGGTACTCAAGCTATGTGAAATTTCGCTGTTTGTTTTGTTTCTACACTGTTTCAACTCATTCGAGCTTGAAACAGTGAAATCAAAACAAAATGAAAGGCTTCAAAACAGCCTCAAAAATGAAACAAGGGCAATCAGAATGTTTCGAAAGTTTTGAAACATTTTGAGTTATGAAGCTGGGCTTGCTTTGCAGCTAAAGAGAAACTAAGGAGAGGGAGGGGGAAGACATGGGAAGGACTGCTCTGATACTGACATGTGTAGCCAGCCAATGACTATAATTCTTCCCTCAGGTCCCTTCCAATCCCAGTGCTCTGGGGGAGGGACATAAAGACAGCATAAAAAGCATTGTTTAAACTGAGCTTTCTTTGTGCCTTCACACTTACAAGTACCACAATTTTTGCTTTGAACAGTGAGGTTCAGTTTCCCAGAAACCCCAGCACTGAAACTTGGCAGGCTTTATGGCATCAGCAAGACTATCATCTCTGCAGTTTTCATCCCACTACACATTAACACACACAAAATTACATGTCATGAGTTTTGCTTGTTAGCACTGTGGTAGATAAAGGTGACCAAATGCTAGCAAACCGTGTTTGCTGCATGGGGAAACAGCGGGTGAGCCCAATTAGTCGTGTGAAGCATGCATGCAGCAAAATCCCCGGCTCATGCAGCTTGAAAAGCGTGCAAATGAAAGACCCAATCTAATTGGTTGTTGGGGCAGTATAAAAACAAAGACTGGGAAAAGGGAAGGCGGGACCT
>JAGPOW010001543.1:33487348-33502168 GCA_030014935.1 Caiman crocodilus
GCGCAGATGTGCATACGAGGCATTTAAGTGCTTTGTGGTGGATTTTACAGAGTGTGTCTACGTTGAGTTTCAGTTTGTAAGTAAAGCATTTATTTCTTATATTGTCCTCGGACTTTTTTTTTTTGGACGGGAAAAGAGAAGCAGGGCGAGAGCATTCCAGAACCCTTTCGTCCCCAGCCTGTTCGAATTGAGGGGTTAATCACCCCCCCCCAATTCCTCCTCACAAGCACCTTAGGGTGCAGTTTCTCAGAAACCCTTGCACCTATCTCCTTGAAAGCTGGTAGGCTTCACAGCATCAGCAGGGACTAGCATATCTTCAGTTTTCCCCTGATGTGCCTTAACAGACATACATGACGTGAATTTTGCTTTCAAGATTTTGAGGTCCAGTATCCCAGAAACCATTGTACCTATCTCCTTGAAATTTGCTAGGCTTCATGGACTCAGAAGGGGCTACCATTCCTGCATGTTTCATCCTAATCAGGCAAGATATGGCCAAGTTATAGGGAGTTTCATGCTACCCCATTATAGCATATGGGCAAAATGTCAAAGCAGCGTTGAAACAGCAAAACAGTTTTGATTAAACGAAACAGAACAGTGCTTTTGAAATGAAACGAAAGTCAAAATGAAACACTGTTCTGTCAAAACGGAAGTCAAAATGAAACAGTGCTGTTTTACACAGCCAATGCATACCACTGGTGGTACTTGTACCAGAGATTGGGAACTGCTGCTATAGGTTTTTGCATTCCAGCTATGTCTGCTTCACATGGCTGCTATGTCCTAGTCTCCAAGTTCAACCTGGGGTTGGTATACAGACTTTGTGCCAACCATGCATCAGTCAGAAAGCCACGCTATGCAAGCAGAGGGTTGTTTCTATACCTTTCTGTCAGTGCAACACAAACATGTTGCAGTATGCAGCTGAGAAGAAAGGGAATAACCAACTGGCTATTTAAAAACCAAATTGTCATTTAAAACCTCTGTCAGAAAAGCACAAGCCTGGAAGACCTTTTATTGATAGGTCTGAAAAGAATGGGTTTTTTTTTACTGCCCAACATCTCTGATTTATGCATTAGGTTGCTATTAAATAAAGGTGCAAAATAATACCAATACAAAGAAAAAAAATAAGTATGCAAGTGCCGTTTACTTGCCTAGAATCAAATATCACAAAGTAACTGACTGATCATAGACAGCCACACACAATGGAAGATCTTTATGCTATTTTTTTAAACTCAGATTGTCCTTTTACACTTTTGATCTTAATCTTTATTTTTCAAAACATCAACTCAAAATGTTATTTTTTTGTATGTTGCTTTCTTGAATAGTCTTTGATGAACAGATGGAGCCTTTCAAAGGTTAGATCTGGACAACAGAGCAATGGCACAGCTGTGATACATCTTCCTCTCCCAGCCCCCCACCCCTTCCTTGACCTTACATGGCTGAGAGTCCTCCTTGATGCTCATATTGTTGAAACTGACTGAAGTCTCTCTCAGGATCTGCTTTGGTCTTTGCCAAAAAATGGTTCTAAATACCGTTCTCTGGCCTCAGACTCATTTCTTAGGGATTGAAACAGAAAATCAGTAAGATGTAAAGTTCATCATAAATGACAACTTTGTGACTACAGACCTTTCATGAGACAAGGTGACATTATAATGCCTTTTCAAATGCATCTAAAAGAAGGAAATGCACAGTAAAAATTACATACCGAGCATGAAAAATGAAACAGATTCATTAGCACCATAAGAAATACTAATCTCCATTATACTTTAAAACTCTTACTCCACTTTTTACAAATATTTCCTTTGACTCAATCACACCATATTTAATAGAGAAATAAATAATATTATATTTGTGAGTGAATTATACTTGATTTACTGCTGGATGATTTAAAAACCTATGAAAATTGACAAGTGCAGAATAAAAATGTTGTCCAAATAGAAGCATCTCAAGAGCAGTGGGTGTGTTTACATGAGATGCTTTACTACAAAGCAGCATAGCTTACTGCTCAGTATGCATGTGCATTTACACATGCACATGCTTACTGTGCAGTAAAACTTGCTAATCGCAAGTAAATTTGCTACCTGCAAATGCAAGTAGCAAATTTACTTGCAATTACTAACTGTGTAGTAGCACTTGTGTACATGATTGGAAGCAAATCTGCTCCCAGTCAGGTGGCCAGCAGGGGGCAAAAGATTGTTCCCTGCCTTTGGGAGCTGCCTGTTCCTGGGGCTGGCTCTACTACTGAAACCCAGGTGGGGACTAAGTCACCTTTCCCCAGCAGCAGGGAGCTCCAAGCCCCCCACTCTGAGATCATGATCAGGGAGCAGGCTCTGGGAGATCCTTTTCTCTTAGGACCTGCTTTGCCATTGCAATTGGGGAGTGGGGAGTGCGGTGCTTGGAGATATGGATATCCCAGGGATGGCACCACAAGCATGGATCTGGTGCTGGGTCTGAGCCATGTGACCATGGAGTTTAGGAATGGACTAGCCCTGCAGTCAATGAGATGGTGATTGGAGCTCCCTACTGGTGGGCATAGGGAGCCTGTTCCCGCTCAGCTCTGCAATCACAGAGCTGAGTGGGGAACAAGCTCTCCAGTTCTCGCTCTATGATTGTAGAATAGGGGTTGGGAACTGTCTTGGCCAGGGACAGGTCCCAAGCCCATGCCACAATCTGGTGATTGAAGCGTGGGGATGGGAAAGAGCTGCAGGGGTGGGGCAGTTCCCAGGACCCTGACCCAATCTGCCAGTAGGGCAGCTAGTAGTAACCCCCAGGTGGGTGGAGAATCCCCACCCACTCAGGGGTCACCGCTAACTACCCCGCCAACAGATTGGGACAGGGGGCGAGGACCTATCCCACCTCTGCAGATTTTTCCAAGTCCCCTGCGCTGATCAGGCAGCTGGGACTGGGAATGCCCTACTTCCAGGGCACAGGGACACTGTCCCTGCCCCAGCAACAGGCAGCCCTCTGGAAGGCAAGGTGAAATGTCTCAGCATTGGCCAGGAGACAGCTGTCTCCTGGCCTGGTGCTCCCTCCTAGCCCCTAGGCTAGCGCCCAGGGGAAGCCGAGAGCTCTCCCTGGTGGTGGCAGGGGCCCATTGCAGAGACCCAGGAAGTGACAGCAGTTTACTGCTATTAGCAGCAAACCTGCTCCCACTTCCCTACACATATAAATGCTTGCCCAGGAGCGCTTATTTGCAAAGAGTTTACCTGAGAGTAAACTGCTGCCAGATCTAATGCACACGTAGACACATACAGTAGATGTATCTATTTGTGCATTTGATGTAGGACCATTTTACTTATAAACTACTCACAAGTAAATGGTCCTGGCCAGGTCTCTGCATGTGTAGGGATGTAGCAGAAGATTTTCTGCCCTTAGCACCAAACTGCTGCCATGTCCTGCGGCCCACCAGTGGGGGGAGTTACAGGCTCCAGCTGCCACTGCCAGCAGCTAGCAGCCATCTTTAAAAGTCAGCCCCACTCGCTGCTCCTTGGCCACCAACTTCTTTAGCCAGGAGCAGCATGTGCAATGCAGGGGCAGCACATGACAATACTCTCCTCGCTGCTTGTGCCTCCCAGACAACCAGGACCTTGGGCTCCTGCTGGACACCACACTGGACCTTCTGGCCTGCTGCACCAACTGCCAGCTGGCCCATGGCCATCTGGGCCCTCCTGGCTCCCCCATGTGCAACGATGACATGCCCAGCCACCATACACCATCCCAGAGCCACTGCTGCCATGCAGCTGCTGCCTGGACTCTGGTTGGCTGGCTGGGCCCTGGCAAGGATGCCAACAACATATTGCTAGATGCCACCACTAGGGCCACCCTTGCTTTCCTGGGACTCCAGCCCCACTGCCTCTGGGCCAGCCAGGACTGGTGGCTGCGTGTCATCTAGCACACCTGGGATGACAAGCAGTGGCTAGAACCATTCAGAACAGGAGCGACTGGTGCCTTCTGAGTCGGGGGGGGGGGGATGTGCCCCTCCTGACACCAGTCAGTGACCAGTGGTGTGTTCCCTGGCAGCCAATCTCATTAACCGGGCAGGCGGGCGGGCGGGGGGCGGGGAGTACCCCCATGGCCAATCTCACTCACCAAAGAGCAGCCACTCCACTTCTGGAAGTCCTGTAATCACTTCCAGAGGCAGCGTGGCCACTTTTGCTAGTGGTCCTGCTCCCGTGCCAGCACTCGCAGGGGGGGCACTGGCACTCCTGCATGCCCCCTTGCCCATCACCTAAACAGGGAGCATGGCCTCACAGGGAGTACATCAGCACTCTCAGAGGGTGCACATGCACCCCCATGCACTCCCTACACATTACCACCGATTCAGAATGATCCAGGCCACCTTCTGGGGTCTCCTGGAGCAGCTCCGGCCACACCTGGGGTGGCAGGACACTGTCATACAGTCACCTCTCCCCACAAACACCCAGCTGGCCCTTGCGCAGCTGAAGCTAGCCATGCCCACCAGCTTGTGGTACATGGCAGGGCTGTGAGATGCTTCAGTCCCTGATTTGATTCGGTGTAGATTCCACCCAATTTGGTGACCAAATCTCTGAATCCAAATCAAACCAAGAGACACTTTAATCTCTCTGAATTGAATCAGAACCCTCTGAATTGATTTGGACAGATTTGGAAAGATTCAGCGATTTGGACATAGACACAGTTTTAAACGTTTAAATGAGTGCCAGCTGGGCAGACAGTGTCCATGATGCCCACATCTTCAGGAATTTCATCCTGCTAGCCCTGGTGCAGAGCAGCTGCTTTGCCCCTGGGGTGCTGGACCTGCAGGAGGGTACCATGGTGGTCTTGCCACTCATTAGGAACCCTGACTAACTACTCCTACCCTGACTCATATGGCCCTACACCAGCCACCTGGACCCCCACCAGTTCCACTTTAACTGGTTCCTGGGCAGGACCCATGCCCTGGAGGAGTGTACCTTTGGCTGTCTCAAGGGCTGCTCTCTGCTCACCTTGAGTTCACTGAGGACAGCCTCCCCTGGGTCATTGTCACAGCCTGCATGTTACATGACATCTGTGAGGCCTGGGGGTGCTCTTCAACAAGGCCTGAGTGGAGGAGACATGGCAGGAAAAGGGCACCTGGCAGTAGGATCACCACCTGAGGTAGCAGCTATAGTGGCATCTCCCACTGAGGCCCCAGGAGAGCCACAGACCCACCATTGGAGGTCAAGGTACTAGGGCATCACCTCCTCCTGTATGCCCCTCTCTAGCCCACCTGGACTGCTGCCCTTGGACCCTAAGCACCCCCACAATCATGCTCACTGAAGGCACATCTCAGAAGAACAAGTTTTTATTCCCTTCACATCAAACAGACCTCCCTCTTCCCCAACAAACAGAGCATCACTCCCCACTCCCCCCCACAACAAACATAATACCCTTTCCCCCTGCCCCCCACCAAACAACCCCTCCACCACTTACAATAAAACACCTTTATTTACACTATTTGAGTGCCATCCCAGGGCAAAGGGATGTGGGGTGGGAGCAACTAGAGGGCAGAACTTGGGGACAGGTGGCCAGCACCCCAGCCCCTGGCTGTTCCCCTGTGGATGAGCATGCTGTGGCGAGTCCAGGGGGTGGAGGGCTCACTCAGGGGCAACAGCAACCACTGGCTCCCCAGCGTGGGTGACTTCCTCTCTGGCAGCCATTGTCCAGGGCCATCAGGGCCAGTGTGTGTCCTGGCCCCACTGCAGGCAGTTCTGACTCTGCACCTGCATGGAGCTGGGGCAAGCTGTAGGTCTGGGACCAGGATGATGGACCTGGAGTGGGGGCTGGGCTAGGGACTCCTAGCTGCTCAAGGCAGCACAGGACCTCCTCCCAGGCCCATGGGGTTCCTGCTTCTGGATGGTGGGTAGCTGCCAGGGAGCAGGCATGACTAGGGTTGGGGGCCAGGCAGCATGCAGCACAGAAGTGACCACCATGGCCAGGATAGTGTCTAGCACCCGGCAGCCTGCACTGCCCTGGCCAGGACCACGGTCCGCTCCTGCAGTGCCTCCACCCACTCATGCTACGGAAGCTGCACCCAGAACTTCTGGTCCGCCATGTCCCACACATCCTCATGGTACATGTCCTCTGCTCACCAGGCCTGTGCATTTGCCAGCTGGTCCTCTGATACCATCACAAGCTGATCTAGGAGGAAATTCCTGTCCAGGGTCCTCTTCTGGTTTAGCCAATGCATCCATAGGGCCTTGGCTGTGGGTCATGGCAACCCTGAGGCCATATCCCAGCTTCCAAGTGTAACCTCTCACCCATGTGCAGCTGCAGTCCCTGTACAGCCATGAGAAAGAAGATGTTTGTACGAGTTTGCAACATTTCTGAGCTAAGATTCTTTGTTCCAGGGGAGTAGTTGGAGGCTTCTGCAGTCAAGTTCAATCAAGAGCAGGTTCAGACACCTTCCATTTAAATCCTATCCTAAAATCTCTCTATGGTTGTAATAGACATCAAATTTGTCCCAGGAGAAAGTCTTTTGTCCTGCAGTCCTGTAGACATACAAGACCATTGTCCCACTTAAACTCCTGTTGAAGTACAGATGATACAATTTGCTATCCCTTTTTCCTGGGACATCATGATATGCATTTATAAAGTGATTGTAGCTCATCCCCTAACAAACTAGCCAGGATGTGGTCTCAGGCCAGCCACTGGTGGAGAAACAGCAAAGCAACCTGGCAGATCTATGTGTGTAAATGACTATGCTGCTACTGTTTTGATCCAAGTCATGACCCAGGACAGTCAGGAGTGGATCGAATGCAATATTTCTTTATAGCCTATGAGAAATTCAGACTTAAATTTAATCTTATATTATACCCCACATATTCTTTTAGTTTGATTAGAATACCTGTGAAATATTAGGGCCAATTCCTGGAATCATTTAATACTGGGTTGATAAGCATTATGCCTGATGAGTATGTATGCTTTCTTCCTCTAGCATTAGAGCTGTGTAGATTTAAAAGCATTAATACAAATCCTCCAAATTATGTACAACAAACAAAGGCACATTACAAAATAATGATTTATGTTTCTATATGGTTAATCTAAAAAAGAAATAGACATATTTTGAATAACTGGTCAAACATATTTCCCTTTATTTTAATGCCTTTGTAATTTTTTCATTAATCTTTACAATTAATACTGATCTCATACTCGAAGTTGTAAATCTCTCTCTCTCGGGGGTTGTAATATTTATAAATGTGTAGCCATGTGTAGCAAATAAGAAAAGCATTTATAAAATGTTGATGTAGAAAATCCAAAATCCTTTTATCTGCAGTTGAGAGAGATAGCCATATTAGTCTGAACTCATGCAGAAGGTAGAACAGAGTGGCACCTTAAAGACTAACTTTAATAACAAAAGCCTTGGCATGAAAGGAACTGTTTTTTACCAGCTATTCAAAACACATCTTATTCAGTGAGCTTGTAAAGTGTCACTCTGCTTTGTCTTCTGCCTTTAGTTAGTCATAGACCAGCTATTTTTTCTTCTAAATACCCCCCTATACCTACATATTTTCAAGTATACAAAATATAGGAAGAAAATCTCCTGTAAACTTAATTCTTTTATATATTTTACTATTTGTGCTATTCTTCTAGGTATAGTAAAATCATTCTCCTTAAAGTTGGTGTTTGATATTTAAGTGGCTTATTTTTCATCTTAGGGATGAATACTTGCAGTAGCCAATCAAGTTACAGCATCTACAGTGTTACACCACTTGATTATCTCAACCTCTAGAAAACCTAATTACCAAAGTATTTTTTGAAAAAAATTAACAAGTCACAGTTCATTTGTAAAATAGCATCTATTACTGTTGATATAAAATGTTTCAACAGAGGTTGGGCTAATAAAAGCTGTGTGAATGTCAATCCTATTACTAAATGGCCAGGAGACAGTCTTTACAGGATTCACATTTTAAAGAGGTATAGGACAAACCCTGAATGGTAACAGAAATTAATTGCTTTCAAAAACCTGCTGATTGGATGGGAGAGGCACGTGCTGAGAAGGTTGACTGAATACCTGTTGCTGTATTTTAGAGAATGCTGCAGTTCAAACCTGAACCTGTATAAATCTCAATAAAGCTGTGTATCCTAGAGTTAGTTGTATGTGCCAGTATATGTATGTCCGTGTTTGGTTTTCAGGGATATTAATGGATTTGAGACTTGTTTAAAAGTTTAAAATAGAATAGTTTGTTAGAGGTCAAAGGTTAGTCTTCCCATCATCTAGGAGGTGGAACATTACAAGACCAGCCCTCATATTCTTTTTGCTAGTCAACGTTTAAAAAGTCAGTGAAACATATAAATCCAAATGAAGAATTCTTCTCTTTTGTACATTCTTTTTTAAACCCATATGATTGCCTAGGCTGTCTTTTGGGCCCTCTGCAGCCTGAGTGTTCCCTTGCCAGATGGATACTGAACTAATCTGGGCAGCAGGAAACAGCCCAAGTACAGGGCTGTACTCGTCCATTGGACAGCGCAAACCCTTTCTTATCAGAATTTTTTTTTGAATGATGCTTCTTTTTCCAGGGGCAAGGATTGGGCCCAGTTCTGAAATTTGGAGCATAAATTAAAAATCAGTGTTGAAAAGAGAAAAGTAAAAAAAATTCTGAGATGACATCCCAGGTAGCAATGGAGATTCATTTATTTCTGATTTCACAAAGCTTTCTGTCTGTTTCTAAACTCAGGATATAATTTACACTGGTCTGTGAAAAAATCACATCCTTTTCTCATCTGACATACATAACCCTCTATCCCTCTTGAGATGCTCAAACATTCTCTTCTTTCCCCCCTGCCCCCCCCCCCAAAAGAAAACCATTTGGTTTCTTCAAGGAAAGGAAAAGACAATTGCAAAATAGACTCTGCTTTCATTTGGTCATTTTAAATCCCCAGGGAATTTTGAACATTATTCTTTGTGCTGTCATATATAGAGGAATTCCAGTGTGTAGCAAAAACCTAGAGACTACAAAAATGAGCTTTTTAAGTAATGTCACAGTAAATTGTCACTGAATGTGTAATACAATATTGTGCTATTTTCTTTAGGAAAATAAAATCACTGGGCAGATAATTCTTTTACACTGATTTTTGTATTTCTACACATTGTACTACAGAAAAGGACTACAAAGCTATAAATGATATTTATACTAAAAGAAATTAGCTTTCTATATTTTACATGTAATTACAGTGTATCAGAATGATATAGGTCCTAAACCTGTTTTAAATGTTCTGCTAAAACACCGATTAAGATGAACACACCAGATTAAGCTAAAATTACTAACCAATGGAGTGGCCTATTTCTCTCCTCAGTAGGAGTTACACATGCAGAAATAGAGGGGATTTATGCCTCCAGACCATGGGGGTCAAGTGCAGCACAGGTGAAAATCACTACCAATTGTTCTGTTGCCTATGGCTATGTAAAATGAGTTTATGCCCTTAGTCCAATTCCCTGTGTCTAGTTCGTAAATACCCTGACCACTATTGTCCTCTGTGTTGGTAGTCTTAGCAGAAAGGTCAAGGACTGAATGGGTCTGGAGACTGAGTTGCCTTCTCAATCTTTGATGGACTTTACTAGATTTGTCTCTGTTACCATAGTTTCCATTTTGTTCTCTAGACAAGAAATAAAAGCATTTTAGTGTGTAGTTCACAGAGGCCTTGATCAGTCGATTGACATAGGGTCCCTGCCTGTGGTGAGGTTTAAGGGAGTGAGAAGTGACTATACTAAGGTCTGCACTGTGGAGGTGAAAAACAGTCTTTTTTTTTTTTTGATTGCTTGCTTTTAGACCCTGTTGCTTGGTAGCTGCTGTGCATTATAACAACTCATTAGGTAAAGGGCATAGGCAATGCAGTTAGGCATGATTTGAAGGTACAATGTGTAAGTGTTGGTGTAGTTCAGAATCTCACAGGTTTTGCATCCATCTGATGACATAGGCTTTTGCCTGTGGAAGCTTATGCCATTATGAACAAGTTAGGTCTACAATGCCACCCTGCCCTGCCTTCTCCCATTAATGTCCCTGTTAGATTTCACCCTTTTTGCTATTACATCTTTACCCAATATCCTATTCATGTTAGTTATCCCCCCCAATTGCTTAGACTCTCAAGTCCATTGTAAAATTTCAGGGCAGCAAGGAAAGTATCTTTCCTTTACCAAAGCACTTACAAGTCATAAAAGCACTGTGTGCACTTAAAGCCAAATAATAATAACCTATCTGTACAACCAATGGCTGACTTCAACATTATTGCTTTTTTTTTTTAAAAGATCCATAACTGTCTTAAAATCACTGTTCCCTCCAGCACCAGAGAGGCTGTAAAAATTTCAGGGACAAGCCTTTACTGTCTATCACTACTTCCTATTTTACTGTCAATGGCAATTTCAATTCATTTTATTTCTGTGTCAGCATCACTCCAGCATCTAGTTTCAGTTCCATATGGAGGCCAGAACTGCAGCTAATGCAAATATTGTCATATAAAAAAAATATTCTCTGTCATTGCTTCTTTTAGCTTAATGGATGGATACCAAAAGCCTATCAATGAAAATCCAGCACGATAAAGAGTCTAAAGGCAGTGTGTAGTTTCTCTTGATCTATTTGGTGCCTTGTGCTCAAATGGTAAGGCACCCTTTTTATTTTCCAGCTAGCAGAGGTTTTGACGATTTCTTACCTCAGTGCAGGAAATAGTAACACTTGTCCAGTCCTGCTGTTTATTACATTACCAATGTAACTTCTGCATTCTCCTTCCAGAAATAAACTTTAACTCACATGATTAACCCAGTTTATTTTAATACATTTCACCATTGATTTTCAGATAAGGTTGGCGCAAACTAAATAACAGCAATTAAGAATGCAAAAGTTTATTTGACCACATAAAATCAAAGGTCTGAGTCTACTCTGAGTTGCACATATGAAGCCACCACTACAATCATCAGGGAGCCATGTATATGCAAGCAACAGCAACATTATTCTCTTTGATATATCGGTTAGAAAGAGCTAGTAATACTAACCAAACACTTGCCTATTGGCTGATCTGAGAGCCTCTCACTTAAACAATGATACTGAGAAAAGCCTGAGCATTGTATTCTTTCTAGGACAATCAGCTTCACATTCTACCTGCCCAGAACAGTGATTCAATTTTTGTGCAATCACTCTGAAGGAAAGGAACTCTCTTACCCTTTCAAGAATGCTGACAGTTAGACTGATATATGGAGTTGAAGTGAATGGATGACAGTAAGACAAGGATCAATGACTCTTTGAGGTTTACTTACTTTTTCTATGGAGATCAAAACTTTTAGTATGAACTGCTAACACAGAGCTTCTTGCATTTGCCCTTCCGTTTCCTGTCAACTAAATCAATGTGCAGCAGCAGCTGATATCCTGCTGGGACTACAACCCTGTCCCTAAATTCTGTTTCTGTGGCCTAAGCCTATTTTCCTGGGCTCTAACATTGCAGGATCAAATAAGCTTCTTCTTTCTCTTTCCCTTGAGGCTTTTTTTCTGTCTGCTTTTCTTCCTACCTAGGAAAGGTGCCTTAACACTTTAAATACTCAACTTCCAATTCTCTGGCTCAAAAGCAGCAGTATAATGGATCTGAAAGGAACTGTCTTAATCTTAGTTTTTCTCTCTGAGTTTTTCATGGCTTTTCTTGTCTAACCCAAGCCTCTATCTGGCTCCCTGCAGGCTAAAGGCCATTTTTTGTGCTACTGTCTCTTCCCAGTTATTTACCATTAGTTCTGGGTTTTTACAGTTTCTTGGCCTCTCTTCCCCTCTACAGCTCAGTGCAATGGGTCTCAGAAGACCCCTGTCATCACAGGCTTACTTGCTGCTTTGTACATCAGTTATGAAGAACTTTCACTCTGCACAGGTAGTTTGCCTAGCTTAAGGTACGCTTACACATTACAACTAGCACCTGCTAACTTCAAGGAATGTTAGGCATTGTTAAAGTTAACATATGCTAGGAGCAGGGTGCATTCAGAGTTAATTCTTTTGGAACATGCACAGCTGTGAGCTGCCACCAGGGCTATGGGCAGACATTACACATAAACTGGTTTAAGTGATAAGAAACTGGTTTAAACCTGTAACAGAACAGTTGTTCAGTGCACATAAACCAGTTTGAAAATGACTAAAACTGGTTTGAGATAAACCTGGTTGAATGTAGTATCAGACTTAACTGATTTGGCTCAAACCAGTTTATGCAATGTTTGTCCCAGATCCCTTATTGGTTTACATTAAAACAGAGTCCCCCAGCATCTCGGCATGCTCTCTGGGCTGGGCACAGCTCTCTGCTCCACAGCAGGGCTGGCCCCTCCTCTCTGCTCCCTGGCTGGAGCTTGGCACAGACTTGCAGGCACAGCAGGGTCTGCTGGCTTCCCTTTGCCACCTTCCCCCCCACCCTCCCACTCATTGCTTAAGCAGAAATCCCTTCCTCCTCTTTGCCACAGTAGGGACCATAGCCAGCATGTGATATGCTAGCTAATGCCGAGAAGTGTCTGTATGTGTGTCTCTCTCCAACTTCGCTAGGATAGGCAGACAGAACAGTGACCACTTAGGACTTTTGGAACTAATCAACAACTTACCAAGGAAAATGGATACCTGAATAGTTTCTATGTTGTTGTTACTGCGTTTGCTGTGTGTTGTACTTTATTTTGAGAAATGTCAGGGTTTAGCATGCGCAGTGTACAAATCTTGACTTCTTTGCAGTATTTCTACTGTATTTCTTTATTACTACTGTTTTTCAAGAACGTTGAGTCTCATTCAGAACTGCTAAAAGTCATACTCTCTCTCAGCATCAGCTCTAACCACACAGTACAAGTGGTCGACTTGAGATCTTTGTTTTATAGAAGAGTTTCCTACATCATCAGCAATCAAGTTGAGGCTTCTCCTGTTGCCCCGCCTGATCTCCCAATCTGGCAAAAGATAGCAGAGGGGAAGGTAATTCACTGCTTGTCTCAGCTCCACCAACAAAGAGCAGAAATGGGGAAGCAACTCTTTTTCCACTTACTCATCCCTTACTACAAGAATAGAATCAAGATCTTTCTAACTAGCACCCTTCCCTCTTTGTCAGTGGAACAAGGACTAGGATCTCACAGATTGATTTCCTCTCTACTTAACAGGCCCTCCTCCCTCAGTTCATGAACACTGGCCCTGCCCTTTCCCTTGTTAGAACCACTATGGTAATATTTTGCAGCTTGATTGAAAATGACAAAAGAACATTTTTGTGTGGGAGCTGGCTTCCCCCTCTGCTAAATCTTTGCATAACAATGATAGCAGAGAACATTAGCTTGAATTGACATTGTAATTTCCTTGGACAACTTCTTCAGCTTAGCCATCATGATGCTTGTCTTGCAATGGAACTTGTTTACATTACAATTACAAATCTCTGGGGAGACTGGTGATCACACTGGCCATGGGCAGACATGCTGTTTAAAGCACTGCAAACAACAAGGATGCAGACACTCATGGCTGACGAAATGTTTATAAATCATCAAAACACCTCCAAAATATCCTTGAAAAAAAAAGGAACAACTTTGAAGCACTTCATTTTGAAGCACTCCCCAAAACAACTGCTTCCTCCGGTGGTCCTGTGGTAACCCACTGTACTTATGCCACTTTGCCTGCTATGGGGGAGGGGGCAGAGGGAGAAAGGGAGCAGGGCAGAAGGCCCATAAGCACTTTTCTCTGTGTTTGGCTGTCCTCAGGAAACTCTGGAGATGGGAGGCTAAGGCATGCAGGGAGTCATACTCTTCATGGGTATGCACAAACATTACATTTAGATGGACCTAATCAAGGCTGGGTCCATCTAAATATCTGGGCTTGCAGGAATACATAGGGCTTACGTTGCCATAAAAATGGCATGCTTGATCTAAATTTAGTTTACCTCAGTGATGAACTAACTTTGGATAAACCTTGGTTAACCCCATCTAAAATGGGTTAATCTGATGTAATGAATGCTTGTATGCATTCACATCACAGCCCTGAGGCTGAGAAAGCCCAGACACTCGCCACATCCCCAGAGCAGTGTTGTTTTAAACTGCCTTCTACAAACCTGAATTATTTTTAGGCCCTTGACTATTTTCCACGGACCCGCCAGCCCACCCTCATGGATTTGCCAGCCCTCCCTGGATCCACCAATCCCCTTGGACCCACTAGCACCCTTCCCATCTTGCCAGCCCTCCTCCTTTGAGTTACTTACCTCATGCTGCCTTTGCCATTCCCAACAAACAACAAATGGCTTCATGGACCACTCCTGGTTTAGGTTTGGGGCTCTGTCAGATCTTACGCTGTAAACTGAACAAAAGTTAATCAGCTTAGTGTTGTTCAGCTTAGTGAAACAGTCACACATAAGGTTAAAAAACCCTCCTCTGACTGTTTCTGACCTGCACAGCTGTGACTTGCCATGAGAGACTTTGTGAGCAGGGGCAGGACTAGGAGCTAGGGGCATGCATAGATGAAATGGGGACCCTAAATTGAAGCAGTGGGTTTTAAAAAACACCACTTCAATTTAGGGCTGATTAAACCCCTATGTTGAGCACCTACCCCACTGACTTACCTGCCTTTCTGGTGGGGAGGTGAGAGTGAGCTGCAGTGGGTGGAGTGGTCCTTGGGTTGCAGGCAGGGCTGGGATGCTGCTTTGCTTAGTGGCAGCAGTGGGCCCCCCACAGGAGGTACCTGCCAGCAGGCACCCAGCTTGGGCAGTCTGTCACAGGCCAGCTGGGCACTGTGAGTGTATTCATTTGGATCAAGGAGGCAGGTAGGGAGTGGAATAAAGGCAAATTTACTATAGCTTACACACACACAACAGTTAACAGAAAGATAAATGCGATAAGCAGATAAGGCAATATAAAAGAGC